>OU015767.1:22341987-22403709 GCA_907173295.1 Fagus sylvatica | reverse complement strand
TTCTGTTATTACATTAAGTAAAATAATACACAATGTCAGGGATATCCTTTAGAGTTCTTAGAATATTCTATCACATAGAGTTCCTTTAATCTTGACCTTCCTTTTAAAATAAATGGTTTAGATTATGCCATGTCATCAATCCATTAACAAAATTCCTAAAATAATGATTTTTAAAAGAAAACTTATTAGCCTAAAATTAACGTCGTTAAACTAATGATGTTTCTGTTAAATTAGCATCGTTAAACCAATCTCATCATCTGGTTTCTCAATGGAGAGCCTCAAGAAGGTGGGTCAAACCCCTACCCCCATACCAAAACCCAAAAGAATGTAAAGGCCATTTAACTTATTTTAGAAATCAATAGGTTTGATTGATGTGTCCGCCACCAACATCCAGGAGGACGGCAAATTTGTGGTGGTGGGTTTTTGAACTAGTGTTGCCGTGATATTTGTGTAGCTTATAACCAAAAAAAAGAAAAAGAAAAAAGTTATTGACATTTACATTTTTGTTAACTGTTATAGATATTTCTAATAGATTGCTATGAAGTTACAACTTCTTATTTATCTCTCTCAAGTTTGATGGCACCAACGTTACTACAACTGTACAAATTGTCAAATACAATACGATTAAGATGAAGTCGGAACGTATTCAGAAAAATAATATAAGCATGACTTGTTTGACAACACATGACTTATAGGGAGGCTAGAGGGGATAAGGAGGTGGATGGAGAGGCGCAAGGTGGAGGGGATGAATCTTCAGTCAGCCTTCTCCCTAGATTGGTTTCTGCCATTAGTTTAATGTCACGTTAATGAGTTAGTTTTTAAAAATCTGTATTTTAGAGATAATGTCACATGGATTGAGGATATGGCATAATCTAAACCATTTATTTTAAAAAGAAAGTCAAGATTAAAAAAACTCTACGTGGTGGAGTACTCTAAGAACTCTAGAGGATCTTGATCTCAATGCTAGAAAGTTTCATGGGTCGAATGCCCGAATGAAACCTTAAAAATTCACATTATATACTATTATAATAAAGTAAAAACACAACTCAATAAAATAGGAAGAAAAAGGGGGACAAACATGGAGATAATCATTAAAAGAGAATATTGATTATAAAATTCAGGGATAAAATAAAAACTTTGGGACAAGATCAATTACACCCATGATCTTCTAATTTGAAAATAGAATCCCAAAACTTTGAGAATTAGCCAATGATTTTTTAACTTAAATAAAACAAAATAATGTGATGGAAATTTAGAGAATGAGCAATTTGGGTATTTTTCTAAGTTTAAGAAATTTTATTTTCAAATTAAAATATCAAAGGACCGGTTTGATTTTGACCCAAAATTCAAGGGATTTTTTTTTTTTTTTTTTTAATTCTATATATATACTTAAAATTAAACTAATTGTGAACAAAACATAATGTAATATATATATTGTATTGGCACCCGAAACAATTAAAAACTTTGGAATTCTAAGAAGATGTCATGATTCATGATTTTTTTCTCTACAGCTTTTGGTAAATGTAATTGTAGCCCGTGCTAGCACTGGCCATAAAAGTTAAGGAGGATTCAGAGCATTCCCATTGTTTTGTATTTTTTTTTTTTTTTTTACAGAGTTTAGTTACAAACCAGTTTGTACCTAGAGCTACAAACCCACTATGTGGTAACTAATAAGATCATACACGTGTACTTTTAAATCATATTACCTATTTAATGAGTCATGTGACTTTTTAAATAATACATGTAAGGTTTATAAGTTGCCAGTTGTGGGTTTGTACCTAAACTTTTTTTTTTTTTTGCCTCTTTGAAAGTTATCATTATATTTTACAAATCCACTTTTACAACACACTTTAGAGCATTCTTATCGGGACCATCAAAACTCACTTTTAGCTAAAATAGATAATATTGTTCATAAAATAATATAAGCATGAACCTGTGCTTAGTCAAGTCGCCACACACAACCCTAACCTCCACCCTAAAACAAACCCAACCTCATCCGCAAACCCATAAAACAAACCCATAAAGCCACTGCAAAACCACAAACCCACATACCATCATTGTAGAAGAAGTCGCGAATCCACGTGACTTTACTGCAATCATCAGAGAACCAAGAGAGATGAAGAACTTAGAAGACGGATAGGGAGAAAGGGGCTGGAAAATGAAGAAAGGGAAGAAAATGAAAGTGAAAAGCCGTTGAAATGTAAGAAAAATGTGAGTTTTATTTCAAAATTGCCACCAGTCATTTGTGCAAATAATTGCAAAATTGCCATTGGTCATATTGAGTTCGGCTGAAAACATCTCTAAGTTGTTCTCATTTTTTAGCATTTGAGTACTGTTTCAACAACAAAAATATTTGAGTACAAAAGCTGAAAACAATTGCTAAACAAATAAAATGAACCCGAGCCTACCCTTTTTTGTATTTAAACATAGAATACTGGATTTGGATCTAGTTACCAAACATACTCTATATATCCACATTATTCTGAATACATAGTAGGTTTCGGGGCAAGATCAATTACAAATTTTAGGATATCCTCGTTGTTGCTCAAGGTAAGGTGGTCTGCTCTTAGGATCCAATTGCAACCAAACCAAATAGCTTTTGATATTGAGCACTCAACGAAAATGTGTACATCCGATTCCTCAGCGATATACCAAAAATGACGTGTCATTTGGTATCACAATGGGAGATGTCAAATTTGATATCTTCAAATTGAGTAGTCAAATTAAAAAAAAAAAAATCAGTATCTAGTATCAATTGGAGTTCCTAGTTTTAGAGATACCAAATTTGAATATTCAATTTGTCACATCAGTTATCAAATATTTTTTTACATCTCTAAATTGAAGGCTCGGTTGATATAGCTTAATTTTTCTTGTCAACCACATATTGATGGGCTTTAATTAACTAATAGATAAATAACTACAATTTGTCAAAGGTATGGGCCATAGGAAAAGGCTAAGAAAAACGATGCTGGGCCCAAGCCGAGGAACAGCTTAGAAGGCTATGATTTATATGGTAATGCACTGATCTTATTGAAGCTGGGCCTGGTGTTGTTTGGGCTCTCAGATGTGGAAATACTCTTTGAATTCTGCCCATCACTAAACAGTGACTGTATGACCCAACAAACTCTCTTGGACTCTTTTCTTGACTTGGCCGAATCAAGTAACGAGGCTAATGAATGTCCCTATAGAGAGTACACCTAAACTTGTGTTGGCATCAAAAAAAAAAATCTAAATACCCTCACTCAATTTTTCTACAACCATAATTTTTTTGGAACAACTTTTCTCCTTTTCTGGTCATTGGCACTCGTTTTGTTTTCCTAAATGGTTATTGAAAGTTGATAAGCCTCATGATAAAAATTCTATAATTCGAGGCTATGTTTTCAATCCAGCATCATGCATGTACTTCATCCTAACCACTAATGCATGATTAAAAAGTTCAAAACATCATTAGACATATTCAAATCATTCAAAACAGATTGCATTCATTCATACCTACAGCATAATTGAAAATGAGATCATTAGACATATTCAAATCATTCCTAACAAATTGCATTCATTCATACCTGCAGCATAATTGAAAATGAGATCAATACATACCTGTATGCAATGTGGATGCAGCCTCCTAATCGAGTGTCTTTTCTACTACAACTTGTAATTAAAATGCACTTGATACATTATTAGTATTGGAATGAGTAGTAAAGAGAACTGATATAAATGTCATGCAATTTCATGATTCTGAGCAATGAGATCGAGCACTAGAATGCTTGTAATCTCCTCTAAGAGTCAAAATTTCAATGTTTTTTTACAGAGGAGGGGTCCTCATTTATAGGGAGGAGTTGTTGACCCTCTCACATTTCTGGACTCTTATAAGTCATGCACACATTTATCTCAACATAATTCAAAAAATCCTGAAAGTAAATCGGCTAAAAAAATTATTTTTTGCCTATTGTATGGGGGCACTCAAGTTTATTTTTTGCCCACAAAGCTTATTTATTGTAAATTACTTCTTCTCTATTTTTTTTTCCCCTTAGTCATCCCTTTTCAAAATCTACGTACATATATCACGTGTCCAAAACCCAAAAATCAAATAGCATATAACTATCAAAACTAGGGTTCACATTATTTAAACATGATTCATTCCAACCAATATAATCAAATGCTTTAAAGCAAATCTTCATGTCGAGACAATCGAAACACCTTATGCACTCAAATCGTATCATGGATGCAAAAGTTATAGTTAACTGAACTTTCAACATTCATAATGCATAATAATAAGATGGTAAAGAACACATGAAATTATTTGCAATTTAATATTGAAGTGTAATTTTCACATTAATTTAGACCATAAGTTATAATGCACTTTGACTTTTCAAAACATTATCCATCCGATTTTTGCATGGATTATCATCAAACTCATCTACATATCTACCATATGTTGTGGTGGTGCTTTCATGACAATGCATGGAGAGGCAGAGATCAGAGATGGCTCCACACCATCCACTAGTGGTCTCATCTTGCCAAAAAAGTGAAGAGAAAGAGAATATTTCATATGAATCATGGTCTATGATGAATTACAAAGTTTATATTGATAAATACAAAAAATGATGTAAACTAAAAACATGTTTGATGAACTCAAAATCATTTTAGTGGGGCTACCATCTTTCCTTCAAAGGAAGTTTAGTAGCCATACATATTGATCAACTGATTGAGGTACGGATTTTTGTGTCCACGTCATCCCTTTTCAAAATCTACGTACATATATCACGTGTCCAAAACCCAAAAATAAAAAGCATATAACTATCAAAACTAGGGTTCACATTATTTAAACATGATTCATTCCAACAAATATAATCAAATGCTTTAAAGCAAATCTTCATGTCGAGACAATCGAAACACCTTATGCACTCAAATCGTATCATGGATGCAAAAGTTATAGTTAACTAAACTTTCAACATTTATAATGCATAATAATAAGATGGTAAAGAACACATGAAATTATTTGCAATTTAATATTGAAGTGTAATTTTCACATTAATTTAGACCATAAGTTATAATGCACTTTGACTTTTCAAAACATTATCCATCCGATTTTTGCATGGATTATCATCAAACTCATCTACATATCTACCATATGTTGCGGTGGTGCTTTCATGACAATGCGTGGAGAGGCAGAGATCGGAGATGGCTCCATGCCATCCACTAGTGGTCTCATCTTGCCAAAAAAGTGAAGAGAAAGAGAATATTTCATATGAATCATGGTCTATGATGAATTACAAAGTTTATATTGATAAATACAAAAAATGAGGTAAACTAAAAACATGTTTGATGAACTCAAAATCATTTTAGTGGGGTTACCATCTTTCCTTCAAAGGAAGTTTAGTAGCCATACATATTGATCAACTGATTGAGGTACGGATTTTTGTGTCCATGTCATCCCTTTTCAAAATCTACGTACATATATCACGTGTCCAAAACCCAAAAATCAAAAAGCATATAACTATCAAAACTAGGGTTCACATTATTTAAACATGATTCATTCCAACCAATATAATCAAATGCTTTAAAGCAAATCTTCATGTCGAGACAATCGAAACACCTTATGCACTCAAATCGTATCATGGATGCAAAAGTTATAGTCAATTGAACTTTCACCATTTATAATGCATAATAATAAGATGGTTAAGAACACATGAAATTATTTGCAATTTAATATTGAAGTGTAATTTTCACATTAATTTAGACCATAAGTTATAATGCACTTTGACTTTTCAAAACATTATCCATCCGATTTTTGCATGGATTATCATCAAACTCATCTACATATCTACCATATGTTGCGGTGGTGCTTTCATGACAATGCATGGAGAGGCAGAGATCAGAAGATGGCTCCACGCCATCCACTAGTGGTCTCATCTTGCCAAAAAAGTGAAGAGAAAGAGAATATTTCATATGAATCATGGTCTATGATGAATTACAAAGTTTATATTGATAAATACAAAAAATGATGTAAACTAAAAACATGTTTGATGAACTCAAAATCATTTTAGTGGGGTTACCATCTTTCCTTCAAAGGAAGTTTAGTAGCCATACATATTGATCAACTGATTGAGGTACGGATTTTTGTGTCCCATGACTCCCATCATGAAATTAAGGTGTCTAGCTTAATGTCTCAGACATTGTCTGCAATTCAAACTCTCAAGAAGAAGAAAAAAAAAAACCATATCCACCAAAATGCCAAAAAGAAGAAAAGAAAACAGAACACAAACATTAATTTTATTTCTAATTTTAAATTTCAAATTCTTTTCCTTCATATAAATATATTAGATTTTTTTTTTCTTTCAAATAGCCCTTTATTTTGAACTCGTGAAAGTGACATCTGAATGCCTAATTTAGTAGATAAAGAATCATATTTATCATGTAATTTTCCCTTTTTCCTTTTCCTTTTATAGTAAAGATTTAATATTTTACAAATCTAAAAATAACTTAATAAGGGTGTCCGTGGGTTGAGTTGAATTAGGTTTAGGTTTGGTGTCAACTTGTCACTCATTCTGAGTCCGTCGGTGGGCAACACTCTATTTATTTGTCATCCAACTAAAAAGAATTGTTTTGTTTGAACTCTATTTTCGGGTGGATAGTTGAGTTACAGATGGATTAACTGGTTGTGTTTTCACAAGCAAACACCCATATACCATAACTTAGAAGCACAATCAAACCAATAAACTATTGATTCATATCCAATTTTTAAATAATAGAAAATCCAACAAATATAAAGGCAACTAGATTAAAATGAAAAAATTAATATACCCACATGACAGAATAGACAGTAGAACCATGCCACGACCAACTAGTTGTGCAAGTCGATGATGGCCGAGGAGATGTAACTACGAGAGTAGGTCAAGATCCATGTTGCAACGGAGCGTACGTTAAACCTGTTCAATATCATCATCTATAAGTCGTCGTTAGCGACAGAAACTTGAAGATTAAGTTGAGAGCACACATCGGCGTAGTGTGTGTGTGTGTGTGTTAGAGAGAGAGAGAGAGAGAGAGAGAGAGAGAGATGTCTAGAACAGTAAAATTAAAATGGTAAAATTTGATGGAAATAAGATGTAATATAATCAACTAATAGGGAGCTTACACGTGTAAAAGCAATATATTTTCTATCGGTTCGAGTAAAATATTTTTATTAAAATTGGATTCTTCAAAGATGGACAACCAATTTCAACTACCTCATTTGACTGCACCCATTCACGACCCTTGTGGTTGGACTAGGTCATGTTTGATGAACTCAAAATCATTTTAGTGGGGTACCATCTTTCCTTCAAAGGAAGTTTTGTAGCCATACTTGTTTACGTTAAAAAAAAGTAGCCATACATATTGATCAACTAATTGAGGTATGGATTTCTGTGTCCCATGATTCCCATCATGAAATTAAGGTGTCTAGCTTACTGTCTCAGACATTGTTTGTAGTTTAGACTCTCAGGAAAAAAAAAGAAAAAAAAAAACCATGTTGACCACAAAATGCAAAAAAAGAAAAAGAAAAACATTAAATAATTTATTCTTAAAATTCTTTTTTCCTTCATAAATTTTTTTTTTTTTTTTTCAAAATAGCTTTATTTTGAACTCGTGAAAGTGACATCTGAATGCCTAATTTAGTAGATAAAGAATCATATTTATCATGTAATTTTCCCTTTTTCCTTCTCCTTTTATAGTAAAGATTTAATATTTTACAAATCTAAAAATTACTTAATAAGGGTGTCCGTGGGTTGAGTTAAATCAGGTTTGGTGTCAACTTGTCGCTCATTCTGAGTCCTTCAGTGGGCAACCCTCCATTTATATGTCATCCGTCAAAAAAGAATTGTTTTGTTTGAACTCTATTTTCGGGTGGGTAGTTGAGTTATTGATGGATTAATAGGTTGTGTTTTCACAAGCAACACCCATATACCATAACTAAGATGCACAATCAAACCAATAAACTATTGATTCATATCCAATTTTTAAATAATAGAAAATCCAACAAATATAAAGGCAACTATAGATTAAAATGAAAAAATGAATATACCCACAGCATAGCTAGTAGAACCATGCCACGACCAACTAGTTGTGCAAGTCAATGATGGCCAAGGAGATGTGACTACGAGAGCAGGTCAAGATCCACGTTGCAAAGGAGCGTACGTTGAACCTGTTCAATATCATCATCTATAAGTCATCATTAGCGACAGAAGCTTGAAGACTTAAGTTGGGAGCACATTGGCGTAGTATGTGTGTGTGTGTGTGTGTGTGTGTGTGTGTGTGAGAGAGAGAGAGAGAGAGAATAGTAAAAATTAAAATGGTAAAAGACTAACTATAAAACATAAATTTGATGGATATATGATGTAATATAATCAACTAATAGGGAGCCTGCATGTGTAAAAGCAATATATTTTCCATCGGTTCGAGTGAAATTTTATTAAACCTGGATTCTTCAAAGATGGACAACCAATTTCAACTACCTCATTTGACTGCACCCATTCACGACCCTTGTGGTTGGACCAGGTCAGTCAGGTTATATATGCAAGTAAATAGACATTTTTTTTTTTTTTTATATAATGAGAAACATCTTAAATTCAAATATCTTTTCTCTCTAACTATTGAATTATCAAAAAATAAAAAAATTGATTTTAAGTACCGTCCATTTTTTGCTTTACTTTTTTTTACAGTACATTTTTGGCTATACATAATTTGCATATGCCTATTCTTATAATATCATTAAACAAAAGGTTATATATGTTGACTTATAGAGATTACATAACAATTTAATCTTGATTTTTATTATAATAACCACTTGCTTTAAGTTTGTTATCTTTACATTAGTATATTACTAAATAGGAATTCTTTAACAATTTTTTTTTGTTCTATCTATACATTATATATAGATAAATAGATGAATTCAACTTATATAAATTTCTTTACTTTTTTTGAGAAGAAAGAAATCTAGAGATAGAACATCCAGACTCCAAATGAGATAGAATTTCGACTGAATAACAGACTCTAAATAGGGAGGAACATCCTCCAACCAGACCAAAAAATCATCCTGAAACTCAATCGCCCTACGGGCTAACATGTGAGCTACACGATTACCTTCCCGTTTTACATGAGAAAAGGAACACTGTTGTAAGGACCTAGCAAGTAGACAAACGTCATCAATAATATCACCATAAGATGCGAAAGACTGATCTTGGTATCGGAGAGCATTGCAGATAATGAGAGAATCCCCTTCAAACTCGGCATCTGAGATCCCAATGTCCACGGCAAACTGCATGGCTTCACGCGCAGCTAGAGCTTCTGCATCATCAACCGAATGTAAAGACAAGAAACGTTTGCAGAGAGCTGCTATTGGGAGACCCTGGCTATCACGGATGATCACCCCTACCCCTGTCCACTACTGATCGGGGAAGAGAGCAACATCAAAATTCACTTTAAAAGTTGAAGTGCTGGGCGGCTTCCACTGGACACGAGGCTTACACTGACCAGACAGAGCTGGAAGGACGTGGGCATTCAGATACTCCGAAGATAGATGCAGAGCCAGTGACGGAATTGAGTCTAGAGAGGCAGCTTCAGAGGCCTGAGAGTCAACTTCATTACGGTACAGCAATTGGTTTTGACGGTTCCACAGTAACCAAAACATGAAAATGATCTCAGTGATTGACTCTATGGTGCCCAGCATGAAGAAAGCAGACAGCACATCTATAAAGGAGGAAAGGCGACGACGGAACAGCTTACTAGCTAGAACATGAGAGGCCCAGACCGGAGATAGAGCTGGACAACTCCACAACACATGCCGAACATCTTCATCCTCCAATTGGCAGAATGGGCAGCTAGCAGAAGGAACGATACATCTCCTTTTCATGTTAGCCATGGTAAGTAAAGATTCGGTGCAAGCACGCCATAGAAACTGATGAACTTTGTGGGGAACCCGAACTGACCACACTCTTTTCCAGAACTGCTTCCACACCCCACCATCAGAACATCCAGGTTCATTGGCGTGCATCTCTTCACACAATAACCGATATGCACTACGAACAGAGTATGTTCCACACTTCTCTCTGCTCCATATCATTTTATCTTCTTCCCTTCTTGGACTCAGCACCAGACCAGTGATAATTTGAGCATCTTCAGGACTAAAAATCTGCTGTATCAAAGATGTGTTCCACGTACCAGTGGTATCAAGAATTAAGGAGGCTACGCACGCATCATTGGGTAGTCCACATGGCGGAGTGAGAGGTTTGCCCGAGGATGGGGGAGGCAACCATTTATCAATCCAAATTCTTGCTGTAGAGCCATTTCCAATTCGCCACCAAGTGCCTTTTGTGATAACATGCCTGGCATTAAGGATGCTCTTCCATGCATAGGAAGCATGGGTAGAATGGCGAGCATCCATGATTGTACCGTGAGGGAAAAACTTGGCTTTAAAAACTTTATAAATCAAGGATTCTTTGTTGTGAAGGAGACGCCAAACCTATTTAGCAAAGAGAGCTTCATTGAACTTCATTAGCTCACGAAAACCCATCCCACCTAAGGATTTTGGCCGGCACAAAGAGGACCATTTCAGCCAGTGAACCTTCTTTGTTGTAGCAGTATGACCCCACCAAAAACTCCAGATTACTCCTTCCAATTTAGAGCACAGCTTTTTGGGTAATTTAAAGCAGTGCATTGTGTACGTGGGGATTGCCTGGATCACCGCCTTAATCAAAATTTCTTTACCTGCCTGTGTGAGCAGCTTCTCCTTCCACCCTTGTACCTTACACCACATCCGTTCTTTTAATTGACTGAAAGAAGCATACTTGGAGCAACCCACCATAGAGGGCAGTCCCAAATATGTTTCATAAGGTTGGATTGCTGGGAGCTGTAAAACATCCTTTATCTCTTCCTGGGTTGCATGAGTTGTGGAAGCACTAAAAAAGAGTGTAGTTTTATCTTGATTAATTTGTTGCCCAGAAGCTCGTTCGTATCTCCTAAGGATTTCCATAACGATATTGCACTCCATGAGGGTGGCCCTATAAAATATCACACAGTCATCTGCGAAAAACAAATGGGTTAATTTTGGACCACTCCGGCTAATTGAAAGTCCCTGAAGTTGATGCAATATAGAAGCTCTAGTCAACAGAGCATGAAGTCCTTCAGCACACAGGAGGAATAAGTAGGGAGAAATGGGATCCCCTTGTCGCAATCCTCTAGACGGGTGAAAATAGCCTTTCGGTTCACCATTTATAAGAACAGAATAGGAAACAGTTCTCACACACTCCATCATCAAAGCCACCCATTTGTGATGGAATCCCATTGTAAGCATGATTTTTTTCCAGAAAAAGCCATTCCACCCGGTCATAAGCTTTACTCATATCCAGTTTCAAAGCCATGTATCCCTGTTGTCCCTGTCTCATCTGATGCATATGATGAAGAGTCTCGAATGCTATCAAAATATTATCTGAAATTAATCTGTCTGGTACAAAGGCACTCTGGGTTTCAGATATGACATGAGGAAGTACTAGCTTCAATCTGTTGGCAAGAACTTTAACAACAATTTTGTAAACAACATTACATAAGCTAATCGGACGAAAGTCCTTTGCACTCAATGGATTTTGGTTCTTAGGGATTAAACAAATATTAGTGTGATTGATCTTCTTTAATAAAACACCATCTTGTAAGCAAGACAAAACACCCGCAATAACATCAGGCCCCACAATGTGCCAGTATTTTTGATAAAAAATAGGGGACATACCATCCAGTCCAGGCGCTTTCAAAGGACCCATCTGAAAAAGTGCTTGCTCAACTTCACTGGCAGTAAACTCCCGTATCAGCTGATTGTTCATTTCTGTACTAACCACTTTGTTCACTCCATTCAGAACCTCCTCCATATTCCCTGGATTAGAAGAAGTGAACAGGGACTTGTAATAGGACACAATAGCCTCTTCAATCTTATCCTCTCCCTGCTGCCAATTACCATCTGCATCCATAATCCCCTGTATGGAATTCCGTCGCTGTCTACAAGTTGCTTGGCAGTGAAAGAACCGCGTGTTACGGTCCCCATTTTGAAGCCATTGAGTCCGGGATCGCTGCTTCCACATTTTATTTTCCTTGGTGTGTAGAGTGTATAGCTCATGCCGAAGATTTTTTATAACCTGAACATTCTGCTGCGCTGGATCAGCTGCTTCTTCATGCTCCAATTGCCTGGTTTTTACATCAATAGAGGATCGAACACTGCCGAAATTATTTTTACTCCAGCAATGGAGGCTTCTTCTACTGGCCTTAATCTTCTCATAAACTCGAAAAATTGGAGAGCCCTTACAATCCGCTGCCCAAGCCTGCTATACCGTTTCTTCACACCGTGAATCCATCATCCACATCTCCTTAAAGCGAAACTGCTTCCGCCTGGGCCGTGGATTCCTCAGCTACGAGTTCAGCTCTATCCATAGAGAACTGTGATCCGAGAAGACTTACATGCATGTGATGGACACGGCTGTTAGGAAACCTGAGTAACCAATCCGAATTGGCAAAACTCCTATCCAGCCGAGCCAGGACTCGAGAATCCCCCGTGTGGTTGTTACACCACGTGAAAGATGGGCCCGTAAAGCCTAAATCCACAAACTCACAATCATCCACCACACGAAGGAATTGTGACATCTGATGTTCAGGCTGTGGTCTCCTGCCCCACTTCTCACTGTTGCTTAGTACCTCATTAAAGTCACCTGCACATAACCATGGCAAAGAATGATGAATGCGTAAAGTTCGTAATATACTCCAAGCAGCTGACTTGCCCTCCACCGTTGGGGATCCATAAAATCCCGTAAATCGCCATGGGTTGGTACTCTGATAATCCAGAACTGCATCAATATGATGCTGGGAATAAGAAGAGATGGACACTCCCAGACTCCCACTCCAAAACAGAACAAGGCCTCCACTTTGCCCCCTACACGGAACTACAAATTTCCCTCCAAACCTCTAATGGCACCGAAGCACCTCCAACCGATTTTCATCTAGCTTTGTCTCGGATAGAAACAAAACTATTGGGTCCTTTTTCCTCACCATTATGGAGAGTTCATGAACTGTCTGTGGGTTCCCAAGCCCATGACAGTTCCATGCTAAACAACTCATGGCTGCCGGCGGGGTTGCAAAGCAACCTCCGCCAATGTTTGCATAGGATCACTGAGAACATTTTCACCCGTAGCTTTGTTCTTCTTTAAATCTCTGTCAAACTCCAGATTAGTGGTAATTGAATGGGCTCTTTTTGTGCGATTGGTTGATGGACTTCTTCCCATGGGGCTTGTTGGGCTCTTAGGCAAACGAGTAATATGTTTCCAAGAGCTTCCCGTGGTCTTCTTTGTTTTTTCAGCTTGGGTCAAGCCCGTAGATGGCCCCATAGCAAAAGGCCCAATCGAATCAGGTTCAAACTGTCCAGGTGGCATAGGATTTGAATTCAAATTCAAAAGATTATCCTTAGCTGGCTGCTGCATATTTGCCCGAAATATCCCCTGTGATATCCCCAATTCTTGGTCAATCTCCTTAAGATGCTCCGTAAAAGTCAGCAAATCTTTAACCCCCTGCCTTGCATGCATGATTGATGGGCTTCCCATATCAGGATTCACCTCCTTCGACCCCGTAACGTCTGTAACGCCTGGTTCTGTCTCCGTCGTGGTCTGCTGCCTTTTCATGGATGGTGAGCCACGGAAAGTTTGCCTAAAGTCACCCCGTAGCCAAGGGCCATACTGTTGGGACTCAATGGCCAATGTCCCCCTGCTTTGTAACCACAGAACACAATCTCTATCGCCATGGGTAACCCGACCACACCAATAGCAAAAATTGGGAAGTCGTTCGAACTTGAATGAAACCCAATGATCCCGTGTTCCTCCAAGCCACACCTTTCAACCTCTACAGAGAGGATGGTCTATGTTGAGGATGATGCGAGCACGCATAAAATTACCCCGGTTTCTCCCCTCATCCGGGTCCTCCACATGATCAACCTCTCCCAAAGTACCTGCAATTTTCTCACACACATTAATAGTCATATGCCTTGGTGGCAGGTCATGAATCTGAACCCAGAAGGCACAAGAGTCAAAAACCACATTAGAAAAAGAACCATCATCTTCTATTCGCTTAAGCAGGATGAGAAACTTGTCAAAGGACCAAGGTCCATTGGCCAGCACCCATTCCATTTCCATGGTATTCGCAAAGAGGAACATCACCCTATTATCACCCTAAATAGGAATTCAATGATTCTGTAAGTTTATCCATAGATTTCAACTAATTTAGGTCAACACATATTTGTATCACATTGTTGACATACGGTTATGCTACTTTTTACTTCTGAAAATGCATAACTATTAAATTATGGGTCATAACTTATTTTGTATAGATTCTTTGTCATAGCTTAAATTTTCAAGAGATTTATAGATTGAAAACGTACCATTGGTTGTGATAAAAAATTCTATTGTTACTGCCTCTCCATTACTATCTATATTCTATATACCTGCCGACACAAAGTTGTAGGTTCACATAATGTCTTATAAACACATCAAATTTTGAACAGAAACAGCCATTCCATAACATTGTTTGATTTTTTCTTTTTAGGATAAATCATAACATAATCTAATAAACACATTTTTAATTCCACATACCAACAAATAACAATGCTTTATTTTTCATTACATAACTAAATTATTTTTTCACTTTTGAAGTATTTTTTGTTCCCCGATAATCAAGTAGCTAGCTAATAAGTACATAAAATAAGCAATGAAATCGCAAACAGCATTCTACTTCCATCATTTTGGAAGAGTAGGGATGCTTTGTTCATTCCTGAAGAAGTTACCAGGATCAACCTTTGTCTTGATCTTTACCAACCTGTCGAAATTAGCCTTGAAATACTTGATCCCATAAACTCTTCCTTCGTTGTAACTTGCCTTGCCATTATGGTTGATACCCAAGTCAAGATCTTTATAATTGAAAAATGCTTCCCTTGGATTCTTGGACACAAATGGAGTCATGAACTTGTAAAGCTTTCTTGTCAAATCTATATAGTAATCTGTAACGTTTTTCCCTGCCACATTCCAATTTGCAGCGTATTGAATCTTTGCCAAGTTCCCTGCTCGATGTGGGAAAGGAACTGCCTCAGACGGAATCTCACCCATTCTTCCACCATAAGGATTGAATGTGAGTATTACGTACTCAAGCTCAATCAATTTCTTCCAAATCAACTCCAACCCAGCCTTTGAAATGGGCTCCTTCACATAGTCCGATTTCCTCTTCAAGTATGTCAGTACTTGTGGAATTCGACTAAGCAAAACATCGTTTGGAGTACCAAGTGGAAAGTTTGTCCAAAAAAGCACAGATTGGACCCAACTCGTTTCATTGCAATCAGATTTTTGTAAACCCAATTCAGGAAAGCTCTTCTTCATGACCGAAAGAAGTTGCTCAGAGTCTCCAAGGAAAAGAGCAATGAATGTAGCCCTTCCAGTCTTCACTTTATTAGTGCCATTAACCACGTCTAGAATAAGCCTAATGAAAAGGTTTTCATCTAGCTTATTAGCAACTTGTTCCCACTTATAAACAATGTCGGTGGCATTTTGTTCCAATGTTTTTGTAACCTTAAAAACAGTTACTATTTCCGGTACACGAACAAGTTTGATTTGATATGACACAACCACACCAAAGCTAGCTCCTCCACCACCTCTAATAGCCCAGAAAAGATCTTCTCCCATAGATTTTCTATTGAGAAGTCTTCCATGAACATCAACAATTTGTGCATCAATAATGTTATCAACCGAGAGGCCGTACTTCCTCATCATATTTCCATATCCACCTCCACTAAAATGACCTCCAACACCAACAGTGGGACAAACACCAGCTGGGAAGCCATGAGTTTTGCTTTTCTCAAAGATTCTATAATAAACTTCACCAAGTGTTGCTCCTGCTTGAACCCAAGCAGTCTCACTTTTCAAATCAACGTGAATGGATCGGAGATTGAACATGTCAAGGATAAAGAATGGAACTTCAGCCACATAAGACACACCCTCATAGTCATGGCCTCCACTTCGGATTTTCATTTGGAGGTTATGCTTTTGAGCACAAACTATGGCTGCTTGAATGTGGGACTCATGCAAAGCAGTGAGAATGAGAAAAGGTTTCCGGGTTTCGGTCGTGTTGAATCGGAGGTTTCGGATGTAAGATTGCAAGACAGAAGAGTAGGAGCCATTGTTGGTTGTATATATTGCTGAAGAGATTGGATGAGAGGGCTGAGAATGGTTTAAAAGACACTGAATAAATGACCCAGAAGAAGCTGATTCCGAAGTTTGCAATGAGAGACAAACTAAGAGAATTAAGAGTAATGGAAGCATTGTTGGCCTTAAAATTCCCATATTGATATCTTGGATTAATATGCTAGTAAAAAAGGTTGAGTTTGTACTTGAATCGCCTAGGATGGTCATATATATAGGGACGTGGCCGGCTATGAAACACGTTGAAGAATAGATAAGAGGATTTTGTAAGCCACCTCTTAATTTGACCATGAAAAATTCAAAATACGAGAGAGGTTACGTAGGTTTTTAGAATCCAAATCATTATTGAGAGGTAGCTATAATAAAAAGACATCAAAATCATATATATCAATATCATAACTTGAAGCACATGCACTTCTAGATGCATCATAAATTTCTAGATTTCATAATCCATATCCAAAAACTGCAATGTCAATGTCATGCACACGTAATCCGACTCCTCTCTGCGCGAGCTGCTTACCTAACAATGCTAGGCTAAGATCAATGTGTTGAGTGAGGAAAGTGTACCTCATTTTGTTGAATTGCATAACATCCATAAAGTCTCTTAGGCTAACACAAATTTAGCTGAGCAGTAATAAAAGAGATCATTATTGTTGCTTCTACCGCCTGCACAAAATGGGGGATAAGTTCCACGCTGTAGTAGTATCATCTCTTGAGTGAGGAAAGAGTACCGTTACTGACAAAGGCACTGTTACAAGAGGAACGTAGGCCATGGCTCCAAAGAAATTTTTTTTTTTAATACTATGTATTAATATATAAGATTTGAAAATTATACCAATGACGAATTATGTACTTTGTCCCCAAAATTGGAAAAAGGATTATATACATTTGGCATATATGATTTCTCGCTCATAACAAATGGGTCCCAAAAACTCTCAAAATTGAAATCGTCTCTTAAATTGAAAATTGGTCCAAGAATCAAAAAGTTAAAATTACCACCTAGTCTATGTCAATAGTGGTGGCTCTCTCCCAAAAAAAAAAATTCCATTTTTATTACCAAAATTAAAATAAATCCCTTAAAATTAAAAATTAAAAATAAATCTCAACTCAAAATATAAGTAAATGAATTTATGAGTTTTGAGTGTTGGGGGATGGCATTACACTTTTTTTTTCTTTTTCATAACAGACTTTTCATTTGTTTGTGTAAACTTTGTTCACAAACAATATATGTCATGTGTGACATTCTATGTACGTAAGAAAATATTAATATTTTAACAATTGAAGTCAGTTTTATCTAGTGTGCACAATAGATAGTACAACAAGCCATACAAATTATTGAGGAAAGGTAATGTTACAATTTATAAAGGAGATCAGTCAATATTTAAGAATCTTGACAAATGGTTCATTTAATTAATTTGTTATCAAATTTTACCAAATTATATTATATTTTCAAAACTAGCATTCGCGGGTCACGCCTTGAAACACTCACAGACTTTATCGTATGTTTTGCTCATGTTTAGTTTTTACTTTTTAGGCCATGTAATCTTTTAACCCTTTGCATTGAACTTTTATGGAGGTGAGAAATTTTGTATAGGTTGGAACTTTAGCCACTTAGTTAATTCAGTTTAGGGCGGCTTTACATTAACTTCTTCACTTTCCATTAGTTTAGGCTTCCACCCCTGCCTTGAGTAATAGGGTCAGCTAAACATAGGATCGATCATAATTGCCTCCAAGATATGCATGGGATCTGTGCCTTTATTAAAAATAAAAATAAAAACTGTTCGTTGTCCCATTAAATTGACCCATAATTATCGGTCAAGATAGTTAAATGTGCTTTATTTCAATAATCGAATGCCTTGAGTTGACTGACATAAAATTCTGTTATTACATTCAGTAAAATAATACACAATGCCAATAAGTTTCGTGGGCCGAATGCCCGAATGAAACCTTAAAAATTCACATTATATACTATTATAATAAAGTAAAAACATGACCCAATAAAATAGGAAGAAAAGGGGGACAAACATGGAGATAATCATTAAAAGAGAATATTGATTATAAAATTAAGGGATAAAATAAAAACTTTGGGACAAGATCAATTATACCCATGATCTTCTAATTTGAAAATAGAATCCCAAAACTTTGAGAATTAGCCAATGATTTTTTAACTTAAATAAAACAAAATAATGTGAAGGAAATTTAGAGAATGAGCAATTTGGGTATTTTTCTAAGTTTAAGAAATTTATTTTCAAATTAAAATATCAAAGGACCGGTTTGATTTTGATCCAAAGTTCAAGTGATGTTTATTTATTTTTTACCTAAATTAATTCTATATATATATATATATATATATATATATATATATATACTATTAAATAAATAAAAACTAATTGTGAACCAAAAATACTGTATAAGTGTATTTGGCACCCGAAACAAATTTTTTATTTAAAAAAAAAAAAAAACTATGGAATTCTAAGATGTCATGATTCATTATTAATTTTCTCTACACTTGTAGCCCATGTGCTAGCACTGGCCATAAAAGTTAAGGAGGATTCAGAGCATTCCCATTTGTTTGTATATATATATATATATATTTTTTTTTTTCCTATTTTGCCTCTCCAAAATTTATCATTTATATCATACAAATCCACTTTTGCAACACACTTTAGAACATTCTTATTGGGACCATCAAAACTCACTTTTAGCTAAAATAGATAATATTATTCATAAAAATCACAAAAACATTCCCACATATGGATCATCAACAGTACTTATACCATGTACTATAGCTCTTGTAAAAAAATTGTTTTTACTCTTTTTTATTCCTTCATTCTCTCTCTCTCTCTCTCTCTCTCTCTCTCTCTCTCTCTCTCTCTCTCTCTCTCTCTCTCTCTCTCTCTCTCTCTCTCTTATGCCTTATCTCCCAATGTGGGTCACTGACATGAACGTCGCCTGTGGTGGTCGATCTCTGGCCTAAAAAAAAAAGTTAAAAAACATTAAATTCTATATTTGTAAATTTTATGAATAATAATACACTTCAATTTTTGGTTTACTTTTGCAAATTTATTTATAAATTTATGTATTATATATATATATAAGGGTAAAACTTAGTTACAATGTACTTGACTTGAGCTAAAAAACTGTAACTTTTACCCTATATATTAATCCAACATTAAGTGAGTGAACCATTATACCACTTCCTTTAATGTTCAATGCTCAGTGCCATTTTGATAACGATGCTCAACCCTTGACTTCTTCTTCATCTTTTTTTCGTTTATTTGAAACATATGACGTATATTTGTGGTAACCATTTTATTTTTGTTTTATCAATAAGTTGGGCCATTGGGGCTATTTTCTGAGGCAGGCGGAACCATGGGGAGGGCATTGGTTATGTCAGTGTGGGCAAATTTGTTTTACCCATGGTATCCAGTCTTCTCAAATTCATTTCATACTCTGTGGGACAACAAGTCAACAGCAACAATAATATATAGAAATAAATATGTTCACATGAAAAAAGAAGCATATTAGTTTTTTTTTGTTTTTGGGTTAAAAGGGATGTATTAATTAGCAAAAGTCCCTAATTACATTATTGGGGTCGTAGTCAATTTGTGCCCATATCCGGAATGTTTAAAAAAACAATTGAAACAAAAGAAAAATATTAGGGATACTACAAATTTTACTATAATAACGTTTATTGTGTCACCAATAACAATAAATGTAGTTCAAATATTCTTTATTATTCTTTGAAATTTATCAATCATATTCTTTTTGCTAATAAATTTATCAATTATATTCATTACCATGTTAGTTTGTAAACCATATAGGGTAAATTTTGTACCATCTTTAACATTTTCCAACCACCAGATACACAAATAAGAGGAGAAACCCTTTTGGCACCCTATCAAATACTTGGGATCGTCTTACATTACTTGAGTTTGGAGGCTTTTTTGATAGGGAGGCCAACCTATAGACAAAGAAAATTTATATCACGTAAAATACCAAAGAAAACCAATATAAGGAGATTAGAGTGCTTTATATATATATATATATATATAGGCATGAGCTTCATTTTTTTTCTTTTTGTTTTTCTTTTTTGATAATGTGATAGGTAGGGGAGGGGGGATTTGAAGCCTGGATCGATATATGTCTCATTTGGAGAACACCAAAAAATATTAACCGGCTGACTGAGTTGAGCTACAAGGCTCTCAATGAGCTTCAATTTGGGCTAGCATCAAATGTTGCAATGACTCTCCTTCCCCTTCCCCTCCCCCTCCCAAGCTAGATCCAATAATAAGTTCTTTCCTAACGTATGTTTTTAATTTTCATCCTGAAACGTTGATCACACTAATTCATAAGCTTCTTCAAACAAATATGTACTCAACAAAGTAATTCAATTTTTTAATTTCATTTCAAGCCAATTCTTGCTAATCACAGTAGGAATAAAATAGAGTTTTAATTTTTTTTTTTAGTTTAATACCGAAATTCTATTCTAAACACACATATCATATATGAGGGGAAAGAAAACGAACACAAGTTTAATTAAGTGGTAAATGAGAAATACTGAAATACACCATAGAGTCAAATGCTTAATGGACAAAAGAGTTTTCCTTTTAAGTTAGCAATGATTCCACTAACTAGATAGGCAAAAATTCAACCATGATCAGGGCTAGCACTCAACAAGGTTCCAATAAAGTTATCAAGGTCGACTTGATAACATTAATGCTTATTCCTGGCCATTTGAAGCATGACAAGTCAATAAATCATTCACGTTTTCCAACCAAAGCCATATATACATACTAATTAATATTATTTTGAAGTCTTTTATGTCCATAATATATATCATGTTGCATTATTCCTTTATTAGCTGTTGACAATGTTCCTTCTTAGTCTTTTTTAATGAATTAATTTCTTTCTCAAAAAAAAAAAAAAAATGTTGCATTTAATAGTGAAAGAGATATATTGAACCATTGGGTAGACTCACTAAGTCAATGGCATTTGGGCGGCTAATAGAATTCGTAAATTGTTCTTATCCAATCAAAACAAAATTGTTTTACTTATCCACAATTCAACTATTCTAGGGTTTAGAAAGCAAGATAATTGAGAGCAAATTTTTTGCCATTGACTCTCACGTGCCAAGTTTTATAATAGTATTAGGGGTAGTGCGTGTCACGTGGGGTCTAATGAGACTTTTGAATGGCAGTGTAATGGAAGGACCTATTTGGTACCGTGTTAAAGTTTAGATCTTAAATTGACTAAAACCAAAGTGCATGGAATCTAAATGCAACTCCTTCAAAATTCAGGGATCTAATTGTATTTTACTTTTGCGAATTTAACTTACTCCTTTACATGTCTAATAATGCCTTTGAGAGCCCAGAGAAAACTAAATTGCCCAAACAGCGCTGCAGCAAGTTTAGCTTCATCCAAGATGTGCCCAACTGAAGAAAGCCTAGGTTCAAGTGTGAACTTAGTAATATGTGTTTGTTAAGTGATGTAGAAGTGGATTTGTATTTGAAAACTTGTCCTTCTATGAAAACATAAAAAGTCTTTTATAGATTTATAAGGTAGCACAAATACCAACAAATAAATCAATAAAATGAACCTATGAACATGCGGTTGTAATACACTTGCGCGTGGCGTGTGGTGCTTTGTGGTGCACATTTTTAAAAGAAATCTCTTTAAGATATTAATGTGTGCAATTTGGTGACCTTGAAGATCACCATGAAACAGTTGTTTCATACTCAAAGCAACAATGGCCTGGCCTCTATGATCACGCACTAGTACACCCCCACCCCAGAACTTCCCAAGCAAAATCCATCATAGTGAACTTTGAAGATATTCGTACGTAGGAGGGGGCTGCCACTCTAAGTTAGAATCAGACCTTCCTGCTAAAGGAGACATGTATTGCATGAGCTGCTGCATCACGATTTTTTTTTTTTTTTTTTAAGTTGTAGCTAAATAAATTAGAATAAATAATATGACCAATAAACCCTAAAAAATAGGCACTTACTCAATAATTGGATTGCATAACCAACTACCCAAGTTCCCATTAGAAAATGCAAAAAACATATCTTCAACATTTAATTAAAAGGGTCACCTGTCCAAATAAAGTCTTGCGCCTATTTTGGTACGCGTGCTAGTAGGGTGTTGCGTGTCCCCCTAAGAATAGCCAAAGTGTACGTATTTACGAAACGCTGACTCGGACACTCAAGGTTATAAAAAAAATATATAATAATTAATTAAAATCGACGTTTCTTATTTTAAAGTAATCTTTCAGTATCCAAAATTAAACAATTAGAAATTCATGCATCATCGTGTCACAAATATATAAAATTAACTTACCCAAAAGTGAAAAGAATATTAGATTGTCTATTATTTATTTAAGTTGTGATTTGACTGAATAATAAATCTTGATTCAAGCACTAAAGTGTAATTTGGCTAAGTGGGTACGTAGTGATTAGTGAAGCAACCTTTGGAGCTGTCATGTGCGAAAAATGATAAAGAACCAGCATAGGCTGGGACAAAGGCAGAACCATTAGGTAAACCATTTTAGGCAGAGGTAATGGCTCCTTTTATTTTATTTTATTAGTGGCTCAAACTGCAAGGAAATTAGAGTTTGACTCTTATTGTTTAGGGAAATGTCAATGTGATTGGGGCAATCAAAGATTAGTCAATTCAAGCCGTCAAGGTTTAGTAGATGATACGAAAGCTACCCTGGTGGAGTTAGTTTATTGGGATTTTATTTTCGTTCCTAGATACGTAAATTGCTTTGCTTGTAGACCGCTCTTTGCAATCCAAATGGATTCATCTTCCTCTTTTCCATCCCATATTTGGTCAAATTACCAGAAGAATGATATGGATGGCATCCATTTGACCTTTTGGTTCGATCATTTTCAAAATTTGCTACGTAATCCAGATTATATTTGGATGAAACATCAAACATTACATCCGACCTAACTTGAGGAGCTGTCCGAAAAAAATAATTTTGGAGATTTATTAAGTCATCATCGAATATCTCTACGTGCGGGGGGAACTTATTTGGAAGATTTTACGGGTAAGCACATGGTTCTCCTTGATCAAGTTTCACTGTCATCAATGGTCTATTCAATTTAAAATATGTCCAAAGTTTCAACTATCGTACATTAAAAAAGAAATGTAGAGATTATTAAATATCTAAAACACATGGTGGAAGTCAAATTTCTTTTTTATATGATTACACGATATCTTCGTAGTATGGTAGGGAGAAGCGTGACATAGATATTTCGTAATGAATAATGATCCCCCAAATTATCTCAAAAAACTTGTCACAATAAATTTACTTCTTAAAACGTGCACTCAAATAAATTGGAAAGCAAAATCAATGAAGAACTTCGAACCAAGATTTTTGCTGCCAAGCTAGGGTTTAGGGTTACAAACCCAGGATTATATACAATTTTAATTTTTTTTGGCTGTATATGGATGAATGCTTTGGGCCTTTGGCTGCTGCCCTAAACCATCAAAGTAGAAGATAATGACAATGTATCACTCTTATATTTATTGTTAAGGGAACTTTTTTAAAATTTCCAATCAATATATAGAGGAATTCCAAACGCGTTAACTAAACCCATGTGTACCTTTGTGGTTTGGAAAGCATAAAAGGGCATTTTGGTAATCTTCCTTTGGTTCTATGAGTAGCGTTGCAAATATATTTAGGATACGTTTAGTATACTGTAATACTATTCGGTTGTTTAATTACATTTTTGTTAAAGGGAATAGCTATTTCTTAGGAATGACTATTCTTTAAAATGAGTAATAGTTATTCCTTATCAAAATAGACATAATAGGTATTCCTTAAATCATGTAATATCTTAAAAAAAAAAAAATTAAAAATTAAAAAATTCCAAAAACCATAGTTGACTACAACTCTCTCTCTCTCTCTCTCAACATCCCACAAGATACAATTTCGCATATATTATTTCTCCATGTGTTGTTCCTCTTATACATCACTAACGTGACAGGGGGTTATTGGGTATACACGTATGATTATGTCCCACGTAAAAAAAGAGTAAAAATATTACGGAAAATATAATATAACTGGGTCCAAACCCATAGACTTAAGTTTTTGGGTAGCAGTTTCCCTGAAATGTTATATTAATGCCTCGATTAGAGTCTTCCCTAGGTGTTATCTCCTCAACAATTGGTATCAATGTAAGATTAAATTAATCAGTGACCCACATGTTAAAGCACATTTGATCGGTTAGAGGTTTAATAGTAGTATGTTACATATCTCTTAAAGTTAGCTTAATGTTATCTTTAACTTATTGGTCATTTATGAAGTGGTTTCCTAAGTAACTCTTACTTGGATGGTTAAGTGGAGATTAAAGTTTAAAAAAGAAAACGGGTCCTCTCTCTACCTATAAAAGAGATGTTCAATACTTTCATCAAATAAGGTTAAGTTGAATATATACATAAAGAGGGTCAAGAGAGAGAAACCTTTTTTCTATTAAGATAGAGAATTTTTTTTTCTATTAAGAATGGATTAATGTAAGTATATTATGACTATTTAATTTTGTGAAGATCATGATAGTTCTAAATCCTTGATTAATGTAGCTGTTAATTATCTAACAAAATAAAAAAATAATTTTGCATGTGGTATCAGAGCCTGTGTTTAAGAATTATAGCGATTTTCCATTGAATGAATTTTTAATTTATATCGGTGAATTCTTAACCTTAAATTTTTGTTGGAGTTTAAATATGTGAATTCAGTTTCTTTGTTTTTTCTAAATGTTTACAACTTTATGATCAAAACATTTCAAAATCCGAATCGTTGTAATAAATTGAGTACATAATGATCTCAATAATTAGCATTGTTCTTTATTGATTATTTTTCCGCTTAACGTTCTATTTTATTTTCTCACTATAATGATCATATACTATCTAGTAGCATGTAAGGTATGTGTAAGAACATATTTGATATTTTGTAATTGAAATATCATAATATACTTGCTGGTTGTCAAATAAATTTAAGCTAATACATCACCCCACATGACTAATATACTTTGAGTGCTTATATATGAACAACCAATAGAATGTATTCCTTTAATAATTGTAGTGGTTGGTATATTTGAATGGCATGCTTATATTTGTTCACATTACTTTGAACATATTACTATTGATTTAATGTTTTATGTAAGGTCATTAATTTTGATTTGGAATTTATATTATGATATGATTTGGTAGTCACCAAAGTGGCCTAACTGGAATGGGACATAGATAACAAGTCAAATAATTGAGATTTAACACCTATTCCCTAGTGTTAATAAATTTAAAGACTATATAAATTGCAATTCTTTAATCATAAGAATATTAGGTTTGGTCCAAAGGTGCACCACTTTTGAGTGATTAATGAATTGAAATAGAATGGTTGGTGGGTATTCAAAATTGAAATTGGAACGGATACCCAAAGGTAACATGCCAACTTAATTATGAATATTTTACCAATTAGTCCTATTTTATGAAAGGTAATCATCATAATTGTTTAATAGTTTACCATAAGAATAACCCAAAGGTGAATCACGGTAATACTATTTATTATTGTTTAAATATGTGTTTCATTATGGTTTATTGTTCCTTATTAATTACTCTTAGCACTAATGTAGTGAGCATGAATTATTATTTGCAGTATCTGTTTCTGTTTCACTACATTCGCATGTTTCGTCTATTCCCATGCTAAATGGAACAAATTTCTCAGATTGGAAAGAACAGGTTCAGTTTCACCTTGGTTTACTGGATCTAGATATAACACTTCATGAATTTGAGAAATCACTTGTTCCCACTGATACAAGCAGTGCGGAAGAAAAAGATTTGTACAAAGCATGAGAAAAGTCAAATAGACTAAGCATTATGTTTATGCGAATAACAATAGTAAAAAACATTAAGACAACATGCACTTCCAAAAACTGATGATGCTAAAGAATTCCTTGCCAATGTGGCATAACGTTTCAAAACTGCTGAAAAGTCCCTTGCGGGAACACTAATGGCTAAGCTTATCACCATGAAATTTGATGGTATGCGAGGGATACAAGAGCAAGTCCTTGAAATGACAAATTTGGCTGCTCAATTAAGACTTTGGGGATAAATGTGGATGAGTTCTTTCTTGTGCAATTCATCTTGAATTCCTTGCCTCCTCAGTATGAGCCATTTCAGATTAATTACAACACTATGAAGGATAAGTAGAATCTAAATCATTTGGCCAATATGCTTAATCAAGAAGAGGCAATGCTTAAACAACTTGAACAACATTCAATTCATCTCGTAAGTCAAGGAGCTCAAAGAAAGTGGAGAAAGCCTAAAAAGGGCATAAAGCATAGACCACACAAGGCAAATGAGCCCAACCCTAATGTTCAGGTTCATAAGAAGGAAATAAGCAATGATAAATGTCACTTCTGTAGAAAGTTGAGACATTATCAGAAAGATTGCCTGAAACGTAGGCAATGGTTTGAAAAGAAAGGTAAATGTCTAATTAAAGGTTTTATTTCTGTATGTTTTGAATCAAACCTAACTGAAATTTCTTCTAATACTTGGTGGCTTGATTCTGCGACTACAACTCATGTTTCCAATACGATGTAGGGATTCCTTTCAATCTAAACCATAAATCCAAATGAGAATTTCATGTTGATGGGAAATCGGGTTAGAGCTTCAATTGAAGCCATTGGTACTTATCGTTTATTTCTTGACACTGGTCATCACTTAGATTTGTTTCAGACATTTTATGTTCCTTCAATCTCTAAAAATTTAGTTTCTTTGCCTAAACTTGATCTTGATGGCTACTTCATAAATTTTGGGAATAAAAGTTTTAGTTTGTTTAAAAAAACTTATTTTGTTGTTTCTGGTATTCTTTGTGATCTTTTATACAAATTTAAGCTTAATGATCAATTTGCTGAAACCCTTCTCACCCTACATCATAATGTTGGTACTAAACGTAGTTTAATTAATGAAAATTCCTTAAACTTGTGGCATAAAAGGTTGGGACACATTTCCAGAGAAAGGCTAGAGAGATTAATAAAAGATGAGATTCTCCCGAACCTAGATTTTACTGATCTCGGTGTGTGTGTGGATTGTATTAAGGGTAAACAAACCAAACACACCAAGAAAGGTGCCACAAGAAGTACAAAGCTCCTTGAGATTATCTATACAGACATTTGTGGACCTTTTGATACTCTATGTTTTGGTAAAGAAAAATACTTCATCACCTTTATAGATGATTTTTTATGTTATGGTTATATCTATTTATTGCATGAAAAATCTCAAGCAGTGAATGCCTTTGAGGTATACATTACTGAGGTTGAAAGGCAATTAGAAAGAAAGGTGAAGATCATCAGATCAAATAGAGATGGTGAATATTATGGAAAGTATTGTGAATCAGGGCAATGCCCAGGCCCATTTGCTAAACTCCTTGAAAAGCATGGCATTTGTGCACAATACACTATGCGAGGAACACCACAGCAAAATGGTGTAGCTAAAAGACGGAATCATACTTTAATGGATATGGTTAGAAGTATGTTAAGTAATTCCATATTACCCTTATCATTGTGGATGTATGCTCTTAAAACCGCTGTATACTTATTGAATCAGGTTCCTAGTAAGGCAGTTCTAAAGATTCCTTTTGAACTATGACTAGAAGGAAACCAAGTTTAAGACACCTGCATGTTTGGTGTTGTCCAGCGGAAGCTAGAGTTTATAATCCACATGAAAAGAAATTGGACTTAAGAATAATTAGTGGTTACTTTATTGGTTACCCTGAAAAATCCAAAGGGTTTAGGTTTTACTGTCCTAATCATAATACGAGAATTATGGAAACCGGTAATGCCAGATTCATTGAAAATGGTGAAATCAGTGGGAGTAATAATTTACAAAATGTAGATATTCAAGAAGTTAGGATGCAAGTTCCAATGCCTATAACTTCAAACAAAATTGTTGTTCTTATAGTTGTTGAACAACCAAACAACATTGAACAACAAATTAATGAACCATCACTCCATAATAATATGGTCACCAATGAACAAATGGTAGAAGAACCACAAGGAGTAGCATTAAGAAGATCTCAAAGAGAAAAGGAGGTTTGCTATTTCAGATGAATATGTGGTATATCTACAAGAATCTGATTTTGACATAGGATCAAGTAAGGATTCGATTTCGTTTTCACAAGCCTTGGAAAGTGTTGATTCTACTAAATGGATGAATGTCATGAAAGATGAATTGAAATCAATGGATCAAAATGAAGTTTGGGATCTCATTGAATTGCCTGAAGGATACAAGAAAGTTGGTTGCAAGTGGGTCTACAAGACCAAACGCGACTTTAAGGGCAATATCGAACGATTTAAAGCTAGACTTGTGGCCAAAGGTTTCACTCAGAAAGGAGACATTAATTACAAAGAGACCTTCTCCCCTGTATCCAAGAAAGACTCATTTAGAATCATTATGGTTTTGGTGGCTCATTATGATTTGGAGTTACACCAAATGGATGTGAAAACTGCTTTCCTAAATGTGAGTTTAGAGGAAGAAGTCTATATGGATCAACCTGAAGGTTTCTCCATTGAAGGAAAAGAACACTTGGCTTGCAAACTTAAGAAGTCAATATACAGACTTAAACAAGCTTCCCGACAATGGTACCTTAAGTTCAATGATACCATTACATCTTTTGGATTTAAAGAAAACACTGTTGATTGGTGTATTTATCTGAAGGTTAGTGGGAGTAAGTTTATATATTTTTTTGATTTTGTATGTTGATGACATTTTGCTTGCTAGTAGTGATCTTGGTATATTGCACGAAACTAAGAAATTTCTTTCTAAGAACTTTGAAATTAAAGATATGGATGAGGCAACTTATGTGATAGGAATTGAAGTATTCCGAGATAGATCACATGGAATATTAGGGTTGTCTCAGAAAGCATATATTGAAAGAGTTCTAGAAAAATTCAAAATGGAGAATTGTTCTGCTAGTGTTGCCCCTATTCAGAAAGGTGACAAATTCAGCCTTATGCAATGCCCACAAAATGAATTGGAACGGAAACAAATGGAAGGAATTCCTTATGCTTCAGCAGTAGGAAGTTTAATGTATGCACAAACTTGCACCAGGCTAGACATCAGTTTTGCAGTTGGTATGTTAGGTAGATACCAAAGCAATCCAGGAATGGATCATTGGAAAGATGCAAAGAAAGTGATGAGGTATTTGCAAGGCACAAAAGATTTTATGCTTACATTTAAGAGATCTGACAGTCTAGAGGTTACTGGCTACTCAGATTCAAACTTTGCTAGATGCATTGATAGTTGAAAGTCCACTTTTGGTTATTTGTTCATGTTAGCTGAAGGAGCAATATCATGGAAAAGTGCGAAGTAAACTATCATTGTTTCATCCATTATGGAAGTTGAATTTGTGGTATGCTTTGAGGCCACAGTTCATGGATTGTGGTTGCGGAAGTTTATTTCAGGACTTGGGATTGTTAACTTTGTTTCCAAGCCACTGAGAATTTATTGTGATAACTCTACAGTTGTGTTTTTCTCTAAAGACAAGTATTCTAAGGGTGCAAAACACATGGAATTGAAATACTTTACTGTTAAGGAAGATGTTCAGAAACAACGAGTGTCAATAGAAAACATTAGCACACAGCTTATGGTTATGGATCCATTGACAAAGGGATTAGCTCCAAAGACATTTAAGAAACATGTCAATCGAATGGGTCTTGAAAATAGCACTTGATTATTGCTATTTTATTGAAATAAGGTACTTTATGTTATTTATGCTATTTGACACTTGGAGATCTCAATAAATGTGTTTCTGATAATTCCTTGTTTTATTTTGTGTATGTACATGTATGATAAAAGGAATAGTCTTTGTAAAAGAGACATTATTGTTAGACCTTCTAAATTCACTTCTCATTTATAGACTATATTAAACAAGTTATTGGTGTCGTAGTACATGGAAGGAACTATGTCGCATAATTGACATAGAACCGCCATGACTCGCATTAGTGGGTTGTTTAATTATAGTATTAAGATGACCAAATTAAAGTAAGATTAGATATGTATTATTGCGCGCCTAATGTTAAACTTATTAAACCTTGATGAAAGTGATCATATGGGCCAAGTGGGAGAATGTAAGATTAAATTAATCGGTGACCCACATGTTAAGGCACATTTGATCGGTTAGAGGTTTAATAGTAGTATGTTACATATCTCTTAAAGTTAGCTTAATGTTATCTTTAACTTATTGGTCATTTATGAAGTGGTTTCCTAAGTAACTCTTACTTTGATGGTTAAGTGGAGATTAAAGTTTAAAAAAAGGAAACGGGTCCTCTCTCTACCTATAAAAGAAATGTTCAATACTCCCATAAGATAAGGTTAAGTTGAACATATACATAAAGAGGGTCAAGAGAGAGAAACCTTTTTTCCATTAAGATAGAGAAATCTTTTTTCTATTAAGAATGGATCAATGTAAGTATATTATGACTATTTAATTTTGTGAAGATCATAATAGTTCTAAATCCTTGATTAATGTAGTAGTTAATTATCTAACAAAATAGAAAGATAATTTTACAATCAAATCCCATGGTGGTATGCGGCAAGGTGGCTAGGTTATGAAGATCCATTTCACAAATGGAGTGGGGACCGGTCCTTTTGGCAATTAAAATAGGGATAAGGGTGATTATACTTAGAGCCCACACAAGTGTACATTGCACAAGTCAAGCCCACACAAACGATCTTGGAAAAAGGCCCAACAAAAAGAGTTGGCATTGGTGCTAGATTAATAAAACTAGCATATAACCTTGTGCAATGCACAGAAAAAACTCTATATAAACACATAATGTGTATATGATCAAAAAATATATTCAGAATTATTTTATGGAAAATATGTTCCATAAAAAAAATAAAACTAATAATAACAAATAGATGGAATTGCACCAACAACAAAAAAATAAAAGAAATTAGATAGTGTATAATAATTGAGAAAAAATGGTTAGCTTTAATTGATAAAACATAAAATAAGTTAGAATCAAGGAAAAAATAAAAGATTACCTTAATTCAATTGCCTCATAGATCCCCTTGCAGTCATATAAATGTACAAAAACACAAAAAAATTAAAGAAAAAAAAATCATGTTTGAAAGAATAAATAAATAAAAAAGAAAAATAAGTAGAAGAACAAAATTTGTACCAAATTACCATTGTTTAAAGCCCCTTGCAATCATATAAACATACAAAAACACAAAAATAAAAATAGATCATGATAGAAAAATAAATAAATAAAAAAGAAATAGAAGTAGAAGAACAAAACTTGTACCAGATTACCATTGTTTAGATGTTACGTAAGCAGATTATGCAAGAATGAAAAACCTTCAATTTAACGTGCTCTTTTTATCTTTCTTCCATCAAGGAGCATGTCTGTTTACCAAACGATATCTTAAGTGATTGTTCACTAATCAATACATTTTCACTAAAAGAATACTTGTAACTAATTTTTATAATTTTTTTAAAACATGTTTGACATAATTTTTTTAATTTCTCTAAGAGAAATATATTTTATTTAGATATCTTTTTGTAGTAGGAGATTTATTTAAGATTTGTTTTTTATAAAATGTGTATGATAGATTTTTTTTTTTAAATGTTTACGACTCTTTTTATAAAAAAATAATAATAATAATTGGTGTTGACATTTTTCTTTTTTATATACCATTTAAAAAAAAAAAAGAGTCGAAAACATTTAAAAAAATAAAAAAAAAATCTATCATAGCCGTTTTTAATTATGTAATGTCACGTCATTTTTAATTGTGTTTATTATTGAAAGGGTTTTCTACTTCCATCATAACTTTGTGTTGGAAACCAATTTAAACTCTTTATTATGATATTTTATTAAGATGTCTTTTAGTAGTAAGGAGACTTATTTTAAAGAATTTGTTATTATCTGTTTTTATTTTAAATATTTTTATTATGATATTTTATTAAGATATCTTTTTAGTAGTAGGATACTTATTATCAAGAATTTGTTATTATCTATTTTTATTTAAAAGTGTTTGGCAGTTATTAAATCAAACCACTTAGGAAATTTAAACAACGTATGAATTTTTTTTTTTTTAATCTTTAAGAAGTCTTCTAGTATTAGGAGATTGTTATAATTGTAAGATTTTTAATATGATATTTTATTAAGATATCTTTTAGTAGTAAGAGACTTATTATCAAGAACTTGTTATTATCTATTTTTATTAAAAGTGTTTGGCGGTTATTAAATCAAACTATTTAGGAAATTTAAATAACGTATCATTTCAGAAATTTAAACAAATCTAAACAACGTATCATTTCAGAAATTTAAACGTCAAGACCTTGTTATTATCTATTTAAATTTAAAAGTGTTTGACAGTTATTAAATCAAACCAGTTAGGAAATTTAAATAACGTATCACTTCAGAAATTTAAACAAATCTAAACAACGTATCATTTCAGAAATTTAAACGATAGATAGACATGTCACTTGTCATGATGTGAAGCATTCCAGATTTTAACGCTCATATCTTCTACTTTTATATATTATATAGATAATGATACAACGCAAGGTTTCATGGATATAGACATACGAGGTTCCCTTGAATGAGAGTGCGGAGATGACACATGGTTCATGGATGGCGTATGAGAGACCCATGGATAATGCGCAAGAGAAGGAAAAAGCCCATAGGCAAGCGAGAGCTAGTAAAACTTATTCGTGGCCCAAGGAGAGTGGTTTCAAAGCTCAAAAAGAGACAATGACTCACATATAAGGGGGAGATTGTTGAGTATACATGTGTAATGAAAGTCTCACATAGAGAAAAAGTAAAGATGTTGAGAAATTAATATAACATATATAGGCCCAAACTTATATGCTTAAACTTTTGGATTAAATGGTGTTCCTATATGTTATATTAATACCTCAATCTAAGTCTCCCCCAGATGTTATGTGACAATTCAAAGTTTTTCGTATGAATCCTTGGATCTAACCTCTTGCATATGCTTCTCATTTGTTTTGGCAAAGAGAGAAAGATGGGTTACTCCATAACTTCGTGGATGTGTGCTACTAAGATAAGTTTCACTCCCTTTTCTATTCTCTACCAAATCCTTGGGCCTAATTTCTTGCATATGCTTCTCATTTGTTTCGGCAAAGAGAGAAAGATGGGTTACTCCATAACCTCGTGGATGTGTGAACTAAGATAAGTTTCACTCCCTTTCTATTCTCTCTTAATTTATTGTTGTATATCTCTATCTAGTATTGCTAATACATTTATTGGCTTGAATTTATTGCCATATATACTTATTTGTGAATGGCCGAACATATATATTTAATTTTTCCATTTTTTTTTTTTTGCATGAATCATAACATAATAATTTGTAAACAAATTTTTAATACCACATTTCAAAAAATAACAACGATTTATTTTTCATTAAAGAACTAAATTATTTGTTCACTTTTGAAGTAGTAAGCACATCAAATAAGCAATGAAATCGCTGACAACATTCTACTACCATCAATATGGAAGAGTAGGGATGCTTTGTTCATTCCTAAAGAAATAACCAGGATCAACCTTTGTCTTAATCTTTACCAACCTATTAAAATTAGCCTTGAAATACTTGATCCTATAAACTTTTCCTTCTTGGTAACTTGCCTTGCCATTATGGTTGATACCCAAGTCAAGATCTATATAGTTGAAATATGCTTCCCTTGGATTCTTGGACACAAATGGAGTCATGAACTTGTGAAGCTTTCTTATCAAATCTATATAGTAATCTGTCACCTCTTTCCCTGCCTCATTTCAATTCGCTGCATACTGAATTGCCAAATTCCCTGCTCGATGTGGGAAAGGAGTTGCCTCTTCTGGAATCTCACCCATTCTTCCACCATAAGGATTGCATCTGAGTATCACATGCTCAAGCTCAATCAATCTCTTCCAAGTCAACTCCAAGCCATCCTTTGAAATAGTCCGATTTCCTCTTCAAGTAAGTTAGTACTTGTGGTTTTCGACTAAGCAAAACATCGTTTGGAGTACCAAGTGCAAAGTTTGTCTAGAAAAGCACAGATTGAATCCAGCTTGTTTCATTGCAATCCGATTCTTGTAAACCCAATTCAGGGAAGCTCTTCTTCATGACCAAGAGAAGTTGCTCATAGTCTCCAAGGAAAAGAGCTATGAATGTAGCCCTTCCAATCTTCTTTCCTTCAGTGCCTGTTTGAACAAAACTAAATTTCCTAATTAATTAAATTCATTATTCAGTTTTATCCAAACTGATTACTTAATTAATTATCCAACTTTTGTAAATCAAAAGGGTGTGTTTGATCCGAATTATGCCTTAATGATAAAGGACTTGGTTCGATCCAGCAATGGTAAACACTTAACTGATTTACTTATAATTTTGCTATTGAAATTGGTATTAAACAATCTCTAAGACAAATTTGGTAACAAATTCAATCTCGAGATAACAAGTTACTGTTTATACTCCATAGATGCAAATAACTTCAAATTCAACAAGGCAGTAAATAGTTATAAATTGCAGAATCTTTATATTAAACAATTATCGAGTACAAACACTTCGAACTGAACAAGAACAACAGAAACTTACAGAATGAGAAGTTTCCTGTTACCCTCACACACTTATGGAACTCGAACTGCAAGATCTATGTTTCACTCGAACTGGAATCACACTAAATGCACTCAAACACACTGAATTACACTGTTTTACACACTGAATTACACTCGAACATACTTAAAAACATACCTAAACACACTTGAACAGTCTTAAACACACTTTAAATCACAATTGAACTCTTGAACTTTGGAGAAATACGCAGGGGCTGTAACTGTTTTCCTTTCTTCTATTTATACCTTCCTCGAGCAGCAGTTTCTTCAATTGAACAGTTACTTTCTTCATTTTGAATTTCAAATCATCAAGAGATCTGGTTCAATACAGAATAACAATTTCCTTGGAGATGATAACACCTGTCACATGAGTTTCCAGATTATAAAAAAACCGTTACTTAACAGTTCTTCAAGATCGAATTGCTTGTAACTGTTTTTAACTCAGTCTAAATATAACCTCGAGGTGAAACTGAGTTTTAACCTCTTGGGCTTTTATTTAAATAAAGCAACTTGTCTCACTTAGGCCCAAACAACAAGTATGGTCTTTTAAACAAATAACTTAACTTGGCCCAATACTATTAACAGGCCCAAAAGTTATTTTTATGTGCAAACAATGCCATTTACCACGTCCAAGATAAGCCCAATGAAAAGGTTTTCATCTAGCTTATCAGCGACATGTTCCCACTTATAAACGATGTCAGTGGCATTTTGTTCCAATGTTTTTGGAACCTTTAAAACAATTACTATTTTCGGTACATGAATAAGTTTGATTTTGTTAGAATTATGAATAATTCTTTGTATATTGAAGTGTGTAATACAATACAGTAGAGTGCCTTTATATAGAAGACATATGAGGATGTACAAGGAAAGGGAGTGATGCACAAGTAAGCATATACACGGGCTAGAGCCCAAAGCCCAATGGACTACTAATTATAACATTAACAGCCCCCCTCAAACTCAAGGTGGAGGATGAGAAACCAACTGGAGTTTGGAAACCAGATCACGGAAACGTCCAGTGGGATGTGACTTGGTAAAGATGTCGGCTAGCTGATCGTGAGAGGAAACAGAGATCAACTGGAGGGAACCCTGGAGAAGGTAATGCCGAACAAGATGACCGAACAAGATGACAATCGATCTCAATGTGTTTAGTCCGCTCGTGGAAGACATCATTGCGAGCAATCTGAGTAGCACTCCTATTGTCACAGTAGATAGGAGTAGCAGAAGAAGTGGACACACCTAAATCCTGTAGTAACCATCGCAACCAGAGGAGTTCAAATGTGGTATCAGCAAGGGCACGATATTTAGCTTTAGTACTAAAGCGAGCCACAACAAACTGTTTCTTGCTTCGACAAGAGATCAAAGAGGAGCCAAGGAGAAAGCAATAACCAGTAGTGGATCGACGATCAATAGGATCCCCTGCCTAATCGGCATCAGAGTAGGCTCTCAAAGTAAGCGAAGACTGAGCAGAGAAGTGGAGACTGTGGAAAAGAGTGTCCTTAAGGTATCGAAGGATGCGCAAGACAACAACATAGTGAGTTGATCACGGAGCAGACATAAACTGACTCACCTGATGAACTGCATATGAGATGTCTGGTCGAGTGACTGTGAGATAAACTAGGCTACCAACCAATTGCCGATAAAGAGTAGGATCAGGCAATAGTTCTCCAGAGGAAGGATTCAAGCGCGCATAAAGTTCGATCGGTGTATCAAGAATCTTATGATCGGTAAGGCCAGTTCGAGACAGAAGATCGGAGGTGTACTTGGCTTGAGTGAGGTAGAAACCATCATCAGAGGAGGTAATCTCAAGACCCAAAAAGTAACTGAGGTGGCCAAGGTCTTTCATCTCAAAATTCTGACTTAGGAAAGCCTTGAGATTCTCAAATGAATCCCACTGAGGTCATCACCTGATAATGATCTTAGGAAAAACATCAACATTGAGTCAAGAAGACTTGCAATCCCAATGGTACCTTTGCATCACCTATAATGTGCGATATCATCGGAACATAAAGAGAGGAAGCAAAATGAATCATAAGAACTTATGCCGGTGCGAAACTCAGTCGAAGAGGGCAGAACATAAGAACTTAGAGCAAAAACTCAGTCGAGAAACTGTAGAGCTGAACTTAGCAAACCAAGCTTGAGGTGCCTGTTTCAAACCATAAAGGGCACGATGTAGTCGGCACAGAAAGACCAGGTGGAGGTTGCATATAGACTTCTTCACTCAAGTCCCTATTAAGGAATGCATTTTTGACATCCATCTGAAATAGCTTCCACTGACGAGAGGCTGCAACAGCCAATAGGGTGCGGACCGATGAAAGGCGAGCAACTGGAGCAAAGGTTTCCTCATAATCAATGCCATACTCCTGTGTGAAATCTTTGGCAACAAGACGAGCTTTGTACCACTCAATGATTCGTCAGACCGAGTTTTGATTTTGAACACCCACTTACAACCAACCACATATTTTTTAAGAGGCAGGTCAACCAGGTCCCAAGTACGGTTTCTAGATAATGCATCAAGTTCCTCAGTCATTGCAGCCTGCCATAAAGGGTTAGAGGAGGCCTCACGATAGGAGTGAGGCTCGTGCAGTGTAGAAAGGACAGTGTAACAATGGAAATCATGTAAATGAGAGGGAAGAGATGTTACTCGAGAGGAACGGCAAAGTGTGGTTGCAGGGGCAGGATCCTCTGAAGGTGCAGGAGCCGGGGATTCAGGCGAAGAATGAGGCGTCTCTTAAGAGGATGATCCAGAAGAGTGGTCAAATGACTCAGTCTGTGGAATGGAAGTAGACACTTCTGGAGAGGGAGGAAACAACTCTAGAGAAGGAGGAGACACTTCTGGAAAAAGATCTGAGAGAGAGGAGAGGGAGAAAGAGGGACGAAATTGAGATACCTCAGTGAATAGATGATGTTCCCAAAAGACAACATGGCGGGAGATGCGAAGGCGATGAGTAATAGGATCATAATATCGATATCCTTTTTGAGTTTCACCATAACCAAGGAAACAACAAAGGCGGGAGCGAGGCTCGAGTTTGTTGTGTTCATGAGGCTGAAGAAGGACGAAACAGGAAGAGCCAAAGGATCGGAGATGTTGATAGTGAGGTGGAGATCCAAAAAGGTGCTCATAAGGAGTCTGATTAGAAATGGTTGGACTTGGAATACGATTGATGGCATGGGCAGCAGTGAGGACAGCTTCTCCCCAAAAGGGTACAGGAACTTTGGAAGATAGGAGGAGAGCACGAACTGTGTCAAGGATGTGTCGAAGTTTTCTTTCCGCTCTTCCATTTTGCTGAGAGGTGCCTGGGCATGAGAATTGATGACCAGTTCCATGAGAATATAGAATGTGTTCAAATGCATGTTGGGTAAGTTCACGTGCATTGTCAGAACGAAAAACTTTAATTGTTTTGGAGAATTGAGTTTTGACCATGTTTGCAAAGTTACGATAAATATTTAGTAATTCATCATGAGAACGCATAAGAAAAACCCAACTATAACGAGAATAATCATTAACAAGCACAACAAAATAGCGAGATCCACCAATACGATTAATAGAGGAAGGTCCCTAAACATCAGAATGAATTAAGTTAAAAATTCCAGTAGACATGGACTCACTATTTTGAAAAGGCAAAGCAGGTGGTTTTCCTAGTTGACATGAAACACAATCAAAATTGTCCTTAGACACTGGACCTAATAAACCCCTAGAGACTAGCTGTTGTACCTGGGAAAATGATGCATGCCTAAGCCGAGAATGCCAAAGTGATAAGGAAGGTGAAGAGGAGGTAGCAGCAGAGACATCAATAGCAAGAAGACGAAGACTGGAAATCTCAATCAGACGCCCAATTCTATGGCTGGTCCCAAGTTGCTGCCCCGTCCTGGGATCCTGCACAATACAACCAAAGTAATCAAGGATAATGCAATAACCAAGTTTAGCTAATTGACCTACAGATAGGAGATTATAAGAAAGTTTAGGCACATGAAAGACATCGGAAATAGAGAGTTTGGAAGTAGAAACGGTGCCTATACTACAAACAAGCATAATGGAGCCATTAGCTGTGTGAATAATAGGTGCATGATGGGTAGAGCTAGTGTGGGAGAAAAAGGATGGGTAAGGTGTCATGTGGTTGCAGCAGGCAGAGTTAAGAAGCCATGAGGAGAACTTACCAGGCAGGACAGAAAGAGCAGAGGAAGAGGATGCATTACCAGCCCGGACGAGAGCCTGAGCGATGATGTCTTCCAATTGATCTGTGGTGAGTATGATGGTGGATCCAGAGTGTGCAGGAGCAACAGCAGCAATGGGTGTCTGATCGCATGTATCACCATGAGTGATGATCAGTATCACCATGAGTAACAGCAGCAGTGCTTCGATTACGGCGATAACAAGTCTCAATAGTGTGGCCATGCTTCTTATAATATCAGCAGAATTTGTTGGATTTCCGATCTGAACGACGAATATTCGGGCTAGACTGATCAGAGTCGGACTACTGAAGGGGTGCAAGAGGTGATGTAGTAGCCAAGACATTGAGCTTGTTCTGAGCTTGTAAGGTCTGGAGACGAGTCTCCTCATGAACAAGATCATTGAATGCTGCGTCTAAAGATGGAGTGGGTATCTAGTGAAGCAACTAACCAGGAACAGGCTCATAATCATCATGTAAGGCCATAAGAAATTGGTAGAGACGCATTTAATCACGACGGGTAGCATACTTCATTGCATCATTAGGAGTATCCCATGGTGGATCAGAGAGATCAAGTTGGTCCCATATGAACTGGAAACGAGCAAAGAAGTCATTGATAGACTGGCCAAGGTCTTGCCAAATCTGATACTATTCAATTGAAAGCTAATATTCCCGAGTGCCATGTGAGGAGGAATATCGTTTGGCGAGCATATCCTAGGCAGTACGAGCATCATCAAAATTTCCAAGTAGATTAGAAATGGATGGGATGGAGGTATTGCGTAGCCAAGTAAGAATCTGGTGATTGTTACTATCCCATTCAACCTTTAATGAAGCTGCGCATAGATTGAGACCAAACAAAATAGTTTCGACCATCCAAAGTAACATGAATGGGGTGAGAGATCTCAGTTTGACCCATTTAGAGACAAAATATGCAAAAACAAACAGCAAAAACGGAATCAGGACGAAAAACTCAGTAAGAAACACCTGGGTCAAAAAAGTCAACGTGGTCAACCCAAAAAAGTCAACCTTGAAAGTCAACCAAAAAAGTCAACGGTCAAACCTGAAAAGTCAACCCAAAAAGTCAACAGTCAACCCTTGGTCAAAGTCAACTGTCAACAGGTCTAGCGCTGACGTGGCGATGACGTGTTGCTGACGTGGATCTAGGGCTGATCTGGATTTAGGGCTGACGTGGCGTGCTTGGAGATTGACACGTGGTAGGGACTGCAGCCAAGCGCGTGGGGGCGCGTGACAAGGCATGACAGTGGCCAGATTCTTTGATCGGGGCGTGGAGGCGCGTTCGGCGTCGGATGGCGGTGATTTTTGCATGGCTGAGATCGTCTTCAAGAGAGCTTTCCAATGGTGGTGGAGGTGTTTCGATTGGAAGCCTGGAGAGAATGTTCCGATGAAGGTAGTGAGTTTTTGGCGATTGTTCAACCTTTGATGGCAGCGGAAGAGCTAAACCGGAGATGGTTGAGGCAGCGGAAGAGCGCCAGAAAAGACGAAGACTGCATGAAACACTTGGAGATTAGAGCAATGACTCTGATACCATGTTAAAGTCCAATGGGCCAAACTCAATCTCAAAAGACGCCTTGAGAGATGAGGGATGTCCATGGCTTATAACCAACCAAACACGTGGACCATAATAGGAGGGAGATCTGCCCAACACCCAAGGGGTGGCTCTGATACCATGTTAGAATTATGAATAATTCTCTATATATTGAAGTGTGTAATACAATACAGTAGAGTGCCTTTATATAGAAGGCATATGAGGATGTATAAGGAAAGGGGGTGATGCACAAGTAATGTGCTATACAAGGAAAGGGAGTGATGTACAAGTAAGCATATACACGGACTAGAGTCCAAAGCCCAATGGACTACTAATTATAACATTAACAGATTTGATATGACAACCACTCCAAAGCTAGCTCCTCCACCACCTCTAATAGCCCAAAAAAGATCTTCTCCCATAGATTTTCTATTAAGAAGTCTTCCATGAACATCAACAAGTTGTGCATCAATAAAGTTATCCACAGAGAGGCCGTACTTCCTCATCATATTTCCATACCCACCTCCACTAAAATGGCCTCCAACACCAACAGTGGGACAAACACCAGCTGGGAAACCATGGATTTTGCTTTTCTCAAAAATTCTATAATAAACTTCACCAAGTGTTGCTCCTGCCTGGACCCAAGCAGTCTCACTTTCCAAATCAATGTTAATGGATCGGAGATTGAACATGTCGAGGATAAAGAATGGGACTTCCGCCAGATAATTCATAAGACACAATAGATAAAATCCCTCATAGTCATGGCCTCCACTTCGGATTTTCATTTGCAGGTAGGTATTGTAGAATGACTTCCGCCATGCACACCCTTTTGGCCTCCAGGATTTTCACAATGCTTTTGACACAAACTATGGCTGCTTGAATGTGAGACTCATGCAAAGCAGTGAGAATGAGAAAAGGTTTCCGGGTTTTGGTCGTGTTGAATCGGAGGTTTCGGATGTAAGATTGCAAGACAGAAAAGTAGGAGCCATTGTTGGATGTATATATTGCTTCAGATATTGGATGAGAGGGCTAAGAATGGTTTAAAAGGCAGTGAATAAAGGAATCAGAAGCTTTGTCCGAAGTTTGCCAAGAGAGTGAAAGTAGGAAAATTGAGAGCAATGGAAGCCTTGTTAGCCTTAAAATTCCCATAGATGGTTTCTTGGATTGTGCCTAGTAATAAAAATTGAGCTTTTACCCCTCCCCCTCTTTTTTAATTTTCTAATTTTTACATTTTTAGGGTAAACAATATATAAAAGAGAATAACTTTCATCCGGATTAGGTCTAATAACATTATGTCACATCAGCTTGTAGCAAATAAGAGATTAAGCACTATTACACACAATGACACCCTTCATCGAATATAATAATTAGAAAACAAAACCCAAATCTCACATTTTTCATGGGAGCCTTTATATATGTTTAATAAAAGACAAACAAAAGGAGAGAAATTAATAGGCTTTATTACTGATCAGTACAATCTCTGCTATATAAGTATCTCTACTTCACCACTCTTCATCCACTAGAATGAAAAAGGTGGTATGCTTTGTTCATTCCTAAAGAAATTAGCGGGATCAACCGCAGTCTTCACTTGAACCAACCTATTGAAGTTGTTCTTAAAATATTTAGTACCCCATATACTTGCCCGTCTATAAGTTGTGAAATTGCCTTTGTTATTTGTACCTATGTCAAGGTCTCTATAATTTACATATGCTTCTCTTGGAAAGTTGGAAACATAGGGAGCCATGTAAGCATAAAGCCCTCTAATCCAACTTAAGTACCTTTCAGATGCCACAGTCCCTTGGTCTGACCAATACACCAAGTATTGGATTTGGTAGATGTTGCCAGCTCTATGTGGGAAAGGAATTGAAGACTCCGGAATTTCATTCATTCTCCCCCCATACGGACTCAGGATCAGCACACCCCCCACTGCCTCTTTCTCATATAATATTTGCCAAATCCCTTGCAACCCAACTTCAGGAATGGGATTCTTCACATAGTCTGATTTTGCTTTAAAAGTGGATACTTCAGAAGTCCTATTTAGCAAAACATTTGCGGATTGCCCACTTGGGAATCCAGCAAAGTAGACAACAGATTCAATCCAGCTCATTGATGTGCAATCTTTTCTCACCAAACCCAACTCAGGGAAGCTATTTTGCATCAATGGAAGGAGCTGATCAATCCCTCCAAGGTACAAGGATTGGAACGTAGCTTGTATCGTCTTCTTCCCTTTTTGGCTTGAATCTGCAGCCGTTAAGCCGACACGAATGAATAAGTCTTCATTAAACTTGTCAGCAACATACTGCCACCGATGAAGAATCTTGGTTGCATTTTGTTCCAAGTTCCTATTGACAGTGAACACAGTTACATTTGATGGAACCGGAACCAACTTGGTCTTCCATGCAACAATGATTCCAAAGGTCCCTCCTCCTCCTCCTCGAATAGCCCAAAAAAGTTCTTCTCCCATGGATTGTCTATCAAGAAATCTACCCTTAACATCAATCAAATGCGCATCAACAATATTATCAGCGGCAAGGCCATATTTTCGCAACAATGTTCCATACCCTCCACCACTGAAATGTCCACCAATACCAATAGTTGGACAAAGTCCAGCAGGAAAGCCAAGAGTTCTACTCTTCTCAGCAATCCTATAGTACAATTCACCAACAGTTGCACCAGATTGAACCCAAGCAGACCTATTTGCTACATCAACACTAATGGAACGAAGATTTATCAAATCAAGTATAACAAATGGGACATCAGAGACAAAAGAAAGGCCCTCATAATCATGACCACCACTTCTAACTCTTATTTGCATTCCATGTTTATGGGAACAAATAATTGTTGCTTGAATGTGTGACACACTCAATGGTGTAACAATAACTTGAGGTTTCCGCGTGGTTGGTGTTGAGAATCTGTGGTTTCTGATGTAGGATTGGAGGACAGATGAATAGGAGGAGTTTGCTGGGGTGTATATGACTTTAGAAATTGATGTGGAGCTATTGGAATTAAGGGTTAGACACTGAATAAAGTTTTCATAAGTATGAGTTGAATTCGTTGCAAATGAAAATGAGAAAAGAAGAGCAAAAACAAGTGAAGACAGTAATAACTTCATTTTTGTTTGTGGGCTATTAAAAATGGATGAGAGCTTCCTTATTTATAGTGTTTAGGAAATTAGGAGATAATTGCTTGTTGAAGACTAGTTTGAAGTGATCTTAAAAAAAATATTATTCAAACAATCCCAACTTGCATGGCAACTGACCCTTGAACTTTGACCATCCGATATTTTTCTTCCTCAATTTTTCTGGATATATAACATTTTGGGTTGGATTTTGTGATATACTTGATCAATTTACAAATTTTAATATTGTAATATGGATTTCTATTCACATGGTGACATCGACATGCAGAAGATTTTCTTTCATAGATTAATCGGATTAAAATCCATTTTATTATGAAAAATTAATTATTCATGATCAGTTTACATAAAGATCCTAATAGTTTAGGGACACAACACAACTTTTGAACTAAAATGCTATATTAATGAAAATAATCATCTAAATTTGAAATGATATTATTCCATAGTTCAACATTTATTATGAAAATTTAATTATTCATGATCAGTTTACATAAAGATCCTACTAGTTTAGGGACACAACACAACTTTTGAACTAAAATGCTATATTATGCAAGATGATCATCTACATTTCAAAGGATGTTGTCCCTAGACTATAGTTCAAATTAAATAATGAAGATTTAACCGTTATAGTCTAAGAACTAAATTAAGACTAAAGAGCTGACCAGGAAATAGTCCGAGCAAGTTTAGGTCATAAATAAACCTGTAAAACAAAATCAAACAGAACTTCTCTTGAACCCAGTGGGGGTTGGCCTTCCTCCGATCACGTTTCCGGGAAGAAGGTAAAAGAGTGAATAATGACGAGAAAAACTTTCTGGATAAGAGCACGTTTTCTGTTGAAGCTCCTTCTATATACCCAAACCCTTTACCGGAGATATTCCCATTATTTTATCTATAACCTTAACTTTATCAATCGTCAAGATATTTAGGCTCTCTGATCTATTATTTCCCTCCAGAACGTCAATGTCAGTTCATTTAAGTTACCATTTCCTTAAATAATTATGTTTAATGCAAAAAACGTCAACACACCTTTGACCATGATATTTCATTTATGCTGGGGTTAAAGAACATTCTAGATGGATTACTGTTAGGGGTTTAGTTACCAACAGACTCTGTACCCGAGCAGATATTTACATCTGGACCCGAACACATAACACAGTTTGGTTACAGCTGGGAATGAGGTCCTTTAATTTCTCAATTTCCCGGTGAAAACTTACGAATTATTTCCCCTCCATAGTCATACTATTAGTTTAATAAATAAAATCGAACTTCTCTTGATTTTTCTTCACGAATGATTTTTCTCAACGCAACGGTAAAGGTTTTTAAATGATCATCCCATTTATGCAACAGATTCCATATATGATGCGTTCAAAATGAAAACTGTGGCTTTGAAACTCATTGAAGATATGCTTATATTGATGTTCAATAGTGAGCTTCTTGCGTGAGCTCTTTTCCAAAGTCCAGAAGAGACTTCGAATAAGAAATACAAAAGTCAACCATTTGCTGTTTCTTTTAAATCTTTTGGCGGCTTCTATAGAGAAACAAGAATTATATATAAACTTTTCTGAGTTATATTCAAAGTTATATATCTTCATACCTGTTTTCTTTTGGCACACATAGCTTTTCGTACATTTTTATTCAAAGTTATATTTGTCTAAGCGCTTTTAGTCAAATTAATGATGATCTCTACATCACAAGGATAAGATATAATTATTAGGATCCAATTTTATTTTATTTTTGAATGCAAATGGTTGTTAAAATTTGATCATAGAATCCGATCTTAGAATTGTTAAAATTTTTTATTTTTGATTTGATAGATCTAAACTCACACACACGTATATTTAAAGATCTCAGATTGAACTCACACCCTTATTGGGAGTAGACTTTTTGGAAAGGGGTAAGAAATAGTAGATCTACCTTAGATCCAAATCATTGGATGATAGGATCATGATTCTACCACAATTACACTCCATCCTAAATAAATATAACCAATTGTTTGGATTTTGGGCACAAGTTTTCAACAACAACGAAAAATTCCATCACTTCTTTAAAATAAATCCATATCCCTAATATACCTCTTACATAATAAAATTTAGGGAAACTACCCAAAAAAAAAATTAAAATACATATGGTTTTCCTTTAATACACAAACTGACATATATGTTTTAAGTGTAAAAAAATAATTCTATGTTAAATTAAACAATTTTTCATTAATTACTTTTTTTAATGCAATACAAGAAATACTATTAACCCTAAAATTATTTATTGAGATCCTCAAAGCCTAGTTCAAAGAAAAATAATAGTTCCTAATGAGTACATAAATAACTTCACACCTACACAATCACTTGATACAAGAAATATTATTAACCCTCAAATTCTCAATATTTCATTGTATCCATTACATACTAACTAATAAGATTCTTAACTTATACCAAAGATAATTTTATATTGATCATAACCCTTGAACACCTCATCAAATTAGATGTTCAAACCTGTAAAAAGATATCTTAATTTGATATTTGCTCCTTTCAATTTGACATGAAAAGGATTCTCAAAAAAAAAAAATAAATAAATAAAATTGACATGAAAAGCCCTAAATTCGACCTAAATTGACCTTAATGATTTTAATTTTATGATTATTCTATCATATTTCTGCCAAATAGGTGTTATCACATCCAAATTAGATGCCTCAATTTCATATTATTTCATCCAATTTGGTTAAACCCTTATTGGATTGAAAAACCTTAACTTTCATAATAAATTGGGAAAATTACATTTTAAACCCTATAGTTTAGGGGTGTTAACAAATTAAACTCTATAGTTTACAAAGTAACAAATTAAACCCCGAAGTTTCAAAAAGTAACAAATTAAACCTTGAGGTTTCAAAAGTAACAAATTAAACCTTAAAGTTTCAAAAAGTAACAACTTAAACCTTAACCCATATAAGTAAAATAAAGATTTAATTGTTACTTTTTAAAATATCAAGGTTTAATTTGTTACTTTTAAGACTATGGGGTTTAATTTGTTACTTTTCAAATTATAAGGTTTAATTTGTTACATCCCCTAAACTATAGGGTTTAAAATGTAATTTTCCCTAATAAATTTCATAAATTTTTTTTAATTAAAACGATAGAAATTTATTAATAATCAAAGAAAATATTTACAATTATAGCACTATAGTAAACATGATGGGATGGACATGCCCAACTCCATCACAAGAGAAAACCCAGCAAAATTGGACATAAATCACGACATAACGCAATAACAACAACAAAAACTCCAGATCTTGACGCATGGATAAGACACTGAGGAGGCTGATCCAGTTAGAGAGGGCAAGTCCATGGTGGGGCAAATACAAAAATGAAAGAAGAAGAAAAAAACCATATTTAGACGCAAGGATGAAGAGTTGAGGAGGCCGATTCGGGCGGAGAGGCGGAGCAACCCATGGGAGAGAACAGAGAATAGCAAGGCCCAGACAAAGCGGATGGTGGTCCACCGAAAAAGAGCCCATCGTGGAGTGACGCTCACGCAGGGGAAAATCTGTCAGAGAAGAACCCACTAGCGCACAATAGCAACAACTAATCGTGCGTCGTTGATCTTCTACAACCTACGTATCCCTTTTGTTGATGAGATAGTGAGATAAAATGTTCATATAATAAATTTCATAATTTAAAACCCCACTTTTGTTAGATATTTTTGGTCAAAATTTAACCAAATTGGGAGTTCAAACCTTTAATGGAGACCCATAAATACATTATTGAGCAACCAATTTAATATATTGATATCTAAAGCACAATATCCTCAATTTAAGCATAAAACCTTAACCCTAATATATAAACTCCCTATTAATTTATTAACGAGTCACTATTTTGATGACTGTGATTTAAATCTTCAATTTGAGTCCTCATTTTCATGATTTAATTATCATTTGAGAGAAAATACAACTGGAACATAGAAATCTCTAAATCAACCTTAAATTAACACATACTTTAAAATTTCTCTTATTCCAACCAAAGCAATAGGATTTAAGAATATTGACCTAAAAGTTATTATTTTTGAAGAAAAAAAAAGAAAGAAAAAAAAGAAAAAAGAAGAAGCTTGATTACTGGGATTCAACCCTCCAACATGATGCCTTAGGTTGGTGGTTTCGTGGGTTGATGATGGGTTGTATTATTATTATTCCAAAAGCTTAAACTATTAGGAAATTGTGAATTTAAATCATTTAACCAATATTCTAATACTCTCTCTCACGTGTGGGCTTAGACTCCCCCTTAATGATTAGGGCCCAACAAGTGGGATTTTTAATTTTTTAAATGAGAGGTAGAGTGGAGTCAGGGTTCGAACTTGGGATCACCTGCTCTGATACCATGAGAAAATTTTCAATTCTTCCAAAAGCTTAAACTATTAGGAAATTGTGAATTTAATCATTTAACCAATATTCTAACAGCCTTAGGTTGGTGGTTTCGTGGGTTGATAATGTGCTGTATTATTATTATTATTATTATTATTATTATTATTTTGGATTGTAATCATTTAGAAACCAATTTGTTTATTAAGCCTAAACAAACAATGGTCTCAACTTGAAGACCATCATGGCAGATTGGTTTTTGAAGTTATCATTGGTTGGGTTGGGTTGGAGATCTCTCAACCCGAAAAGGTTGGATTAGGTTTTTTACCCAACCTTAACCCCTTGCACCCCAGAGTACTGAAAGCTTTCCCTTGAGGAGTTCTTCATCTCAATCTTCCATGGCTTCTGAAAATGTTTCTAGAGAAATTACTGCTTCCGCTACTTCTCTCTCCTTAGATGATCCTCCTCCCTCAAGTCCGTATTATCTTCATGCTAGTGATAATTCAAGTCTAAGGCTAGTGAATGAACCACTTACAAGTGATAACTTTCACTCATGGTTTAGATCTATGGCTATGGGACTCACTATCAAGAACAAACTTGGATTTGTGGATGGAAGCATAGGTCCTCTTAAGGAAGGTATTAACTCTCCTCTGTATTCTCTTTGGAGTAGGTGTAATACTGTTGTGATTACTTGGATTCTGAATTGTGTGTCTAAGGAGATTCATTCTACTGTGCCCTATAAGCAAACTGCTTGTGAAATTTGGATCATTCTGAGAAATTGATTTTCAAAAAGTAATGGACCTCAAATATTCCAAGTAGAGCAAGCAATTGGATCTCTGAGTCAATCTCAAGTCTCTGTCACTGATTACTACACAAAGTTGCAAGGTTTCTAGGAAGAACTATTGAACTATAGGCCTATTCCAGTTTGCACTTGTATTCTGAGTTGTTCTTGTGGAGCAATGAGGCAAGTTGTAGAAAATTACCATCAAGCATGTCTTATGCAATTTCTGATAGGCTTGAATGAGACCTTTACTCAAGTGAGAGGACAGATTTTGCTCATGGATCATATGCCTCACATTGATAGGGTTTTCTCTCTAGTAAGACAAGAAGAAAGGCAGACATCCATTGGTCAATTGAATGTTCCACATGTGGAGTCTACTACTTTACTCTACAAAAGTGAGCCAATTAGGTCTGCCCCTCCTAAACAGAATTTTTAAAAAAAGGATAAGCCTACTTGTACACACTATGGTTTCATTGGTCATACAGTTGACAAATGCTACAAGATACATGGCTATCCACCTGGGTACAGGACCAAAGGGAAAGGTCCAATGGCTAATCAGGTCTCACACAATACTTCTGGAAGTAATGCAATGGCAGTGAATGAAGAGCTATCACCCTTTCAACTTTCACAGCTTCAAGCCCAATGCCAGCAATTGCTTGCTGTGTTAAACACCAAACCATTGCTTTCCAACACACCTGAAGCTCCAAATTCCAATGTTACCTATCAAGCTTTAGCCAATACTGCATCTTCATCATCATTAACTGTTCATTCTATGTCAGTTACTTTTCTTTACAAATCTCTGTGTTTACGAAACAGCTTTACCCCCAATCTTTCACATTCAGTTTTTGCTTCTAATGTGAAATTTCCTAAGGCTGCAAATGAAAATTTGTGGGTTATAGACACTGGAGCAACAGATCACATGGTACATTCTCTTTCATGTTTAACCACTATCACAGCTGTAGTCAATGCTTCAGTTGAGTTACCTAATGGAGTCTTAGTTTCTGTCACTCATATAGGAACTGTTCAAATCTCTCCTTCAATGACATTAACTAATGTTCTGTGTATTCCTTCTTTCCACTTAAATCTAATTTCTATTAGCAAATTGATTCATTCACTATCATGTTGTCTGATTTTTATAGCCAATTACTGTCTTATTTAGGCCTTCACCCCTTGGAGGATGATTGGACTGGGTAAATTACACAATGGACTTTATCTGTTGCAAACATCAATGGATCAATCTAGTTCTGCTAACTTGTTCCCTCAGATTTCACTTTCAAAGTCCTCAACTCATTCCAGCAATAACATTTCTCTGCCTGCTTCTGTGCAGTGCACCAATGAGCAACCTACTTCAATGGAGCTTTGGCATTATAGACTAGGGCATTCTTCTTTTGATAGGTTGCAATTCTTACATCAATATGTACAAAATTTGCCTTTTATCAATAAAACTACTCCATTTTGTGATGTTTGCTTTCTTACAAAATAGAAAAGATTATCTTTTCCCAATGCTGGTCACATATGTAAAACCAACTTTGAACTAATACATTGTGACATTTTGGGACCTTACTTTGTACCTACTATAGATGGTCATAAATATTTTCTCACCATTGTTGATGATCATTCTAGAAATACTTGGGTATATCTTATGCATTCTGAGAGTGATACTAGGCCTTTACTGATTTCCTTCTTCGACATGGTTGAAACTCAATTTCATACCAAGATCAAATCTATTAGAAGTGACAATGGATTAGAATTTAATATGTCTGATTTCTTTAGCATTAAAGGTGTCATTCATCAAACATTTTGCAGAGATACACCTCAACAAAACTCAGTTGTGGAAAGAAAACACCAATATCTCTTAAATGTTGCTAGAGCAATTAGATTTCAATCTCATCTTCCTTATAAATTTTGGGGGGAATGTATTCTCACAGCTGCCTATATCATAAACAGATTACCAAGTCCACTTCTTCAACATAAAACCCCTTTTGAACTCCTTATGTACAAGTCTCCTATCTATTCTCATCTTAAAGTTTTTGGTTGTCTTGCCTATGCATCCACTCTTCCATTTCACAAACCAAATTTGATGCAAAAGCTGTGGCTTGTGTTTTTGTAGGATATCCTTTTGGCACAAAGGGTTACAAATTGTTCAATCTTGATACTCAACAATTTTTTGATTCTAGGGATGTTGTTTTTCATGAACACATATTTCCCTTTCTTACACCTCATTCTGTTACACATCCCCCATCTTCTAATTCTGATCTCAGTGATCCACATCCCACATATTTCCCTTTCTTACACCTTTTTGTTACCTCCCCCATTCTTTCTGATAGATCATCCCTCACTTCCTTCTTTATAGATATGATACATCTGCTTCTCCACATTTTCCAAAATCACCATGTGATCATCCTGCTCCTGTCTCTGATCCTCTAGATTCTTTAGTCCAGGTGCCTGATACTTCCTGTCAGTCACCTGCACAGCCTTCTGATTCTCCTCTTTTAGATTTGCCCACTTCTTTACCTTCATTACCTCTAAGACATTCTTCTAGACCTAAGCATACCGCATCTTATCTGCAAGATTATCATTGCAGTTTGGCTTTGTTAGCCTCAAGGTTTCAATACCTATTAATTGGCTAATTAATCCAAGGACATTTAAGTAATTTTAATGATAGCAATGATTTAAAATTATTTATAAATGATATTTTCATGTGAACTAATAATTTATGTTTAAAGCATAATGTTGACTAGTTGTTTAATTAGACCGACATAGTCAATCAAGTATCAAGCAAATGCAAAGTCGACATAAACACAAATTCATTGAAGATCAAGTCATCAAGACTCAAGTCAAAGGAATCAAGCTCAAAAATCATGTTCCAAGACATATGAGAAGTAAGAGTTAAGTTTTGTAAAGTTTATTAAGATTTGATCTTTAAGGCTCAAACTTTAAAACCAACTCAAAATGATTTTCAAAAATAATCATTTCGTCCAAAACTCATTTTATAAAAATATTTATAGGACTAACATATTTTCAAAGAAAATTAATCAAACCGCTCAAAAGGATAAAACTATGAAAGTTTGATTATTTAAAAGAAAGCCAAAAATAGCCTAAGGTTGGAAACCTTAAATGCAGGCGACTGCATCAGGGATCCAGGCGACTGGATCTAGTCCAGCCGACTAAATTAGCCCAGTCAACTGAAAAATCCAACCCGAGAGTTTCTGTCTAAATTTGAACATTCAATCCAGGCGACTGGATATTTCAAAATTCAAATTATAACGGATAATTGCTTTCTGTAACGGATAAATTTACAAAATATACTTTCTATATTCAAAATCCAGGCAACTAGATTGCTTTAAATTCAAATGAAAAGCAAGTCAGCCACTATAATGGGAAGAAATCAATTTTGGCTATAAATACTACTCTTTTTGAGTTTCTTAATAGAGAGCATACAAGAGAAATTCATAGAGAAAGAAAAGAAAACATATTTTATATCAATCCATCCTTTCTCAAGCTTATATTTTCATATCATTCAAAATCCTTGATTGAAAATCAAATTCTTCTAAATACTTCTTGAGCCATATTGATCAAATCTTTGATATACTATTAGTGTGAGCAAATTATGTACTACTACTCTTTGAGAGAGCATTATTTTGTACAACAATCCTTTGTTGAAACTTGTGAGTGTTTTGTTAAGGTTTTGGTATAAATCCTAAGGAGTGAAAAGGATTTTTCACTCAGTGGTTACTCTTGATCGGTAAATCAAGATTGTGGTTACTCTTCACCCAAAAGAAGATTGTCAAATAGTAGATTTAGGAATCCTTGAGAAGTGTTCTTGAGGCGGGGACGTAGGCAGAGAAGCTGAACCTCGATAAAAATCATGTTTGATTCTCTCTCTCTCTCTCTCTCTCTCTCTCTCTCTCTCTATCTCTTACTTATTCAATTGCTTATATATACTTATGCTTGATTTTATATCATATCTACATTGGAATTGAATTGTGTTCTTATATTTGATTAATCAATATTTGCAATTTGAAGATAGTTTTTAATTCCGCATTTAAATAAAAAAAGTTTGCCTCAACCTAAATCACCCCCCTCTTAGGTTGATATTTGGGTAATAATTGGTATTAGAGCCAAGGTTCTATATATAGATTTAACAATCTTAGAGTTAAGATAATGGCAAACACACCTAAACCTCAAATGCTTGAAGGTCAATCTACTCATAGACCACCCTTGTTCACTGGTAGTGATTATGGTTATTGGAAAAATAGAATGACCATGTATATTAAGGCTCAAGACTATCATGTTTGGAGAGTCATTGCAAATGGCCTTCATGTCCCCACAAAAACTGTGGAAGGAGCAACCTTAGTGAAATTAGAAAGTGAATGGAATGAGATTGATGTAAAACTCATTGAATTAAATTGTAAAGGTATGAGTAGCCTATATTGTGCTCTTGACCCAAATGAATACAATAGAGTCTCAGGTTGTGACTCGGCTAAAGAAATTTGGCATAAACTTGAAGTTACCTATGAAGAAACTAATTAAGTTAAGGAATCTAAAATGAGCATGCTTGTTCATGAATATGAATTTTTTGTTATGAAGAAAGATGAAAATATTAGTGAAATGTCTAGTAGATTTACTAATATTGTGAATTGCTTGAAGGCTCTTGGAAAAATTTATACTAACGAAGAAAATGTGAGAAAAATTCTCAGATCATTACCAAAGAGATGGGAAGCAAAGAAGACGGCAATTTATGAAGTTAGAGATCTTAAGGTGTTGTCCTTAGACGAACTATTCGGATCACTCATGACATATGAACTTGAAATGAATAGTAAAGTGGAGGAAGAAGAAGTCAAGCCAAAGAAAAACTTCGCCCTCAAATCCTCTCATCATGACCACGACAATAGTGAAGAGGAAAGCGACGAAGAAGAAGAAATTGCCTTGATGACTAGAAAGTTCAAAAAGTTCTTAAAGAAGAAAAAGGGGTTTGGAAGAAGATTCCCTAAGAAAGGTGAAAATAAAGGAGAATCAAGCAAAAATGAAACTCCTACTTGCTACAAATGCAAGAAGCCGGGGCATTACAAGAATGAGTGTCCTCAAGTAGACAGAGAACATGAAGTATAAAAAGAAAGCTCTAAAGGCAACTTGGGATGACTTCAATGAAAGTGATTCAGATAACAACTCAAGTAACAATGAAATAGCAAATCTTTATCTCTTGGGATACATAAATGAGTCCGACATAAGTGAGGATGAGCATGCAAGCTTTTATCTGCTAGCATTCAATGACGATGAAAGCGCCACCGAAGATCTTTGCTTAATGGCACATGGAGATGCGGTAACCTCTAAACTTAATTCTTTAGAAGATGAATCTTATAGCAATGAGGAATTACAAAATGCTTTTGAAGAATTAGTTGAAGAATTTGAGAAGAATGTTTTGAATAATAAAGTTTTTAAATAAAAAGTCACATCTCTTTCAAACGAATTAGATGATTTGAAAAACAAAAATGAAATTCTAAAAAAACAAATTAATTCTTTGAATGATAAAAATCTGTTTTTAGAAAAAGAAATAATAAAGTTGGAAATTGAGTCACAAAGTTTTATTGAGAAAATGAAAGCAAATGATGTGGAAACATCATCACAAATAGTTTATGATTCAAATCTTTTCGTACATGAACAAGTTTGATTTGATATGACACAACCACTCCAAAGCTAGCTCCTCCACCACCTCTAATAGCCCAAAAAGATCTTCTCCCATAGATTTTCTATTAAGAAGTCTTCCATATGAACATCAACAAGTTGTGCATCAATAAAGTTATCCACAGAGAGGCCGTACTTCCTCATCATATTTCCATACCCACCTCCACTAAAATGGCCTCCAACACCAACAGTGGGACAAACACCAGCTGGGAAACCATGGATTTTGCTTTTCTCAAAAATTCTATAATAAACTTCACCAAGTGTTGCTCCTGCCTGGACCCAAGCAGTCTCACTTTCCAAATCAATGTTAATGGATCGGAGATTGAACATGTCGAGGATAAAGAATGGGACTTCCGCCACATAAGACACACCCTCATAGTCATGGCCTCCACTTCGGATTTTCATTTGTAGGCTATGCTTTTGAGCACAAACTATGGCTGCTTGAATGTGAGACTCATGCAAAGCAGTGAGAATGAGAAAAGGTTTCCGGGTTTTGGTCGTGTTGAATCGGAGGTTTCGGATGTAAGATTGCAAGACAGAAAAGTAGGAGCCATTGTTGGGTGTATATATTGCTTCAGATATTGGATGAGAGGGCTAAGAATGGTTTAAACGGCAGTGAATAAATGAATCAGAAGCTTTGTCCGAAGTTTGCCAAGAGAGTGAAAGTAGGAAAATTGAGAGCAATGGAAGCCTTGTTAGCCTTAAAATTCCCATAAATGGTTTCTTGGATTGTGCCTAGTAATAAAAATTGAGCTTTTACCCCTCCCCCTCTTTTTTAATTTTTTAATTTTTACATTTTTAGGGTAATTTCAGATAAATGTAAACTGATTGCCATATTAATCAAGCCACCTCTCCACTATATCACTTGCCATATTAATCATGCCACCCTATCAAGTCTCCATTATATAACGTTTCTTTTTGGGAGATAAATGCTAAATTAGTGATTAGACCACAACTCCAACCCATTTTGTCTCCTTCATTTAAACCTTAGCTTCTCTTGCTCAACATTTAAAGATGTGGATATGAATTGGTTTTGTAACAGTCCCAATTCTTCAAACGTTTCCAACCAAGGGGCACACTCACTGCTGCACAACTTTATCCTCCATCACTATATAAATCACTTCCAACCAATCCTCCCTAATTCCCACTCCTCACGATGCTATGCATGCTGATCATGATCCATAGCTAGGAGCTCGCTTGCTTTGTTCCCGCAACTAGAGTCGATTTTTGAGAGGAATATCAATCTTGAATCAAGCTAAATGTAAGTGATGAATTGAAAGTCTTACATCTGAATTTGTTACTGCCATCTCATGAGTTTTTTGATAAAATTCCTAAAGATATGTTCTCACTTGCTTTGATATATTTTATTCAGGATTGGTTCTTAAATTCATAGTAAAGCTTTTCTATATTCCCTGTAAGTTAGTGCTTATGTTTGCTGACATCTTACCTGTTTGATTAGATGTCTTATAAACATGGGGTTTAAAAAAGAGATTTCATCAACCCAGGTTCCCAATCCTGAAAATTTTGATTAGTACTTTTTTGTGTGTGGGTTAATAGAAATTAATGGGTTTGTTTTGTTTATGACGTTAGATGTTCTTTATGTGGATTTCAAGCTTGATGAGAGCTAGACGCAGAGTAACATCTCCTTTCGTGCTGGCAATGGTTTCCACAAGCTAAAGGTAATTTCTCTGTTGTCTTTTTATTTTGTTAGTTGTCTTTTTCACACAATTGCTAATTCAAGTTCCTCTAAAAATTTTTGGGTTTATACTATATGCATGATCTAATTCATTTTAAGAATTGTTTGATGCTTAGGTGGTTTTGATTATTATTACTATTATTTTTGGATTCTTTGGGATATGTTTGTATTAATAGATTTAGTGCATCATCTAAAGAAATGAAACTATAGTGGTAGCAGTTTTTATGAGTATATTTCATCCAATTTGGTATCAAACCTCTTTCACAGGTACCTTCTTTGTCTCTTTCTATCTCTCTTTGAGATGACTACAAGGAATTTCCTAAATTATGATTAAAAAATTGATTTTTTAGTTTTATTTTATTTGGTTTCTCAATCCTATGAAAATCGTTTTTTTTTTCTTTCCCTCTTTGGGTTCTCAATTCCTCTCATAGTGTTTGAATAAATGCTTGAACCAAAGTTTCCAATATTTGTTATTAGGAACTTCGGGAATGATCTACCTAAAATAAAATCTTATAAGGGATTGAAGTTGTTGTGATTTGTGAATGGCCATATGCGAGACAAAACATGCATAAATTCATATTTTGAGATTTTTATCCTTTAGTGTGGAAGTGAATATACTTGAAAGTTACAACTACAGATTGGTCAATGCAAGAACATCAATACACAAATAGTAGGAGTTGTCTAAACATTTTAAAGGAACTTTAACTTGGTTGTTCACTAAAAATAATCTCTTTGTTGTGAAAATTCAAGATGTTGATGTAATTAAGAACTCTATCTTAGCCTTTAACGTTAAATTAAGAGTTGTCTGTGGCTATGGTGGTTTAGATGAATATTTGTGAGATGCATTATAAAGTCACTCCCTTTCCCGTTTCTTTATGCTACTGTTCTATATCTCCATTGGCATCATCATGGTAATATTTTTATTTTTAAAAAAAATTCTTCCCTTGAACCTAAAAAACAAGTGAGGTTTGTTTCAAAGAAAAAAATAAAAAAGGAAAAATATTTGGTAAGAAAAAAAATTCCATTTAAATTATATATGCAACTGCACTGTGTGGAAATCGTTACAAGCATATGTTCTTCATCTTAGTTCTATTTTTAATTTCAAGAAAAAAGGGTCGCAGCTCTCCAGCATTGTGGTATTTAACTACGAATGAGCTGGATTCTCTATCAACGTAAATACGTATTTCCTTCTATAATCAACATTTGATGTTAGAGTGACTTTTAGCTTATGCAACATAATAAATCGTTTAAAGCTCTTCACTTATATTCTATTTGTTATGGATGTCTACTACATCTGTAACTGTAGATACATGAGGGGAAGGCTAACATTGGAGAAGGCGAATTCAACTATTAATAACACAACAACTTATGCTAAAGCAAATGGTCAACTTATTGTGGGCTTTTGATGCTTACTGATTTACTATTGATGTAAATAATGAAGATTAGAATTCTATAGAAATTAAGTTTATTTGTTTAAGTTTGTGACAAAATTAACTACATTATACATTTATACAAATTTTTCCGTGCATCGCACGGGTTTGCGACTAGTTACTATTATAATAAAGTAAAAACACAACCCAATAAAATAGGAAGAAAAAGGGGGACAAACATGGAGATAATCATTAAAAGAGAATATTGATTATAAAAATTAAGGGATAAAATAAAAACTTTGGGACAAGATCAATTACACCCATGATCTTCTAATTTGAAAATAGAATCCCAAAACTTTGAGAATTAGCCAATGATTTTTTAACTTAAATAAAACAAAAAAATGTGAAGGAAATTTAGAGAATGAGCAATTTGGGTATTTTTCTAAGTTTAAGAAATTTATTTTCAAATTAAAATATCAAAGGACCGGTTTGATTTTGACCCAAAATTCAAGGGATGTTGTATTTATTTTTTTTTAATAATATATAATATATATATTATAGATATATATGCTAAAACATTGTATACAATAATGATTTACAATATAGTTAAAAAAAAAAAAAAAAAAAAAAAAAAAAAAACCTCTAAAATTGATTTAAAAAGAAAAAAAAAAAAAAAAAAAAAAAAAAAAACATTCATGATTAATCTATAGCATATAATTGTAGGTTTTTGCTACAGGCCAGTAAATTAAGGAGGATGTCAAGCCTTCCCATGTTGGAAATAATATTATGATTTTAGTATCATATTACATTTAATAATTTTTATTTATTTTATTATTGGTATTATGAACAGAGTTTAGTTATAAACTTGTTTATTTTTTTTTTTTTAGAGTCAAACTTAATTGTGATAACTATAAGATCTTTCACGTGTTTACTTTCTTCATCATGACCTTTTAATGAGTAAATTGTTTTTTAAATAGATAACAATTAATTATAAGTCATAAAAATCACAAATTTTTTGAATTTTTCTCTCCAAAATTTATCATAGTTGCCATCACCAACATTTTTTACTTACTACCAAAATGTACTAAATAGCTAAACTTGTAAAAAAATTGTTTATTCTACTCTATTCTTTATTATACCTTCTCTTCTCTCTCTCTCTCTCTCTTCTTTATCTCTCTCTCTGACTCTCTCACTCTCTCTCTGCATCTTCACTCATTATGCCTTATCCCAACAAAGTGGGACACTGACATCTTATGCCTATCTCCCAATGTGGGTCACTGACATGAACGTCCTGTGGGGTCGATCTCTGGCCTAAAAAAAAAAAAAGTTAAAAACCATTAAATTCATATTTGTAAATTTTATGAATAATAATACACTAATTTTTGGTTTACTTTTGCAAATTTAATAAATAAAACTAGCCTAATATATATATTATATATATATATAAATAATATATATAATATATATATATATATAATATATCCACATAATAAATACATCCTTAAACAATGTCAAGCTCAGTTCAATGGATGAACGATGCTCAACCCTTGACTTCTTCTTCATCTTTTTTTCGTTTATTGAAACATATGACGTATATTTGTGGTAACCATTTTATTTTTGTTTTATCAATAAGTTGGGCCATTGGGGCTATTTTCTGAAGCAGGCGGAACCATGGGGAGGGCATTGCTTATGTCAGTGTGGGCAAATTTGTTTCACCCATGGTATCCGGCTTCTCAAATTCAATTCATACTCTGGGACAACAAGTCAACTAGGGGTGGAATCGGTGAGGTGCGGTGCAGTTTTCTCCGGATTTATGTACCTACACCTTATAGTGTGGTTTTCCTATTACACGCACCTGCACCTGCATCTATTAAGATCGGTTTTGGCGCGTTGCGGTTCGATTTGGTGTGGTGCGGTGTAGGTGCGATCTTGTGGTTTGGGCTGGACTCATTTGGGTCGGATTAAACCAGCCCAAATGTCAATTTTAATCTAAAAAATCCACCTTTACAACAACTAAAAAATTTGGCTAACTATAGCATACAAATATAAATCATAGTTTCCAATCTCAACCTGAAATTTAAGAAGAAAAAAATTATAACATACATATCTCATAGAATAAATCATAATTTCCAATCTTAACTTGCACATATATGTCATCCTTATACAAATATAACACAATCTTAACCTTCACATAACATCACCTGCATATACCATTAGCATATAAGTATAACATACTAGAAGGTGTAATCCGTGAGGTACGGTGCGGTTTTCTCCTGATTTATGCATGCACCTACATCTTATAGTGCGGTTTTCCTATTACACACACCTGCACCTGCATCTATTAAGATCGGTTTTGGCGCGGTGAGGTGAGGTGCAGTGCAGTGCGGGTCTTGCGGTTGTGTCGGTTGTGTCGGTGAAGCTTACACCCCTAAAGTCAACAGCAACAATAATATATAGAAATAAATATGTTCACATGAAAAAAGAAGCATATTAGTTTTTTTTTGTTTTTGGGTTAAAAGGGATGTATTAATTAGCAAAAGTCCCTAATACATTATTGGGGTCGTAGTCAATTTGTGCCCATATCCGGAATGTTTAAACAAAACAATTGAAACAAAAGAAAGATGTTAAGGATACTACAAATCTACTATATAATATGTCACCAATAATAAATAATTCAAAATTTATTCTTATTTTCATAAATTATCAATCAAATTATCAAAATATATATCATTACCATGTTAGTTTGTAAACCATATAGGGTAAAATTTGTATCATCTTTAACATTTTCCAACCACCAAATACACAAATAAGAGGAGAAACCCTTTTGGCACCCTATCAAATACTTGGGATCGTCTTACATTACTTGAGTTTGGAGGCTTTTTTGATAGGGAGGCCAACCTATAGACAAAGAAAATTTATATCACGTAATATAACAAAAAACCAATGTATATAAGGAGATTAGAGTGCTTATATATATATATATATATATGCATGAGTTCTTTTTGATAATGTGATAGGTAGGGGAGGGGGGATTTGAAGCCTGATATATGTCTCATTTGGAGAACACCAAAAAATATTAATCGGCTGACTGAGTTGAGCTACAAGGCTCTCAATGAGCTTCAATTTGGGCTAGCATCAAATGTTGCAATGACTCTCCTTCCCCCTCCCCCTCCCAGGCTAGATCCGATAATAAGTTCCTTCCTAACGTATGTTGTTTTTGATTCTCATCCTGAAACGTTGATCACACTAATTCATAAGCTTCTTCAAACAAATATGTACTCAACAAAGTAATTCAATTTTTTAATTTCATTTCAAGCCAATTCTTGCTAATCACAGTAGGAATAAAATAGAGTTTTAATTTTTTTTTTTAGTTTAATACCGAAATTCTATTCTAAACACACATATCATATATGAGGGGAAAGAAAACGAACACAAGTTTAATTAAGTGGGAAATGAGAAATACACCATAGAGTCAAATGCTTAATGGACAAAAGAGTTTTCCTTTTTAAGTTAGCAATGATTCCACTAACTAGATAGGCAAAAATTCAACCATGATCAGGGCTAGCACTCAACAAGGTTCCAATAAAGTTATCAAGGTCGACTTGATAACATTAATGCTTATTCCTGGCCATTTGAAGCATGACAAGTCAATAAATCATTCACGTTTTCCAACCAAAGCTATATATACATACTAAGTAATATTATTTTGAAGTCTTTTATGTCCTTAATATATATCATGTTGCATTTAATAGTGAAAGAGATATATTGAACCATTGGTAGACTCACTAAGTCAATGGCATTTGGGCGGCTAATAGAATTCGTAAATTGTTCTTATCCAATCAAAACAAAATGTTTACTTATCCACAATTCAACTATTCTAGGGTTTAGAAAGCAAGATAATTGAGAGCAAATTGCCATTGACTCACGTGCCAAGTTTTATAATAGTATTAGGGGTAGTGCGTGTCACGTGGGGTCTAATGAGACTTTTGAATGGCAGTGTAATGGAAGGACCTATTTGGTACGTGTTAAAGTTTAGATCTTAAATTGACTAAAACCAAAGTGCATGGAATCTAAATGCAACTCCTTCAAAATTCAGGGATCTAATTGTATTTTACTTTTGCGAATTT
>OU015767.1:22171382-22341887 GCA_907173295.1 Fagus sylvatica | reverse complement strand
ATCGATCTTGAATCAAGCTAAATGTAAGTGATGAATTGAAAGTCTTACATCTGAATTTGTTACTGCCATCTCATGAGTTTTTTGATAAAATTCCTAAAGATATGTTCTCACTTGCTTTGATATGTTTTATTCAGGATTGGTTCTTAAATTCATAGTAAAGCTTTTCTATTTTGACTCCCCTTAACACCTATGTCTATACATTTTTTGGTTTGGAGGGATCCTCCCTTTTTTTTATTGCAATACTCTTTAGGTTGTTCATAGTGAAAAAATATAAGTTTTCATTTAATATCGTTTCAGTATTCCTGTAAGTTAGTGCTTGTGTTTTCTGATGTTTGCTACTTGTTTGATTAAATGTCTTATAGACATGGGGTTTAAAAAAGAGATTTCATCAACCCAGGTTCCCAATCCTGAAAATTTTGATTAGTACTTTTTTGTGTGTGGGTTAATAGAAATTAATGGGTTTGTTTTGTTTATGATGTTAGATGTTCTTTATGTGGATTTCAAGCTTGATGAGAGCTAGATGCAGAGTAACATCTCCTTTCGTGCTGGCAATGGTTTCCACAAGCTAAAGGTAATTTCTCTGTTGTCTTTTTATTTTGTTAGTTGTCTTTTTCACACAATTGCTAATTCAAGTTCCTCTAAAAATTTTGGGTTTATACTATATGCATGATCTGATTCATTTTAAGAATTGTTTGATGCTTAGGTGGTTTTGATTATTATTTTTTATTTTTTGGATTCTTTGGGATATGTTTGTATTAATAGATTTAGTGCATCATCTAAAGAAATGAAACTATAGTGGTAGCAGTTTTTATGAGTATATTTCATCCAATTTGGTATCAAACCTCTTTCACAGGTACCTTCTTTGTCTCTTTCTATCTCTCTTTGAGATGACTACAAGGAATTTCCTAAATTATGATTAAAAAATTGATTTTTTAGTTTTATTTTATTTGGTTTCTCAATCCTATGAAAATCGTTTTTTTTTTTTTTCCCTCTTTGGGTTCTCAATTCCTCTCATAGTGTTTGAATAAATGCTTGAACCAAAGTTTCCAATATTTGTTATTAGGAACTTCGGGAATGATCTACCTAAAATAAAATCTTATAAGGGATTGAAGTTGTTGTGATTTGTGAATGGCCATATGCGAAGACAAAACATGCATAAATTCATATTTTGAGATTTTTATCCTTTAGTGTGGAAGTGAATATACTTGAAAGTTACAACTACAGATTGGTCAATGCAAGAACATCAATACACAAATAGTAGGAGTTGTCTAAACATTTTAAAGGAACTTTAACTTGGTTGTTCACTAAAAATAATCTCTTTGTTGTGAAAATTCAAGATGTTGATGTAATTAAGAACTCTATCTTACCTTTAACGTTAAATTAAGAGTTGTCTTGTGGCTATGGTGGTTTAGATGAATATTTGTGAGATGCATTATATAGTCACTCCCTTTCCCGTTTCTTTATGCTACTGTTCTATATCTCCATTGGCATCATCATGGTAATATTTTTATTTTTAAAAAAAATTCTTCCCTTGAACCTAAAAAACAAGTGAGGTTTGTTTCAAAGAAAAAAATAAAAAAGGAAAAATATTTGGTAATTCCATTTAAATTATATATGCAACTGCACTGTGTGGAAATCGTTACAAGCATATGTTCTTCATCTTAGTTCTATTTTTAATTTCAAGAAAAAAGGGTCGCAGCTCTCTAGCATTGTGGTATTTAACTACGAATGAGCTGGATTCTCTATCAACGTAAATACGTATTTCCTTCTATAATCAACATTTGATGTTAGAGTGACTTTTAGCTTATGCAACATAATAAATCGCTTAAAGCTATTCACTTATATTCTATTTGTTATGGATGTCTACTACATCTATAACTGTAGATACATGAGAGGAAGGCTAACATTGGAGAAGGCGAATGCAGCTATTAATAACACAACAACTTATGCTAAAGCAAATGCTCAACTTATTGCAGGCTTTTGATGCTTACTGATTTACTATTGATGTAAATAATGAAGATTAGAATTCTATAGAAATTAAGTTTATTTGTTTAAGTTTGTGACAAAATTAACTACATTATACATTTATACAAATTTTTCCGTGCATCGCACGGGTTTGCGACTAGTATACTATTATAATAAAGTAAAAACACAACTCAATAAAATAGGAAGAAAAAGGGGGACAAACATGGAGATAATCATTAAAAGAGAATATTGATTATAAAATTCAGGGATAAAATAAAAACTTTGGGACAAGATCAATTACACCCATGATCTTCTAATTTGAAAATAGAATCCCAAAACTTTGAGAATTAGCCAATGATTTTTTAACTTAAATAAAACAAAATAATGTGAAGGAAATTTAGAGAATGAGCAATTTGGGTATTTTTCTAAGTTTAAGAAATTTTATTTTCAAATTAAAATATCAAAGGACCGGTTTGATTTTGACCCAAAATTCAAGGGATGTTTATTTATTTTTTTAATTAATTTATATATATATATATATATTATATATATTATAATATTTCAATAGACTTTAAAAAAAAATTAATAAAAACAAAAAATATATAATCAAAACAATATTAAAAAAAAAAAAAAAAAAAAAAAAAAAAAAAAAACTTGAATTCTAAGAAGATGTCATGATTCATGATTAATTTTCCGTAAGCTTTTGGTAAATGTAATTGTAGCCCATGCTAGCACTGGCCATAAAAAGTTAAGGAGGATTCAAGCATTCCCATTTGTTTATGTTTATATTATATTATTTATATATTTTTTTTTTTTTTTTTTTTTTTTTTTTTTACAGAGTTTAGTTACAAACCAGTTTGTAGCCTAGAGCTACAAACCAACTATGTGGTAACTATAAGATCATACACGTGTACTTTTAGTCACATGACCTATTTAATGAGTCATGTGACTTATTTAAATAATACATGTAATGGTTTATAAGTTGCCACATAGTGGGTTTGTACCTAAACTTTTTTTTTTTTTTTTGCCTCTCTAAAAGTTATCATTTATATTTTACAAATCCACTTTTACAACACACTTTAGAGCATTCTTATCGGGACCATCAAAACTCACTTTTAGCTAAAATAGATAATATTGTTCATAAAATAGATCATAAAAATCACAAAAACATTCTCACATATGGATCATCAACAGTACTTATACCATGTACTATAGCTCTTGTAAAAAAATTGTTTTTACTCTTTTTTATTCCTTCATTCTCTCTCTCTCTCTCTCTCTCTCTCTCTCTCTCTTTTCTCTCTCAAAAATCTCTCTCTCTCTCTCTATGCCTTATCTCCCACTGACATGCCTGTGGGACACTGACATCTGATCTCCCAATGTGGGTCACTGACATGAACGTCGCCTGTGGTGGTCGATCTCTGGCCTAAAAAACAAAAGTTAAAAACCATTAAATTCTATATTTGTAAATTTTATGAATAATAATACACTTCAATTTTTGGTTTACTTTTGCAAATTTATTTATAAATTAAACTATTATATATATATATATATATATATATATATATATATACTATATATATAATAGTATTTCCAGTTAATCAACATATGAGTGATCCTTTAATGTTCAATGCTCAGTGCCATTTTGATAACGATGCTCAACCCTTGACTTCTTCTTCATCTTTTTTTCGTTTATTTGAAACATATGACGTATATTTGTGGTAACCATTTTATTTTTGTTTTATCAATAAGTTGGGCCATTGGGGCTATTTTCTGAGGCAGGCGGAACCATGGGGAGGGCATTGGTTATGTCAGTGTGGGCAAATTTGTTTTACCCATGGTATCCAGTCTTCTCAAATTCATTTCATACTCTGTGGGACAACAAGGGGTCGGTGAGGTGCGGTGCAGTTTTCTCCGGATTTATGCACCTACACCTTATAGTGCGGTTTTCCTATTACACGCACCTGCACCTGCATCTATTAAGAAACTCATTTGGGTCGGAATAAATGTCAATCTAAAAAATCCACCTGGCTAACTATAGCATACAAATATAAATCATAGTTTCCAATCTCAACCTGAATATTTAAGAAGAAAAAAATTATAACATACATATCTCATAGAATGAATTTAATTTCCAATCTGCACATATATGTCATCCTTATACAAATATAACACAATCTTAACCTTCACATAACATCACCTGCATATACCATTAGCATATAAGTATAACATACTAGAAGGTGTAATCGGTGAGGTGCGGTGCGGTTTTCTCCTGATTTATGCATGCACCTACACCTTATAGTGCGGTTTTCCTATTACACACACCTGCACCTGCATCTATTAAGATCGGTTTTGGCGCGGTGAGGTGAGGTGCAGTGCAGTGCAAGCTTACACCCCTAAAGTCAACAGCAACAATAATATATAGAAATAAATATGTTCACATGAAAAAAGAAGCATATTAGTTTTTTTTTGTTTTTGGGTTAAAAGGGATGTATTAATTAGCAAAAGTCCCTAATTACATTATTGGGGTCGTAGTCAATTTGTGCCCATATCCGGAATGTTTAAAAAAACAATTGAAACAAAAGAAAAATGTTAGGATACTACAAATTTTACTATAAAACGTTTATTGTCACCAATAACAAAAAATGTAGTTCAAATATTCTTTATTATTCTTTTAAATTTATCAATCATATTCTTTTTGCTAATAAATTTGTTAATTATATTCATTACCATGTTAGTTTGTAAACCATATAGGGTAAAATTTGTACCATCTTTAACATTTTCCAACCACCAAATACACAAATAAGAGGAGAAACCCTTTTGGCACCCTATCAAATACTTGGGATCGTCTTACATTACTTGAGTTTGGAGGCTTTTTTGATAGGGAGGCCAACCTATAGACAAAGAAAATTTATATCACGTAAATACAAAAAACCAATATAAGGAGATTAGAGTGCTTATATATATATATATATATATGCATGAGTATTTTTTTTCTTTTTGTTTTTCTTTTTTGATAATGTGATAGGTAGGGGAGGGGGGATTTGAAGCCTGGATCGATATATGTCTCATTTGGAGAACACCAAAAAATATTAACCGGCTGACTGAGTTGAGCTACAAGGCTCTCAATGAGCTTCAATTTGGGCTAGCATCAAATGTTGCAATGACTCTCCTTCCCCCTCCCCCTCCCAGGCTAGATCCGATAATAAGTTCCTTCCTAACGTATGTTGTTTTAATTCTCATCCTGAAACGTTGATCACACTAATTCATAAGCTTCTTCAAACAAATATGTACTCAACAAAGTAATTCAATTTTTTAATTTCATTTCAAGCCAATTCTTGCTAATCACAGTAGGAATAAAATAGAGTTTTAATTTTTTTTTTTAGTTTAATACCGAAATTCTATTCTAAACACACATATCATATATGAGGGGAAAGAAAACGAACACAAGTTTAATTAAGTGGTAAATGAGAAATACACACCATAGAGTCAAATGCTTAATGGACAAAAGAGTTTTCCTTTTAAGTTAGCAATGATTCCACTAACTAGATAGGCAAAAATTCAACCATGATCAGGGCTAGCACTCAACAAGGTTCCAATAAAGTTATCAAGGTCGACTTGATAACATTAATGCTTATTCCTGGCCATTTGAAGCATGACAAGTCAATAAATCATTCACGTTTTCCAACCAAAGCCATATATACATACTAATAATATTATTTTGAAGTCTTTTATGTCCTTAATATATATCATGTTGCATTTAATAGTGAAAGAGATATATTGAACCATTGGGTAGACTCACTCAGTCAATGGCATTTGGGCGGCTAATAGAATTCGTAAATTGTTCTTATCCAATCAAAACAAAATTGTTTTACTTATCCACAATTCAACTATTCTAGGGTTTAGAAAGCAAGATAATTGAGAGCAAATTTTTTGCCATTGACTCACGTGCCAAGTTTTATAATAGTATTAGGGGTAGTGCGTGTCACGTGGGGTCTAATGAGACTTTTGAATGGCAGTGTAATGGAAGGACCTATTTGGTACGGTGTTAAAGTTTAGATTCTAAATTGACTAAAAACAAAGTGCATGAAATCTAAATGCAACTCCTTCAAAATTCAGGAATCTAATTGTATTTTACCCTAATCCTTTTGCGAACTCCTTTACATGTCTAATAACACCTTTGAGAGCCGAGAGAAAACTAAATTGCCCAAACAGCGCTGCAGCAAGTTTAGCTTCATCCAAGATGTGCCCAACTGAAGAAAGCCTAGGTTCAAGTGTGAACTTAGTAATATGTGTTTGTTAAGTGATGTAGAAGTGGATTTGTATTTGAAAACTTGTCCTTCTATGAAAACATAAAAAGTCTTTTATAGATTTATAAGGTAGCACAAATACCAACAAATAAATTCATAAAATGAACCTATGAACACGTGTCTGTAATACACTCGCGTGTGGCATGTGGTGCTTTGTGGTACACATTTTTAAAAGAAATCTCTTTAAGATATTAATGTGTGCAATTTGGTGACCTTGAAGATCACCATGAAACAGTTGTTTCATACTCAAAGCAACAATGGCCTGGCCTCTATGATCACGCACTAGTACACCCCCACCCCAGAACTTCCCGAGCAAAATCCATCATAGTGAACTTTGAAGATATTCGTAGGAGGGGCTGCCACTCTAAGTTAGAATCAGACCTTCCTGCTAAAGGCGACATGTATTGCATGAGCTGCTGCATCACGATATATATATATATATATCAGGGCCGGCCCTGGGGTAAGCCCAGCAAGCCCCTGGGCTAGGGCAACCCCCCACCCCAGGGCAACCAATTGGCCAAAAAAAATTTTATAGTATACATATAAAAAAAAAAAAATTACATATATACATAGAAAAAAAAAAATTGTATTCATAAAATAAAATTATTAGAGGGAAAAAAAAATTATTTAGAGGGCAAAAAAAATATTTAGAAGATAAAAATAAAAAATAATCATAAAACCGGAGGACAAAAAAAAAATTTTGAGGGCAAAAATAAAAATTAAGCATAAACCGGAAGAACAAAAAAAAAATTAAAGGGCAAAATCTTCCAATAATCATAAACGGGGGACAAAAAACAAATTTACAGGGCAAAAATAAAAATAAAGCAAAAACCGGAAGAACAAAACAAAAATTAAAGGGCAAAATCTTCCAATTAATCATAAACCGGTGGACAAAAAACTAATTTACAGGGCAAAAATAACAATTAAGCAGAAACATCCCACAATCCAGCAGATCTAAGGCCTAATCCAAGAGACATAACCGGCAAAACACAACCAAACGTGCGAAAAAAAGAAAATCCCCAAATTCACAATACAGAAAAATCCCAAATCCCTAAACCGTTGACAACAAATCACCTGAGATTCCTCATTCCCGTAACCACCGTCGACCGGCACAAAGAAAAGAACATCCCACTAGACGGTCCAGACCAGCATCTCACGCAGACGCCAGATCTGTACCGTTATTTGCTCTTCGGTGACTTCTCATCTTCTCAGCCTGCTCAGCCCGCAGCCAGCCACCGCCGGTCCGTCATGCTGCCCACGCAGAAGAAAGAAAGAGACCACCGGACACCGGTCCACCACCTGCTCAGCCAGCATCTCACCTTCTCAAGCCTTTTCCGGTATTTTTTTTCTCTCTCTCTCTCTCTCTCTCTCTCAAATAGCCTTCAGAATTTCAGATAGCCTTTAAGGCTTTAACACTTTTAGAGTTTTACTTTTAGTCTTTCGGTTTTGTCTTATGCAGTGATTTTTTTTTTTTTTTTCTCTGTGTGTGTGTGTGTGTGGTGATGCGTTATTCACACAGATGCCATTCAAATTGAATGGCTTATGGCTTTTACTGGGTGGGTCCGAAGTGGTGGGTCAGTGAGACAGTGACTCAGTGCATGTGCACTGAGCCACTGACTGTTTGCTTTAACATTTTTTTTTTTTTAATTTGTTTTTTAAAGTTTGATTAAATATATTGTGATTTGTGTGAGCATTTTATGGGAACGTAATAGTGTTATTAACACTAAAACATTTTTTAGTTAAAAACTATTAAACCTAAAATAATATTAATAGGTATTAGTTTAGATTTTTAGGAGTATAATATAATTTTTTTATTATTTGAACGAGATTGTAATATTATATAGATTGTAGGTACTATGACGAAGAATGAAAATGACAAGAACAGAGTGAGATCTCGAAAACAAAAGTCGGGATATTATAATAGAGTAGTTAAGCAACGAAAAGAAATAATGGCAAAATCATTAAAGGGTTCGATTTCTAAACTATTTAATGCCAAAATTCAAAAATCTGATCTTCGAGTCAAGTTGAAGAAGCTAGTGGTGAAGATATGAATGAAGTCCATGTGGAGCTTAACGAAAGTGTTGTAGCAAATGAAAAATTTAGTGAGGAAGAAGCTAGTGGTGAAGATATGAATGAGGCTCATGAGAGTGAAGGTGTTGATGTAGCAAATGATGAATTTAGGGAGGAGCATAATGAAGATAATCTTAGAGATGGAGGTGTTAATGAAGAAGCTAGTGTAAGTATGCTTGACCTTGAGAAAGATGTTGATGTGAACTACGATCCAGGGTTGTGGGGAATTATTAATGACACTAAAAGGGTGATGTTAGTTAAAAAAGGTCCCATTAAGATCTTAAAAGAAAATGATGAGTTTCCAAAAGAACCGAATCGAGGGAGACACTTTTCTTCTAAACTTTACACTTCTAATCGTCCAAATGGTGAGAAGCAAGAAAGGAAGTGGCTTGTGTATTCAAATGAGATGGATAAGGTCTTTTGTTTTTGTTGTAAGTTATTCAAGCATAACCCAATGACAACTGGTTTGGCTGAAGATGGAATTAATGATTGGCATAACCTTCCTACAAAACTTAGAGATCATGAAAAGAATCCAGAACACAATCTCAATGTCGTGAAGTGGGTGGACTTACAAATGAGACTTAAACAAGAAGCAACAATTGACAAACAAGTGGAGGCACTAATCAACAAAGAGAGAATTCGTTGGAAGTTGATATTAGCTCGAATAATTGGGGTTGTGAAAACCCTTTCTCGAAATAGTTTGCCATTTCGTGGAAGTAATGAGAAGATTTATGAGAAGAATAACGGGCTTTTTTGTCAACTTATTGAATTTCTTGCGGAATTTGATCCTATTATGAAAGATCACCTTCGGCGTGTGGTAGATAAAGAAGTTCAAAATCATTATCTTAGCCACAAAATTCAAAATGAATTGATAAGTTTGTTGGCAAATGAGATTAAAGAAGAAATTCGAAAAAAGATTTTAAAAGCAAAGTATTTTTCGATTATCCTTGATTGTACTCCAGATCTAAGTCATGAAGAACAAATGTCGATTGTTATAAGATGTGTGGATGTTGAGGATGCAAGTGAAGTTAAGGTGGAGGAGTTCTTTCTTGGGTTTATAAAAGTTGATGACACGTCAGGACTTGGGCTTTTCAAGCGACTTGAAGATACTTTAGTGGATCTTAAACTCAACATTGATGATATAAGAGGACAAAGTTATGACAATGGCGCAAATATGAAGGGTAAACATCAAGGTGTACAAAGAAGATTACTTGATGTAAATCCTAGAGCATTTTATGTTCCATGTGGATGTCATACCTTAAATCTTGCATTATGTGATATGGCAAAATCTTGTGTGAAAGCAAGAAATTTTTTTGGATATGTGCAAAAGATTTATACTTTGTTTTCGGGTTCAACACATCGATGGGATGTTCTTAAAACATATGTGAAGGGCTTGTCACCAAAGGCATTGTCAGTAACTCGTTGGGAAAGTCATATTGAGAGTGTTAGAGCAATAAGAAGTCAACCGGAGGAATTAAGAGATGCCTTGATTGAAATTTCAAATACTTCTAAAGATGATGTTGTGATGGCGGAAGCTAAAGGCTTGTGTTTCAATGCTTTGGAAGATTTTGAGTTTTTGATAAGCTTGTGTATTTGGTACAAAATCTTAGACAAAGTTAATTGGGTTAGTCAAGTACTTCAAAAAGAAGAGATCGATCTTGAGAATGCAATTATAAAAATAAAGGAACTCATTTTATTCTTTGAGGAGCTTAGAGAAGATGGTTTTCTAGACTTGATAGAGGAAGGTAAAGAGCTTGCAAAGAAAGTTGGTATTGAACCGGCATTTACAGTAAAAAGAGTAGTTCGTAGAAAGAAGCAATTTGATGAGGATGTGGGAGAGGATGCCAATGAAAGTCAATCGCCTCAAGAGAAGTTTAAAGTTACCTACTTCTACCACATTATAGATCAAGCTCTTACATCACTGAAGGATCGGTTTGAGCAATTTCAACGTTATGAAGAAATCTTTGGATTTTTGTTGAATGGAAAGTTCAAAAGCATTAGTGAAGACAAATTGATGGAACATTGCAGCCAATTACAAAGTTTCTTGGAATATAAAGAACATTGTGATATTTATGCGGATGAGTTATTTCAAGAACTTAGATATCTGAAAACATTATTACCGAAGGATGTAACAAAATCGATTGACATCCTCAATACTATAAAGTCTTATTGGGAAGAGGGTGGATTCCAAACAGTATGGGTTACATATCGCATTTTGTTAACTATACCGGTTACAGTTGCTTCAGCGGAAAGGAGTTTCTCTAAGTTGAAGTTAATAAAAACTTATCTTCGGACTACTATGTCACAAGAGAGATTAAGTGGCTTGGCTATGATCTCAATTGAGAATGAATATTTGGATAAGCTAAATTATGATGACTTGATTGAAGATTTTGCTTCAAAAAATGCAAGGAGAAGTAATTTTCTTGGAGTCGGATAGTGTTAATTTATGGTTAGTCTCTTGTAAATATGTTGTTAAGGAGCTTATTGTAAATACAATATTATATAATAAAAATGTAGCCATCAAAGGCTTTTGGGGGTGGATGTAGGTCTTAATGACCGAACCACGGTATCTTTTTGTTTCTACTCTCTCTACTCTTTACTATTATTGCTTTATATTTTCTTACACACCGTAACTGGTTAAAAGTACAACATAACCTTGATTTTATATATAAAAAAAAAAAATTTGGACTTTATATTATTTTTTTTAATATTAAATAATAAGTAGCAAGTAGGGCAACCAAATTAGGCCGGGGCTAGGGCAACCCAACGCTCGGGGCCGCCCCTGTATATAAATATTGTTGTACCTAAATAAATTAGAATAAATAATATGACCAATAAACCCTAAAAAATAGGCACTTACTCAATAATTGGATTGCATAACCAACTACCCAAGTTCCCATTAGAAAATGCAAAAAACATATCTTCAACATTTAATTAAAAGGGTCACCTGTCCAAATAAAGTCTTGCGCCTATTTTGGTACGCGTGCTAGTAGGGTGTTGCGTGTCCCCTGGGATTAGTCGAGGTATGCGTATTTACGAAAACTGGTCGAACACCAAGGTTATCAAAAAAAAAAAAAAAAAAATGGAAAATGGACTATTCTTAATTATTAAAGTAATCTTTCAGTATCCAAAATTAAACAATTAGAAATTCATGCATCATCGTGTCACAAATATATAAAATTAACTTACCCAAAAGTGAAAAGAATATTAGATTGTCTATTATTTATTTAAGTTGTGATTTGACTGAATAATAAATCTTGATTCAAGCACTAAAGTGTAATTTGGCTAAGTGGGTACGTAGTGATTAGTGAAGCAACCTTTGGAGCTGTCATGTGCGAAAAATGATAAAGAACCAGCATAGGCTGGGACAAAGGCAGAACCATTAGGTAAACCATTTTGGGCTGAGGTAATGGCTCCTTTTATTTTATTTTATTAGTGGCTCAAACTGCAAGGAAATTAGAGTTTGACTCTTATTGTTTAGGGAAATGTCAATGTGATTGGGGCAATCAAAGATTAGTCAATTCAAGCCGTCAAGGTTTAGTAGATGATACGAAAGCTACCCTGGTGGAGTTAGTTTATTGGGATTTTATTTTCGTTCCTAGATACGTAAATTGCTTTGCTTGTAGACCGCTCTTTGCAATCCAAATGGATTCATCTTCCTCTTTTCCATCCCATATTTGGTCAAATTACCAGAAGAATGATATGGATGGCATCCATTTGACCTTTTGGTTCGATCATTTTCAAAATTTGCTACATCCAAAAAAAAAAAAAAAAAAATAATCTGAGGTGAATTTTAGAATTTTATAATTTAAGATATTGTCTAATCTCTTTCATAAAGATAATGACGAACGGAATAACTTCTCCTCCACTTGTTATAATGTGACAATTGAATTATGAAAAAAAAATATATACCATATAATAAAATGAAGATTGTAAGGAACCGGAAAAAGTTGAGTTTTGCCAGTTTGATCTATTCTTGTAAAAGTCTTAATCGTAGAATTAAATAAATAAATAAAAATCGCATTCAAATCAAGATATAAATGCATCTATATTTTTGCTACGTAATCCAGATTATATTTGGATGAAACATCAAACATTACATCCGACCTAACTTGAGGAGCTGTCCCAAAAAAATAATTTGGAGATTTATAAAGTCATCATCGAATATCTCTATGTGGGGGGGGAACTTATTTCGAAGATTTTACGGGTTCCTTGATCAAGTTTCTCTGTCATCAATGGTCTATTCAATTTAAAATATGTCCAAAGTTTCAACTATCTAAAACACATGGTGGAAGTGAAATTTCTTTTTTATATGATTACACGATATCTTCGTAGTATGGTAGGGAGAAGCGTGACATAGATATTTCGTAATGATCCACAAATTATCTCAAAAAACTTGTAACAATAAATTTACTTCTAAAAACGTGCACTCAAATAAATTGGAAAGCAAAATCAATGAATAACTTCGAACCAAGATTTTTGCTGCCAAGCTAGGGTTTAGGGTTACAAACCCAGGATTATATACAATTTTAATTTTTTTTGGTTGTATATGGATGAATGCTTTGGCTGCTGCCCGGGCATTTTGGTAATCTTCCTTCGGTTCTATGAGTAGCATTGCAAATATATTTATATATATATTTTAAAAAAATTGCCTCTCTCTCTCTACACACACACATATATATATATATATATATAACATTCAAAATCCAAGTCTCCAAAATGTTTTAAAATTATTAATACTCGTATAAAATTTTAAAATTATTAATACTCGTATAATAAGCAATACTCGTATATTAATCATGTTGTAGTAAATTATAGAATACATATTTAAGGTTCTATTCATGTGTTGTCACCAAACAGATGAATGGTAATAGTTATTATATTACAGCTTCTTTTATTCCTTGTAATACTGATTCCTTTTACAGTGTAATAACCATTACAGGGAACCAACCATGCCCTTAGTGTACCAAACTATTAGGTCCTGTATTGTAATAGCTATTCCTAAGGAATAACTATTCTGTTGTTTGGTTACGCTTTCATTAAAGGAATAGCTATTTCTTATGAATGACTATTCTTTAAAATAAGAAATAGTTATTCCTTATCAAAAAAGAGTTAATAGCTATTCCTTAGATCACGTAATAGCTCAAAAAAAAAAAAAAAATTCAAAAACCATAGTTAACTACAACTTTTTTTTAAATTTCTCTCTCTCTCTCTCTCTCTCTCTCTCTATATATATATATATATATATATCCAATATATAAAAATTTAAAATTAAAATTATTAATAAGCTATATATTAATCATGTTGTAATAAAATATAGAATACAAAATTCAAGATTCTATTCATGTGTTGTTACCAAACAGATGAATGCATGATAATAGTTATTACATTACAGCTTCTTTTATTCTTTATAATATTGATTTCTATTACAGTGTAATAACCATTACAATGTACCAAACGTACTCATAGAATTTTTTTTTTTTTATAATCTTGGGTGTTCGGGCCAACGTTCTGTAGATATGTGCACTTTGAATAATCTCAAGGGGAGACGCAACACCCTATTAGCCACGTGTACCACGATAAGCACAAGGTTTTGCCTTGAGTAGATGGCTTTGAGGAACTCAAACTAGTGACCATTAGAGAGCACATCCAAAACAAACTCATGAGTGCCTATGATAGGTACGTAGTGCACAAGCTATACTGAGGATCTAACTGAACCACTGAATTAAAAATAAATAAATAAAAATTCTTATCTACCTTAGGTTCTTTGGAAATCTTGCAAATGAGCTTGAAGAATTTGTAGAACACATAAGCCCATGAATAATACACCATACAACAGCCAAGGATATGCGGAAGAAGCCTTGTATCTATTGGGTGTGTCTGCACCGGCTAAACTGCAAACCCCCAAAACAATGTCACAATCACCATTACTATTAATTTTCTTGAACTAAATTTTTTTGAAGATCCATAAGTCACTGTTACCCTTATAAAAACAGTCCAAATTGTACCAAATCAACCAATTTCCCTTATTCGATGCAAAATCATATAATCTCCCTAAAATGCATTGACACCTATTAAAAAAAAAAAAAAAAAGCTTCAAAATCCACTGCCCAAGGTTGGAATTACACTACCCAACGCATGGGTCATTGTGAGTTACATTGTACTTTAGGGTAATTCTACAATACTCATGTGGGTATGGTACCTCTAATAAATAAAATCTCACATTAATGGTACCAATGTCACATATTATGGTACCTACCTCACATATGATGGTACCCTAAATTTTTATTTATTATTTAAATTTAAAATTGAGTGAGTACCATACTTACAAAAAGAGTATAAATATTGTAGAATGACCCTGTACTTTATGATACAATTTTTTTTTTTTTTTGGGCTAAAAAGCAAAAGAACACAAAGGGGTGGTTGTACATAGAAGGGATGCAATGGGCTCGGCAGAAAAAATTGAGGGAGGAGAGAGATACAACACAGTAACTCCCCACGGCAGAAAAGTATCAAGGCCTCTCAGTGTACCTCCTCACATTGATAACTTCAAAAAATGTCTGCACCATTTCTCTTTAATTCAACATGTTCAAAAATGATTCTCTTTCATTTAACAACACTTTCCAAGTGCCCTCCCTGTCTCTGTCTCTCTCTCCCTCTCATATCATCTTCATGTGGGAATACTTTAATACATTTATTGGCTTGAATTTATTGCCGTATATACTTATTTGTGAATGGCCAAACATATATATTTTTCTAATTTTTCCATTTTTTTTTTTTTTTGCATGAATCATAACATAATAATTTGTAAACAAATTTTTAATACCACATTTCAAAAAATAACAACGATTTATTTTTCATTAAAGAACTAAATTATTTGTTCACTTTTGAAGTAGTAAGCACATCAAATAAGCAATGAAATCGCTGACAACATTCTACTACCATCAATATGGAAGAGTAGGGATGCTTTGTTCATTCCTAAAGAAATTACCAGGATCAACCTTTGTCTTAATCTTTACCAACCTATTAAAATTAGCCTTGAAATACTTGATCCTATAAACTTTTCCTTCTTGGTAACTTGCCTTGCCATTATGGTTGATACCCAAGTCAAGATCTATATAGTTGAAATATGCTTCCCTTGGATTCTTGGACACAAATGGAGTCATGAACTTGTGAAGCTTTCTTATCAAATCTATATAGTAATCTGTCACCTCTTTCCCTGCCTCATTTCAATTCGCTGCATACTGAATTGCCAAATTCCCTGCTCGATGTGGGAAAGGAGTTGCCTCTTCATGAATCTCACCCATTCTTCCACCATAAGGATTGCATCTGAGTATCACATGCTCAAGCTCAATCAATCTCTTCCAAATCAACTCCAAACCATCCTTTGAAATGGGTTCCTTCACATAGTCCGATTTCCTCTTCAAGTAAGTCAGTACTTGTGGTTTTCGACTAAGCAAAACATCGTTTGGAGTAACAAGTGCAAAGTTTGTCCAGAAAAGCACAGATTGAATCCAGCTTGTTTCATTGCAATCCGAATTTTGTAAACCCAATTCAGGAAAGCTCTTGTTCATGACCGAGAGAAGTTGCTCAGAGTCTCCAAGGAAAAGAGCAATGAATGTAGCTCTTCCAGTCTTCTTTCCTTCAGTGCCATTTACCACGTCCAAGATAAGCCCAATGAAAAGGTTTTCATCTAGCTTATCAGCAACATGTTCCCACTTATAAACGATGTCAGTGGCATTTTGTTCCAATGTTTTTGGAACCTCAAAAACAGTTACTATTTCCGGTACATGAACAAGTTTGATTTGATATGACACAACCACTCCAAAGCTAGCTCCTCCACCACCTCTAATAGCCCAAAAAAGATCTTCTCCCATAGATTTTCTATTAAGAAGTCTTCCATGAACATCAACAAGTTGTGCATCAATAATGTTATCCACAGAGAGGCCGTACTTCCTCATCATATTTCCATACCCACCTCCACTAAAATGGCCTCCAACACCAACAGTGGGACAAACACCAGCTGGGAAACCATGGATTTTGCTTTTCTCAAAGATTCTATAATAAACTTCACCCAGTGTTGCTCCTGCCTGGACCCAAGCAATCTCACTTTCCAAATCAATGCTAATGGATCGGAGATTGAACATGTCGAGGATAAAGAATGGGACTTCCGTCACAGATAATTCTACAATACCCATGTGGGTACCGTACCTCTAATAGATAAAATCTCACATTAACAGTACCAATATCACATATTATGGTACCTACTTCACATATGATGGTACCTACCATTTTTATTTATTATTCAAATTAATATATATAAAAAATCAGATAGTACCAATATCACATTGGATAGTACCAACATCACATATGAAGGTACTTATATCACATTTAATGGTACTCACAAAAAAAGTGTAGGTATTGTAGAATGACCCCTTCCGCCACATAAGACACACCCTCATAGTCATGGCCTCCACTTCGGATTTTCATTTGCAGGCTATGCTTTTGAGCACAAACTATGGCTGCTTGAATGTGAGACTCATGCAAAGCAGTGAGAATGAGAAAAGGTTTCTGGGTTGTGGTCATGTTGAATCGGAGGTTTCGGATGTAAGATTGCAAGACAGAAAAGTAGGAGCCATTGTTGGATGTATATATTGCTTCAGATATTGGATGAGAGGGCTAAGAATGGTTTAAAAGGCAGTGAATAAAGGAATCAGAAGCTTTGTCAGAAGTTTGCCAAGAGAGTGAAAGTAGGAAAATTGAGAGCAATGGAAGCCTTGTTAGCCTTAAAATTCCCATAGATGGTTTCTTGGATTGTGCCTAGTAATAAAAATTGAGCTTTTACCCCTCCCCCTCTTTTTTAATTTTCTAATTTTTACATTTTTAGGGTAAACAATATATAAAAGAGAATAACTTTCATCCGGATTAGGTCTAATAACATTATGTCACATCAGCTTGTAGCAAATAAGAGATTAAGCACTATTACACACAATGACACCCTTCATCGAATATAATAATTAGAAAACAAAACCCAAATCTCACATTTTTCATGGGAGCCTTTATATATGTTTAATAAAAGACAAACAAAAGGAGAGAAATTAATAGGCTTTATTACTGATCAGTACAATCTCTGCTATATAAGTATCTCTACTTCACCACTCTTATCCACTAGAATGAAAAAGGTGGTATGCTTTGTTCATTCCTAAAGAAATTAGCGGGATCAACCGCAGTCTTCACTTGAACCAACCTATTGAAGTTGTTCTTAAAATATTTAGTACCCCATATACTTGCCCGTCTATAAGTTGTGAAATTGCCTTTGTTATTTGTACCTATGTCAAGGTCTCTATAATTTACATATGCTTCTCTTGGAAAGTTGGAAACATAGGGAGCCATGTAAGCATAAAGCCCTCTAATCCAACTTATATACCTTTCAGAGGCCACAGTCCCTTGTTCTGACCAAGACACCCCGTATTGGATTTTGTAGATGTTGCCAGCTCTATGTGGGAAAGGGATTGAAGACTCCGGAATTTCATTCATTCTCCCCCCATACGGACTCAGGATCAGCACACCCCCCACTGCCTCTTTCTCATATAATATTTGCCAAATCCCTTGCAACCCAACTTCAGGAATGGGATTCTTCACATAGTCTGATTTTGCTTTAAAAGTGGATACTTCAGAAGTCCTATTTAGCAAAACATTTGCGGATTGCCCACTTGGGAATCCAGCAAAGTAGACGACAGATTCAATCCAGCTCATTGATGTGCAATCTTTTCTCACCAAACCCAACTCAGGGAAGCTATTTTGCATCAATGGAAGGAGCTGATCAATCCCTCCAAGGTACAAGGATTGGAACGTAGCTTGTATCGTCTTCTTCCCTTTTTGGCTTGAATCTGCAGCCGTTAAGCCGACACGAATGAATAAGTCTTCATTAAACTTGTCAGCAACATACTGCCACCGATGAAGAATCTTGGTTGCATTTTGTTCCAAGTTCTTATTGACAGTGAACACAGTCACATTTGATGGAACCGGAACCAACTTGATTTTCCATGCAACAGTGATTCCAAAGGTCCCTCCTCCTCCTCCTCGAATAGCCCAAAAAAGTTCTTCTCCCATGGATTGTCTATCAAGAAATCTACCCTTAACATCAATCAAATGCGCATCAACAATATTATCAGCGGCAAGGCCATATTTTCGCAACAATGTTCCATACCCTCCACCACTGAAATGTCCACCAATACCAATAGTTGGACAAAGTCCAGCAGGAAAGCCAAGAGTTCTACTCTTCTCAGCAATCCTATAGTACAATTCACCAACAGTTGCACCAGATTGAACCCAAGCAGACCTATTTGCTACATCAACACTAATGGAACGAAGATTTATCAAATCAAGTATAACAAATGGGACATCAGAGACAAAAGAAAGGCCCTCATAATCATGACCACCACTTCTAACTCTTATTTGCATTCCATGTTTATGGGAACAAATAATTGTTGCTTGAATGTGTGACACACTCAATGGTGTAACAATAACTTGAGGTTTCCGCGTGGTTGGTGTTGAGAATCTGTGGTTTCTGATGTAGGATTGGAGGACAGATGAATAGGAGGAGTTTGCTGGGGTGTATATGACTTTAGAAATTGATGTGGAGCTATTGGAATTAAGGGTTAGACACTGAATAAAGTTTTCATAAGTATGAGTTGAATTCGTTGCAAATGAAAATGAGAAAAGAAGAGCAAAAACAAGTGAAGACAGTAATAACTTCATTTTTGTTTGTGGGCTATTAAAAATGGATGAGAGCTTCCTTATTTATAGTGTTTAGGAAATTAGGAGATAATTGCTTGTTGAAGACTAGTTTGAAGTGATCTTAAAAAAAATATTATTCAAACAACCCAACTTGCATGGCAACTGACCCTTGAACTTTGACCATCCGATATTTTTCTTCCTCAATTTTTCTGGATATATAACATTTTGGGTTGGATTTTGTGATATACTTGATCAATTTACAAATTTTAATATTGTAATATGGATTTCTATTCACATGGTGACATCGACATGCAGAAGATTTTCTTTCATAGATTAATCGGATTAAAATCCATTTTATTATGAAAAATTAATTATTCATGATCAGTTTACATAAAGATCCTAATAGTTTAGGGACACAACACAACTTTTGAACTAAAATGCTATATTAATGAAAATAATCATCTAAATTTGAAATGATATTATTCCATAGTTCAACATTTATTATGAAAATTTAATTATTCATGATCAGTTTACATAAAGATCGTACTAGTTTAGGGACACAACACAACTTTTGAACTAAAATGCTATATTATGCAAGATGATCATCTACATTTCAAAGGATGTTGCCCTAGACTATAGTTCAAATTAAATAATGAAGATTTAACCGTTATAGTCTGTAAGAACTCAAATTAAGACGAATGAAAGAGCTGACCAGGAAATTGAGTCCGAGCAAGTTTGAGGTCAATCCGAACAGATTTGATAGGACCTGTAAAACAAAATATTCAAACAGCAAAGACAAATGGTTAGCCTCTTGGTCAACCCAGTGGGAGTTGGCCTTTTGCTCTCCGATGCCTGAGTCAGTTTCCGGGAAGAAGGTGATCAAAGAGTGAATAATGACAGAGAAAAACTTTCTGGAGCATAAGAGCACGTACCTCTTTGCATGTTGAAGCTCCTTCTATTTATACCCAAACCCTTTACCGGAGATATTCCCATGATATTTTTCCAACTTCCCTTCCCCATAACCTTAACTTTATCAATCGTCAGAGATATTTAGGCTCTCTGATCTATTATTTCCCTCCAGAACGTGGCCAATGTCAGTTCATTTAAGGATTACCATCATTCCTTACCACAGCTAATTATGAATTTAATGCAAAAAACGTATTCAACACACCTTTGACCATGATATTTCAGGTATTTAATGCTGGGGTTATAAGAACGATTCTAGTTCATTCCGGATTACTAAGTTAGGGGTTTAGTTACTTGTCCCGAACAGACTCTGTACCCGAGCAGATATTTACATCTGTTCGGGCACCCGAACACATAACACAGTTTGGTTAAGCCCGAGCTGGGAATGAGGTGCCTTTAGTTATTTCTCAATTTCCCGGTCCGGATTTAACTACTTACGAATTATTTCCCCTCCATAGTCTATACTATTAGATTTAATAAATAAAATCGAACTTCTCTTGATTTTTCCTTCACGAATAACGTTATTTTTCTCATACCTTATTTTATCTAGTCAACGGTCAAAGGTTTTTAAATGTCATCATCCCATTTATGCAACAGATGCTGTTCCATATATGGAATGACAGTTCAAAATGAAAACGGTCAGTGGCTTTGAAACGCCATTCCATGTATAGAAGATATGCTATATATTGATGTTCAATAGATGCGACTGTTCTCATTGCTTGCGTGAGCTTCTTTTCTCCAAAGTCCAGAAGAGACTTCGAATAAGAAATACAAAAGTCAACCATTTGCTGTTTCTTTTAAATCTTTTGGCGGCTTCTATAGAGAAACAAGAATTATATATATACTTTTCTGAGTTATATTCAAAGTTATATATCTTCATACCTGTTTTCTTTTGGCACACATAGCTTTTCGTACATTTTTATTCAAAGTTATATTTGTCTAAGCGCTTTTAGTCAAATTAATGATGATCTCTACATCACAAGGATAAGATATAATTATTAGGATCCAATTTTATTTTATTTTTGAATGCAAATGGTTGTTAAAATTTGATCATAGAATCCGATCTTAGAATTGTTAACAGATTTTTTATTTTTGATATATGATAGAAATTTTAATCTAAACTCACACACACGTATATTTAAAGATCTCAGGGATTGAACTCACACCCTTATTGAGGAGTGAGACTTTTTGGAAAGGGGTAGAATGAAATAGATCTAGATCCAAATCACCTTAGGAATTGGTAGAATAAGGTAGATCTAGATCCAAATCATTGGATGATAGGATCATGATTCTACCACAATTACACTCCATCCTAAATAAATATAACCAATTGTTTGGATTTTGGGCACAAGTTTTCAACAACAACGAAAAATTCCATCACTTCTTTAAAATAAATCCATATCCCTAATATATACCTCTTACATAATAAAATTTAGGGAAACTACCCAAAAAAAAAATTAAAATACATATGGTTTTCCTTTAATACACAAACTGACATATATGTTTTAAGTGTAAAAAAATAATTCTATGTTAAATTAAACAATTTTTCATTAATTACTTTTTTTAATGCAATACAAGAAATACTATTAACCCTAAAATTATTTATTGAGATCCTCAAAGCCTAGTTCAAAGAAAAATAATAGTTCCTAATGAGTACATAAATAACTTCACACCTACACAATCACTTGATACAAGAAATATTATTAACCCTCAAATTCTCAATATTTCATTGTATCCATTACATACTAACTAATAAGATTCTTAACTTATACCAAAGATAATTTTATATTGATCATAACCCTTGAACACCTCATCAAATTAGATGTTCAAACCTGTAAAAAGATATCTTAATTTGATATTTGCTCCTTCAATTTGACATGAAAAGGATTCTCAAAAAAAAAAAAATTGACATGAAAAGCCCTAAATTCGACCTAAATTGACCTTAATGATTTTAATTTTATGATTATTCTATCATATTTCTGCCAAATAGGTGTTATCACATCCAAATTAGATGCCTCAATTTCATATTATTTCATCCAATTTGGTTAAACCCTTATTGGATTGAAAAACCTTAACTTTCATAATAAATTGGGAAAATTACATTTTAAACCCTATAGTTTAGGGGTGTTAACAAATTAAACTCTATAGTTTACAAAGTAACAAATTAAACCCCGAAGTTTCAAAAAGTAACAAATTAAATCCTTGAAGTTTCAAAAGTAACAAATTAAACCTTAAAGTTTCAAAAAGTAACAACTTAAACCTCAACCCATATAAGTAAAATAAAGGTTTAATTTGTTACTTTTTAAAACATCAAGGTTTAATTTGTTACTTTTGAAACTATGGATTTAATTTGTTACTTTTTTAAACTTTGGGGTTTAATTTGTTACTTTTGAAATTATAAGGTTTAATTTGTTACATCCCCTAAACTTAGGGTTTAAAATGTAATTTTTCCTAATAAATTTTTTTAATTAAAACAATAGAAATTTATTAATAATCAAAGAAAATATTTACAAGTATAGCACTATAGTAGACATAATGGGATGGACATGCCCAACTCCATCACAAGAGAAAACCCAGAAAAATTGGACATAAATCACGATATAACGCAATAACAACAACAAAAACTCCAGATCTTGACGCAAGGACAAGACACTGAGGAGGCTGATCCAGTTAGAGAGGGCAAGTCCATGGTGGGGCAAATACAAAAATGAAAGAAGAAGAAAAAAACCATATTTAGACGCAAGGATGAAGAGTTGAGGAGGCCGATTCGGGCGGAGAGGCGGAGCAACCCATGGGAGAGAACAGAGAATGGCAAGGCCCAAACAAAGCGGATGGTGGTCCATCGAAAAAGAGCCCATCGCGGAGTGACGCTCACGTGGGGGGAAATCTGTTGGAGAAGAACCCACTAGCGCACGATAGCAGCGACTAATCATGTGTCGTTGGTCTTCTACAACCTACGTATCCCTTTTTTTTATGAGATAGTGAGATAAAATGTTCATATAATAAATTTCATAATTTAAAACCCCACTTTTGTTAGATATTTTTGGTCAAAATTTAACCAAATTGGGAGTTCAAACCTCTAATGGAGACCCTTAAATACATTATTGAGAAACCAATTTAATATATTGATATTTAAAGCACAATATCCTCAATTTAAGCATAAAACCTTAACCCTAATTTCATGATTTAATTATCATTTGAGAGAAAATACAACTGGAACATGGAAATCCCTAAATCAGCCCTAAATTAACACATACTTTAAAATTTCTCTTATTCCAACCAAAGCAATAGGATTTAAGAATTCTTACCTCAAATTTATTATTTTTGAAGAAAAAAAAGCTTTATTACTGGGATTCAACCCGCCAACATGATGCCTTAGGTTGGTGGTTTCGTGGGTTGATGATGGGTTGTATTATTATTATTCCAAAAGCTTAAGCTATTAGGAAATGGTGAATTTAATCATTTAACCAATATTCTAACATTAGCAACAAAACCTTTTTAAGTACGTATTATGACATTACCTTTAAGTACGTAGTGTTACATTACCTTTTTAAGTACGTAGTATATTTACTAGTATTTAAGTACGTAGTATATCTACTAGTATTTAAGTACGTAGTATGTAGTATGACATTACCTTTTTAAGTACATAGTATATTTACTAGTATTTAAGTATGTAGTACATAATACGTAGTATGACATTACTTTTTAAGTACGTAGTATATCTACTAATATTTAAGTACGTAGCACATCTACTAGTATTTAAGTACGTAGTATATAGTATGACATTACCTTTTTAAGTACGTAGTATATCTACTAATGTTTAAGTACAAGTATATCTACTAGTATTTAAGTACGTAGTATATATATTTACTATAGTATTTAACTACGTAGTATAACATTACCTTTTTAAGTACGTAGTATATTTACCAATATTTAAGTTCGCAGTATGACATTAATTACCTATTTAAGTACGTAGTATATCTACTAGTATTTAAGTACGTAGTATGACATTACCTTTTTAAGTACTTAGTATATTTACTAGCTAACGGTCATGACCGGATATATAACATTACATTTTTGTCAAGATAGACATTGGTTTCTTTAACATATGACACAAATTGAGTACTTCAAGGTTAGGAGTTCAAGCGCAATGAGTAATTGTATGTATTTTCTTTACAGAATTTACAATGTTATCTTTGGGCGAAAAAATTCAATTTTCGTCGCCTAAATCTTATTAAAAAAATGGCGGCAGCATAAAATTTTTAACCTCCAAGTTGCCTACCTCTATTACATTGGGCGACGAAAATTGAGTTTCGTCGCCAAATTGTAATTACAAATAACATATGGCGACGAAACTTGATTTTCGTCGCCTAAATCTTAAAAAAGGCATTTCGTCGCCTAAATGTTTAAAGAAAAACCGGTTATTCATTACATTCGGCGACGAAAATCAAATTTCGTCGCCAAAAGTGTAAATTCAAGTGATATTAGGCGACGAAAATTGAGTTTCGTCGCTGAATTGTAATTACCCTAAATCTTAAAAAAGGCATACATTAGGCGACGAAAATTGATTTTCGTCACCTAAATGTTTAAAGAAAAAACCTTTCGTCGCCTAAATGTTTAAAGAAAAAACCGGTTATTCATTACATTCGGCGACGAAAATCAAATTTCGTCGCCAAAAGTGTAAATTCAAGTGATATTAGGCGACGAAAATTGAATTTTGTCGCCAAATTGTAATTACAAATAACATTGGGCGACGAAATTTGATTTTCGTCACCTAAATCTTAAAAAGGGCATACATTAGGCGACGAAAATTGATTTTCGTCGCTTTATGTTTAAAGAAAAAACCGGTTATTCATTACATTCGGCGACGAAAATCAAATTTCGTCGCCAAAAGTGTAAATTCAAGTGATATTAGGCGACGAAAATTGAGTTTCGTCGCCGAATTGTAATTACAAATAACATTGGGCGACGAAATTTGATTTTCGTCGCCTAAATCTTAAAAAAGGCATACATTAGGCGACAAAAAAAGTTATTCATCGCCCAATGTAATCTATGTTTTGGAATGTAGCGACGAAATATAAATTTCGTCACCTAAGATTTATATTTGGCGACAAATAAAATATTTTGTCGCCTAAGATAGATATTAGGCGACAAAAAAAAATTTGGTCGCTAGATTTCGTCACCAAATAATCACTTTGTTGTAGTGGATAATTCAAGTCTGAGGCTAGTAAATGAACCACTTACAAGTGATAACTTTCACTCATGGTTCAAATCTATGGCTTTGGGATTCACTATCAAGAACAAACTTGGATTTGTGGATGGAAGCATAGGTCCTCCTAAGGAATGTATTAACTCTCCTATGTATTCTCTTTGGAGTAGGTGTAATATTGTTGTGATTACTTGGATTCTGAATTATGTGTCTAAGGAGATTCATTCTACTGTGCTCTATAAGCAAATTGCTTGCGAAATCTAGACCAATCTGAGAAATCGATTTTCTCAAAGTAATGGACCTCAGATATTCCAAGTAGACCAAGCAATTGGATCTCTGAGTCAATCTCAAGTCTCTATAACTGATTACTACACAAAGTTGCAAGGTTTCTAGGAAGAACTATTGAACTATAGGCCTATTCCAGTTTGCACTTGTATTCCGAGTTGTTCTAGTGGAGCAATGAGGCAAGTTGTAGAAAATTACCATTAAGCATGTCTTATGCAATTTCCGATGGGCTTGAATGAGACCTTTACTCAAGTGAGAGGACAGATTTTGCTCATGGATCCTATGCCTCACATTGATAGGGTTTTCTCTCTACTAAGACAAGAAGAAAGACAGAGATCCATTGGTCAATTGAATGTTCCACATATGGAGTCTACTGCTTTACTCTGCAAAAGTGAGCCAATTAGGTCTACCTCTCCTAAATAGAATTTTCAAAAAAAGGATAAGCCTACTTGTACACACTGTGGTTTCATTGGTCATACAGTTGACAAATGCTACAAGATACATGGCTATTCACCTGGGTACAGGACCAAAGGGAAAGGTCCAATGGTTAATCAAGTTTCACACAATACTTCTTGTCATAACCCTATTTTTAACCCTCGGGATTTTCTCGGGTGTCAGCACACAAAACAAGGCAACCCGGGCTGAACTCAGTTTGTCCTGAAATAGGCTCAATTACGTCAAAAGGTTCTCAGAACATGACCGGGAGCACATTTCTCAAGGTTTGGGAAGATTTGATCAGTGTTGACCAAGTTTGACCGAAGTTTGATCAAGACCATGACCAGGCCAAAAGCAAGATTTGATTAACCACTTTCTGACCATTGAGTAGAGAATATCAAGAGTTTCGATTCAACACTTTACGGGTCGAAAACAGACAAGAAACGAGGGAGTTATAGGCAAAACCGTAAAAATCGGCTCAACATTTAGCCAAATTTGGCTAAGTGTTACTGACAAAAACAGACCCATTACAAGGCGACGCTCGTGTACAGAGTCTTCTCAGCTCACTACAAGTTGACCTGCAAGTTTGAAACTTTAAGGAAGAGAACAAGTTCAGCTACAATGTGCAACTCTCGGATCACCAAGAGCTACCCCGGTTAAGCCGGAATCTTGATCATAAAATGACTCTCCGTCATGGAAAAACACTTCAGGCGACTCCTGTTCGCAAGACTGTATCTCACAGGCCCAAGCTCGACTTCACGCGAGATTTGTGACACTCTGAAGAAGACATTGTAAGCTTTCTAGGGACACCAAGATCATCAAAAACCAACACCAGGAGCTACGTCAACCGTGCGCGTGAAAATCGACGAAAGTAAGGAAAGCGTGCTGGAAATCCAACGCGTTTTTCCACCCGGGAGACCATCTTCATGCACAGATTCTTCCCAACTTGCTGCGAGTTAATCCGTAAGTCATGAAATTTAAGAAAGAGGACAACTTCAGCTACAACGTGCAACTCTCGGTTTGCCGGCATCATCTCTGGTTTGACCAGAATCTTCGCCGAAAAAATGCAGAAAAACTACTCGGACACCCCTACTTCCAGGAGCCATAACTTCTCCGTCCGAGCTCCGATTTACACAAAATTGATATCGTTGGAAAGAAGACTTATCAAGCTTTCCAACGGTATCATGCATGACCCATTTTGGACACCAAAAGGCCCCCAGACGTTGCCCCGAAAAAGAAGATAAAAAACTGTAAAAACTTTTTGGCCAAAAGAGGAAAGTCTGCTGCAGAGGACAGCTGGCAGATAAAGATGCCAGGTGTCACGCAGCATCATGCTGTGTGAGACTTGGATATAAATACAGCCCTTCTCCCCCTCATTTCAACAAGCTTGGCTCAAGAGTTTGGGCAGAAAATAGAGCTTTAGGCAGAAAATCACACAGAAAGGGTTTTCTCTCTAGTTTAGATTAGTTTTTGGGTCAGGATTAGTTGGTTTTACTTAGGTAATTCCTCTCTCTACCTCTCAAACCTCTTCTCTTCCTCTCTTTCTTCACTTATACACTCTCCCATACCAATTTTTCATTTTTATGATGGAAATGATTAGTGATGATCCTATAATGGGAAGGGATTCACAATGATCCTACAATGGGAAGGGATTCACAATGATCCATACTTTATTGCTTTCATTACTAATTTAATGCTTTTACTATGTGTTTATGCTTTAAATACTTTATTGCTTTCACTATGTATTTATGCTTTAAATACATTTATTACTTTCATTATGTGTTTATGCTTTAAATATTTTATTGCTTTTACTATGTGTTTTAATGATTTAAACACTTTATTGTTTTTACTACGTGTTTATAGCTTTCATTATGTATTTAATACTTTTACTATGTGTTTGTGTGGATGGGAATGATTAGTAAGGATCCTATAATGGGAAATGACTCATAATGACCCATTATTTAAAGCTTTAACTATGCCTTTATTACTTTTACTATGTGGATTATTTGCTCTTTCCTTTCATGTCATTTACATTAATTTGGGTATAAAAATCATAATTGATCTTGGGGGTTTATGTAAGACTTTCAATGTCACAACCCAAATCTGTAATATGATTCGGAGTTGGACCGGCATGTTAATACCAAGCCTGTGCCTGATATTAACACGAACAGACTAAAAGGAGTATAAATTTTTTTTTCTTTTCTTTTCTTTTCTTTTCTCTCGTCCTGATTCTTTAACTTCTTCTTGGGTTGGGAACTCCCAATACTATAAACATACTCCTTTACAAATGAATGAGTATAGTAGTCCATCTAAAGGAAGTGATAGTAGTCAGAGCATCTATAACTGTTTATACAAAATACATCAATATGTGGACATAATAACTCTATTACAGCGGAAGACTATTTAAACATATACATCACTTCTGTTTTATATACACCAAAACTCAAAACATCTAAGACTAGTTCTAGATACCAATGTACTTGCTCCTCCATGCTGAGACTCTTGGCTGCACCATAGGATGTTCCTGCAATCTGAGCAACCCACTTTGCTCAGGAAGGGAGATGTGACATGAAGATTTAACAGTATGCATGAATGCATGATAAACAGAATAATCTTTGTGGATATGACTTGCGTATAAACAGTTCATGCTAAAATGATTTCATGAGTTTCTTGAACATATATGTTTCATACTGATGAACATAATATCTGATAACTTGTAAGGCATAATATAACTATTGAAATCTGAACATATAGCATGATTCCTTTATATGTAAATAAAACATGTTCCCTTAAACTGTTCTGGAGAGAAAACTTATCTCATACTATTGCATAATATAGCAAAACTATGTGGAACATGTATCTGTACTGTATCTTTAAGACTTGGCACCTTGTGACTTTACTTGTGCCATGTCTACAGGGAAACTATCCCCTAGTGGCCTTCCTGCTTACCAGTCTACAGGGTATGAAACCCCTCGTGGCCTTCCTGCTTGTTAGTCTACAGGGTATGAAAACCCCTCATGACCTTCCTGCTACCAGTCTACAGGGAATACAACCCCTCGTGGTCTTACTTGTTGCCGGTCTACAGGGAATAAAACCCCTCGAGGCCTTCTTGCTGTCACAAGGCCCTCACACTGAAAACCGTTTTAGGTGTTCATAAAACATATCATGCTTGTTTATTTTTCAATCTCTCTCTTGCCTTACTAAGCCCAAATTCATAGCATATCCACAGCTTGCTTCTAAAATCTGTCTTAACTGTACCAACTCAAAACTGTTTCTAAATCAATGCACATTTTCTTTATAAACAAATATCAAACTGAGTTTACTGAAAGCATTGATAAAACATATATAGATATATTCTTAAAACATGGACTATTAAATTTTCATGGCACATTCCCTTACCTCAATCCAAAAGCTGGATTCCAAGAGTCTCAAGCAGATCGCTTCACCTATCCTCCATTGATTATCCTAAATCAAGTATAGGAGTTAAGTTAACTTCAACTTAATCTTAATTTCAACTTGATGCCAACCTTAGCTCATAATAGGCTAATTAACACTTGTGACTATAATTTGCTTAATTTAACTTAACAAATCTTTACTAAGCCCTTACTAAACCCCAAACAACAAGTTCAAAACATTCAATTCAACCAAAGTAGAAATTCTAAATCGACACACAACATTCTGCTATAGCGACAATAGTCACCTGGCTGAAAACATTTCTTTGGTGTACTAAAGAGTAGAAACAAGGCATACAAAATTCATTCATATAATATAAATACTAAATACTATGTACACAAGAAAATCCAACTTAAATCAATCAACCAATATCAAGAAACAATTCTCCAAAAATCCATGATTTATAAGTTGCTGTAACATATCCCCTGCTATACAGCCCACTTCTAAGCCTTATATGACCAACCAAAAGGTGTCATAAACTCATGAAATTTTATAGGGGAATACCTATATATGTGTATCATGTGCCCCTAATTTTTCAGCTCAATTTGAATTTTCTACAATTCATTAAAATTATCACAAGTAAGTAAATCTCATTTCTGTCAACCAGTCCATTTCAGCAAGGTGAACACAATTCCAAGCATCATTTTCACTATCAAAACAAATCTTAATTTCCTGATACTTTACAGAGACCACCAGACATATATCTATCACATGAAATAAAAGTTTCGAGGCTAAATAATAAAACTAGAATTTACTAAAAATAATCTAAACTAGTATACCCAAATCTGTCAGCACAGTCTTGAAGGTGATTTTAAATCTGTACCCGCAATTCATTATTTACTAAAATCACATGAGGCTAATTCCATCAAGAACATATATATCCTAGGGTTCCAGAAAATTATTCCAATCACTTAAATTCCAAATATTGGATTTATTATGCAATTTCAAACCGACAAACACAGAATCTGTCAAATTGACAGATTTGCACAGTTTTCTTGTAAAATAACAAATAATTATCAAAACTCAATATTTTTCTATGAAATTTCATATACATAACCTAGACATATGATAGATTACCCTAGAGAAAACCGTTTCCTCATATCTATTTCTAACAAGAACAGAATTTCCATGAAAGTTCACTGTTCACGAAGATCTGACAGAGCAGTAAAATTTCTCAACAATTCACCTCAAATCCAACACATGCAGCACCTACTTGAGCTTAATCTCATCATACACAGTCCATAGAACTCATAAAAATCAACAAGCAAGTCATACAATCCACATCCAAGACATATTTCATCATCAATTGCAAGAAACTAACATGGAATCACCCAACCTCATGCTCAATCTAAAATTCCAGCAACTACCACTTCAATTCCCACATGCATGTCCACAATCTTTCATTTTCCTTAACCCAAAATCATATTTCTACAAACCCATAACCTCAAAGTGTAGAAATCATGAAGATCAACCAACAATTTCAACTATACCCATTTCAAAACTTGACTAGAATCATAAACCCTTACCTAGCTTATGATTTCTTGAAGGAGGAGGGCTAGACTCTTTCTCTAACTCGAATCATGGGGGAAGATGAAAGGAAACAAAGATTTGTTTCCTTCCCCCTTAGCTGCTGGACCCGTGGGGTGCAAGAGGGAGAAGAGAGCATTTGTGTTCTTCTTCCTTTCTTTTGTCTATGTTAGAGAAATGAGGGACATCAAAGGGTGGGGTTGGTTTTTGTTAAATGTAGGGCCGGCTAGATGGGGGAAATTTAGTGGGAGTGGTTTTCTTTTTCTTTTTATTTTTATTTTCAGCAAGTTGACTATTTTTTTTTTACTTAACTAGACTTAAGTTTAGGTTGTCTCTTTAACTAAACTTAACTAAGTTGCTAATCATGATATTACACTACTTGATATTACACCATTTCTATATATATATATATATATATATACATATTACTATCATTTTAATGTCAATGTAATATAATATTATCACTTAATCAAACTTTATGTTATATCCATTTTAATAATTTATCATGTAAATTATTAAACCTATAGTCCTTTTGTGACTTAGTACTAATATAATTAATTTTAACGCTAGGTGGTGCAGGGCATCACATTCAATAGCATTAATTTCCATGTAATCTCATAAGGCATTGGACCTTTGAGAATCCCCATTGGTTTAATTTCATTATTATCCTCTCTTTGTTGATTATCCCCTTTCCCCTTTTTGATTTGGGTATGAAAATCCTAATTGGTCTTAGAGGTTGAGGTAAGACTTTCAATAGCACTAACCTCCATGTAATCCCATAAGGCATTGGACCCTTGAGAATTCCACTTGGTTTAATTTCATTATTATCCTCTCTTTATTGTGTTTATCCCCATTTCCCCTTTTGATTTGGGTATGAAAATCCTAATTGGTCTTGGAGGTTTATGTAAGTCTTTCAATAAGCATTAACCCCCATGTAATCTCATAAGGTATTGGACCCTCGAGATTCCCATCATTATTTAATTGATTTTTCCCTTTGATTAATCTTGAATATTTGCTTGTTCACATAAATCCTAATTGGTTTTGGGAGATTAGGTAAGTCTTTCGATAGTACTAATCCTGCATGTTCATTTGGTACATTGTAATAGGAATCATTATTACAATGAATAGAATAAGTTATAATGGAATAGCTATTACTATTCATCAGTTTGGTAACAACACATGAATAGAACCCTGAATCTCTATTCCATAGTTTGGTATAGTAAAAAAACGTGGTGGAATGACATTATATTTTAGTCAAATTCCTAAAATACCCTTTTTGAAAATTTACAAATTATGTGAGTTTTGCTTAGTATTCCATTATGTATAAATTGAAAAAATAATAATAAATTTTTTTTGTTCTGTATTCAATATATATATATATATATATTGAAAGGCATTATATATCTACACTTTTGTGAGTCTTGCTTAGTATTCTATTATGTATAAATTGAAAAATAATAATAATTTTTTTTCTTTATTAAAAGTTAAAATATCCACACACACACACACATATATATAAAAGTCTCTTGGGAAAAATTTCACAAGTATGAATATCTTATAACCATTTAAAACAAGCTCATAATTGCAATATAATAAACAATAATAAAAAAAATAAAAATAAAAACATATACCTAAAAAGAAATAAAAATCATCCACATCAGTTACTCATTGATTATTAAAAAGAAAATAGATGTTCACATGAAGAAAAAAAAAACATAATTAAAAATTACATAATCCAATTTATCAAATACTCAAAAGTCACCATTAATAAGTCCTTTAACCCATTCTTCTTTCTCTTCATCTGGCACGCTGAAGAAAACATCTATTAGTTCATGTTGACAAACAATCAATTTTGTTGCCTTGTGACGTTCCTTGATGGTAAGGCCAACTACTTTCGACAACTCCTCATTGATTCTTGACCTGTTTTCAGACGCTATTGTTCCAATAACTGCCTTACTAAGGTTATCTGATGCATCCTTTAATTGAGAGCCAAGCATACTTGCAACTTCTTTCATCACTTGCATCATATTATCTTCATTACTTTTGACCTTTTTTCTTCCTTTTCCGAGCAGAAATTCCCTCCACCCTACCACCAGTTGTGGGTATTTGTGTGCATGACACATCCTCGTGAATCCCATCTAGTCTGTTTCCCACATTATGATTTGTATCATCAATATCTTGTTTCTAGTTCTTCAATAACATCAGCAGGTGTCTGAGCATCTTTACCAGTAGCATGGTCTTTGGCATACACAATGCAAAGGTCCTCATAAAGTGGAAAAGATTTGTTCCTAAAGGAACCTGCTCCCTTTATGACCCTACAAAAAAATTAAGCAAAACAAGATGTTGAGTATATTATGTAAAAAATAAGAAAAGATAAAGTATAATAATACACAATATAGTGAACTCTAACCTGCACGTATGCGTCCCATACATCATTTTCAGCAGTAACACACTTCCTCACATTGTCCCATCCAAATCCACTTGTGTTTGGCCCAGTCAGCATGTCATGAAGAATTTGAAATTCTCTTTTCAAAGTCCTCAATCTTGATTCAATATGTGGTTTTGCTCGTAACCCACAATTAGGTAATTTGGTTGAAAGCTTTCCTTCCAATACTTTCAAATATCCAGGTTTAAACTTATTCTCTGGGCTACCTTCTCTTTCTTGGTGATACTCTACCAAAGCCTCAACAAGCTTAATATCTTCAGCAGGAGTCCACTTTCGTTTACTAGGATCTTGAGAATCCAATGCAATTGATTCCATATCTAAAAAAAAAAAACTAATAATGCAACAAAGATACTAACACTCAATTGACAAGAAAACAAAATTAAATGTACGACATTAAAAAAAAAAAATGAATGGCTCATACAAAATGTATTTATTGGGCATAGGCAAACCATACATGAAAAGTTCAAAATTCAAATTATAAAGGTGATAGTATATTATATCATAATTATCAAGTGCTTCGCCTATTTCTCCTCCACAAATTAAACATTTCATTTGCCAAATTGGTTCTCCACCCACTCCATTCATTTGAAGTCTCAATTTGTGTTATTGGGTCACCATTAGTTTCTGAAAGCAACTGCTCATGCTGGTCCAATTCTTCCTCTAACGGGTCTACAACCATCTCTCTCCTTATGAAGTTATGTAGAAGACAACACGCCATAATGATCCGATTTTGTGTCGTAATTGGATAGAATGAAGGACTCCTCAGAATTGCCCATCGTAATTTAAGCAACCCAAAACATCTCTCTATAACATTTCTAGCTGAAGAATGTTTCATATTAAAGAACTCTTCTGGGGTTCTCGGTTGGTGTCCATCTCTCCAATCATTTAGGTGATATCGTTGTGCTCTATATGGGGCAAGAAATCCTTCGCAATTTGTATAGCCAGCATCAACAAGATAATAATAACCTATATTTTGTAATAGTTTTAGTACAATGAGTATATATAAAAAATGTATAATTTTTTTACTAGACAACCCATTTCTCTTACCATGTGGAACTCTCAATCCATTTCTCCTACTTATTGCATTTCGAAGCACTCTACCATCAGCAGCAGAGCCTTCCCAACCAGGTAAAACATAGATAAATTGCATGTCTTGTGAGCAAACTGCTAGTACATTTGTGGCAATCTCCCCCTTTCGGTTTCGATACCTAGGTTTGTCTTCTAGAGGCACTCTCACTCTAATATATGTTCCGTCTAATGCACCTAAACAATTCTGTAGTTATATATATACATATAAAAAAAAAAATTAGTTTATGGTCTAATTATATAGTTTTGACATAAATTAAAAAGAAAATTCTTGTTGTTAAATACCTTAAACCATTTCCACTTGTCATCAGTAGAGTTTTCTGGAGTTTTCTTGGCTCTGGTTTCTTAAGTAACTCTCCTTGTAGTCGTATGACGGCATGTAATACATCATGGAAATGTCTACTAATCGTCTCTCCTGAGCGCCTAAATTGGTATTTTATGACTCGATTTTTTTTATGATGAGCTAGTATATATAGAAACATGGCAACTTGCTCATCCACCAACATGTGTTTTGTATCTTTTAAGCCGGCCATTGTTTCAAGCATATTACATAAAGTCTTGAATGCATATCTACTCATCCTAAGTTGCTCGATGCAAGTTGTGTCACTCTCATAGCATAAACGATGAAGCTCCCCTCTCCTTAAATGAAAATCATGACCATATTTTGCTCTTAACGATTTTTTTCGAAAACGATTCTCTACCACAAAACATAATAATTGGAAAAACATACTAACAACATGTAAAATATCCAACCAAAACATTAGAACCAAAACCAACTTCCTCTTCCTTATCATGTTCCTTGTGGCCAAACTCAAACGGGCCATAACTGCAAACAATAGTATTGAACAAATTCACACTTCAATTGACAAAATTTGTTGCACATTTCTTTAAAAAATAACTAAAGACAAAATTTGGCATACTCTAAAGCATTAAAAAAAACAAAACAAAACAAAAATTGAAGAACAAAAGTTACAATGGACATACTAGAGAAACCAAAACATTTCGTCTAGTTATTGTTACAATGGAAATTCTAACCTGAATCCTGGAGATATAGGTTGCTGAATCTTTTTATCAATCTTGGACCAACTTTACGTGCCAAAGGAAAACCATATAAAAAAAAAAAAAAAGTCGTCAGTAAACATAGCAAAAAATACCAAAAATATAGTAGAGTACAAATTTAATAATAAAAACAATGTTGGTATATGCTGTAAACACAAAACCAAAAGCAAAAAAGATTATATAACTGGTTATTTTTTCCATGAGCAGTACCGTACAAATGTACAACAATAGTTATATAGAAAGAAAAAAAATAACCAGTATTGTATAGATTAAAAACACCAACCAGTAAACACAAAAACCAAAAGCAAAAAAATAAACAATACTGTACAGAATATAAAACTAGTAAACACAAAAACCAGTAAACATAAAAATAAGTTAAGTACTGTACATATTGGAAATAGGACCATCAGACCCATGGATCTTCTTTTGTCTTTATACAAAAGTCATTGACCTGGGCTGTATCACTTTCCCTAAAAAATATCTCATAACTCTTAACCAATACCCTTAACCAATACTTTAAAGTCATTGACCTGTTGCACTTTTTATTTTCAATCATTAAAGTTGTTTCTATCTTCTTATAAAAAAAAAGAAGAAAACTGAACAACCAGTAAGTTACAGCAAACAACGCAAAGCTAACCAGTATTGAAAAAAAAAAAAGGTGAAGTAAGTTGAGAGAGAGAACCTGATGAGGAAGATGAAGCGGCAGAGAGAGAAAGAGGCAATATGGAGAGGATGTAGAAGCCGTATGTTTTGATTGGGTTTTTGGGTATTTTATATTTTATAGTTATTACGTAGGGTAAAGGAATAGCTATTACACTCTTTTTTAGGAGGAATAGTTATTCTTCATTTTAAGGAATAACTATTACTACGGAATGGCTATTCCTCGTAATAAAAACATAACCAAACAACTGAATAACTATTCCTACTTAATAGTTATTACATTACAGGGTTTATTACAGCGTACCAAACGAGCGCTTCATGTAATCCTATAAGGTATTGAACCCCTCTTTACATTTTCCTTCTTTTATTCATGTAAACCCTAAGGTGGTATTGAAAATTATATAAGTCTTTCAATAGCATTAATTTTCAATCCCATGAGATATTGACCCTTTCCCAAAACTCATCTCATATTGTCACCCCATCTCTATTTCATACTTGTCATTTTTTATTAAGTACTTTAATTATGTCATGAATTATACTTTATCATTCGATTAAGTGTTACATTTACATCATAATCATTCTATACTTGTCATCTTGATTGTTTCCACTATGTCATAATCATCCATACTTGTCATCTCGATTAAATGTTGTAATTATGTCATATCCATCCCATATTTGTTATTTGTGATTAAAGTGCCGCAAACATGCCATGATCACATACTTGAATATTTATTTGCTTTGATATAAATGTGGTTAAAATACATACATTTTTCCATGAAAACTTTAAAAAGAGAAAACATGGTAATGTGGGCGTTACAAACGAGATTGGTCCATCCCAAGTTCTATGGCTTGACCTAAGTCTTGGGATACCATGGTATGAGTCCTTTATATGTCGATATGGCTTGCCGTTGACACACTATAAGGGATTCTACACATTATAATATCCATAATATTATGGCATTAAAATTCCCTAAAGAGAGAATTAATCATCCAAAAACCCGCTATTTGACAGACCACTTTATTCTTGGAAATCAAAAGTAAAAGGATCTCGAATATAGCACCAAAAACATAATTGTTTGTCCCGGCATTCAATGTTAGGATTTTAAGTGCATCCTACCCTCGAATTGCCCGGAACCCTAAAAAATACAAAAGATAAAGAGAAGTGAAACAAAGAGTCTAAACAAAACCAAATGAAGTCAAATTGCATATACCATTCTTGGTATATTACTTGACGGAAATTGCGACATTTGTGTCTAATTTAAATCAACATCCATACTAAGCAAACATAAAGGAACACTAGAAGGGAGGTAACCATTTTTAACGGATGTCGTGGGGTGCCTAACACCTTCTCCATGCATAATCTAACCCCAAAACCCGTCTCTAGTTCAAGACCATTTTTGATATGTCTAAGCAAGATAAAATCTATTAGACATAGGTACCCAATCACTCTCAATTTCCCATGATTGGTGGCGACTCCAAATTTGTGCTCACTTGCACACACACACACACATGTGTTCCCCTCACACCCGCACATACATTGTATATATAAATTCGCCAATTGGGGTAAAATAGGATTGTTTCCGTTTTCATTAATCACGTCATATCATGCAAGCCTCCCTGATGTGGTGGTAGGCGCATCTCATTGTGAAAATGTAATGAAAGAGAAAGGAAATTCTCCAGTGTCGACACTTTTGGAAGTAATGCAATGGTAGTGAATGAAGAGCTATCACCTTTTCAGCTTTCACAGCTTCAAGCCCAATGCCAGCAACTGCTTGCTGTGTTAAAACACCAAACCATTGCTTTCCAACACACCTGAAGCTCCAAATTCCAATGTTACCTATCAAGCTTTAGCCAATACTGCATCTTCATCATCATTACCTATTCATTCTATGTCAGGTACTTTTCTTTACAAATCTCTGTGTTTACCAAACAGCTTTACCCCCAATCTTTCACATTCAGTTTTTGCTTCTAATGTGAAATTTCCTAAGGCTGCAAATGAAAATTTGTGGGTTATAGACACTGGAGCAACAGATCACATGGTACATTCTCTTTCATGTTTAACCACTATCATATCTGTAGTCAATGCTTCAGTTGAGTTACCTAATGGAGTCTTAGTGTCTGTCACTCATATAAGAACTGTTCAAATCTCTCCTTCAATGACATTAACTAATGTTCTGTGTGTTCCTTCTTTCCACTTAAATCTAATTTCTGTTAGCAAATTGATTCATTCACTATCATGTTGTTTGATTTTTATAGCCAATTGTTGTCTTATCCAAGCCTTCACCCCTTGGAGGATGATTGGACTAGGTAAATTACACAATAGGCTTTATCTGTTGCAAACATCAATGGATCAATCTAGTTCTGCTAACTTGTTCCCTCAGATTTCACTTTCAAAGTCCTCAACTCATTCCAGCAATAACATTTCTCTGCCTGCTTCTATGCAGTGCACCAATGAGCAACCTACTTCAATGCAACTTTGGCATTATAGACTAGGGCATTCTTCTTTTGATAGGTTGCAATTCCTACATCAATATGTACAAAATTTGCCTACTAGAAATAAAACTACTCCATTTTGTGATGTTTGCCCTCTTGCAAAACAGAAAAGATTGTCTTTTCCCAATGCTGGTCACATATGTAAAACCAACTTTGAACTAATACATTGTGACATCTGGGGACCTTACTTTGTACCTACTATAGATGGTCATAAATATTTTCTCACCATTGTTGATGATCATTCTAGAAGTACTTGGGTATATCTTATGCATTCTAAGAGTGATACTAGACCTTTACTGATTTCCTTCTTCAACATGGTTGAAACTCAATTTCATACCAAGATCAAATCTGTTAGAAGTGACAATGGATTAGAATTTGATATGTCTAATTTCTTTAGCATTAAAGGTGCCATTCATCAAACATCTTGCAGAGATACACCTCAACAAAACTCAGTTGTGGAAAGAAAACACCAACATCTCTTAAATGTTGCTTAGAGCAATTAGGTTTCAATCTCATCTTCCTTATAAATTTTGGGGGGAATGTATTCTCACAGCTGCCTATATCATAAATAGATTACCAAGTCCACTTCTTCAACATAAAACCCTTTTTGAACTCCTTATGCACAAGTCTCCTACTTATTCTCATCTTAAAGTTTTTGGTTGTCTTTCCTATGCATCTACTCTTCCATCTCACAAACCAAATTTGATGCAAGAGCTGTGGCTTGTGTTTTTGTAGGATATCCTTTTGGCACAAAGGGTTACAAATTGTTCAATCTTGATACTCAGCAATTTTTTGTTTCTAGGGATGTTGTTTTTCATGAACACATATTTCCCTTTCTTACACATATTTCCTTTTCTTACACCTCATTCTTGTTACACATCCCCCATCTTCTGATTCTAATCTCAGTGATCCACATCCCTCACTTCCTTTCTTTATAGATCATGATACATCTGCTTCTCCACATTTTCCAAAATCACCATGTGATCATCCTGATTTTGTCTCTGATCCTCTAGATTCTTTAGTCCAACTGCCTGATACTTCCTGTCAGTCACCTACACAACCTTCTAATTCTCCTGTTTCAGATTTGCCCACTTCTTTACCTTCATTACCTAAACCTACATTACCTCTAAGACATTCTTCTAGACCTAAGCATACCCCATCTTATCTGCAAGATTATCATTGCAATTTGGCTTCTTCCATTCCACCACCCAATTCTAGTACTATGTACCCAATTGATCATACCATCTCTTACTCACACTTATCACCAGCTCATAAAGCCTATACACTAGCTATTTCAACCCTTGTTGAGCCTAGATTTTACCATGAAGCTGTTTCCTCTCCACACTGGTGTGAGGCCATGGATAAAGAGCTTGCTGCTCTTGAAGTTAATCACACTTTGGTTTTAACTGCCTTACCATCTGGTAAACATCTCATTGGCTGTAAATGGGTATATAACATCAAGTTCAAATCTGATGGGAGTATTGAGAGGTATAAGGCTCAATTGGTAGCAAAGGGATATAATCAAATGAAAGGAATTGACTATGCAGAAACCTTCTCCAAAGTGGACAAATTGGTCACAATTAGATGTTTTGTTGCACTTGCAGCTGCTCAAGGCTGGTCACTTACTCAACTTGATGTGAATAATGCATTTCTCCATGGAGACTTAGATGAAGAAGTTTTCATGTCTCTTCCTCCTAGTTTCAAGAGAAAAGGGGGGGACTTCAAATCTGGTTTGTAGACTAACCAAATCCCTCTATGGCTTGAAGCAAGCCTCTAGACAATGGTTCTCCAAGTTTTCATCCACCATCATTGCTCATGGTTTTCAACAATCAAAATGTGATTACTACTTGTTTACCAAGACTGAAGGCTCCACTTTCATTGGGCTCCTAGTATATGTTGATGACATATTAATTGCAAGCAACAACCCTGAATCTGTCAAAGTATTCACTGCATTCTTAGATCAAAAGTTCAAATTGAAGGATTTTGGCCCAGCCAAGTATTTCCTTGGTCTTGAACTTGCAAGATCCCACAAAGGTATATCTTTATGTCAATGAAAGTATGCTTTAGACATACTACAAGATTCAAGATTCCTTGCTGCTAAGCCTGTTAAATTCTCTATGGAGCAACATCTCAAATTAAGCAAGGATTAAGGAGAATTACTAACTGATCCAAGCATATATAGAAGACTCATTGGTAGACTTCTCTACCTTACACTTACAAGGCCTGACATTTGCTATTCAGTGAGCTGTCTAAGTCAATTCATGTCAGAGCCTCGCCTTCCACATTTACATGCAGCACATAAAGTCCTCCAATATTTGAAAGAGACACCAGGCCAAGGTTTATTTTTCCTATCTGCTACAGCTTTACAGTTGAAAGGATTCTGTGATTCAGATTGGGCAGGTTGCCCTAACACACGTAGATCCATTACTGGTTTCTGCATTTTCTTGGGAGACTCTTTTGATATCATGGAGATCCAAGAAGCAAACAATTGTCTCTCGCTCCTTTGCTGAAGCAGAATACAGGGCAATGGTTATTGCAACTTTTGAGCTTACTTGGCTCTTAGCTTTGCTTCAAGATTTTGTATTCCACACCCAACAGCTTCAGTTCTCTTCTGTGACAATCAGGCTGCCCTCCACATTGCAGCTAATCCTTGTCTTTCATGAAAGAACAAAACACATTGAAGTGGATTGTCATTTCATTCAAGACAAAATTCAAGATGGTTTGCTCAAGACTTTGCATGTTTCATCTTCACATCAACTAGCAGATATCTTTACTAAGCCTTTTGGGTTTGTTCAGTTTTCCCATCTTCTTTCCAAGTTGGGAGTTGTGAATATTCACTCTCCCACTTGAGGGGGCGTATTACAAGTGCTCAATCAAGCAAAGCTTCAGTCCAGGGAAGCTACAAGACCAAGACAGCTCTTCTGCTCTGTTTTGTTAAAGAAGAACAAAACACACCGTTTCACTTATTTGCACTTTCCATCTTTCTGTACACGTGTGCTATCACGACTGGCTCCTTATTGACTAAGTTCTTATTAATTATTTTATTAGTGCTGTTAGTTATTAAACAATGCAGTTTGTTAAGAGTTTGTCATGCTTTTTATTTTGTATAAATACTTAACAACTCTGTATATTTTAATCATTTCAATGAATGAAAGCAGTAAGCTTCTTCAACAATTTTCTTGTTTTCTAGATTCTTCTTCTATGCTGTTTAGTTTTAATATGGTATCAGAGCCATCCCTTAGGTGTTGGGCAGATCTTCCCCCCTATTATATAGTCCACGTGTTTGGTTAGTCCGCCACACGTGAGGAGGCATATTAAAGTGAGATAGTCTAGTCCCACATTGACCAAGTATTCTTGGGTTGTGCAATTTATAAGCCATGGGCATTCCCTCATCTCTCAAGGCGTCTTTTGAGATTGAGTTAGACTCACTGGACTTTAACAGTTTGAACCAGTTTTTAGATTTTTTGACGATGTTAATTTACTAGAATCTGATAACGACAATGTTGGAAATGTGAACAGTTGATGAGGGCAAGCCCCCACCTTATGAGAAGTTCTTTTCTTTTCATTTTTGATAATTCAATAGTTGAGAAAAGGCTTTGTTTACTTTATTCTAGATCTCAACCGAGGGAATTTAGAGTATCTTTGGGATGGAGAGAGGAGAGAGGTCCCCATCCAAATATAGAGAGTTATAGTTGTGCAATTTCTCTTATTTTGCCATTGTTAAATTTTGAAACTCATGACAGAAATCTATAGAGAATGACAGCAATATCTACTCCATCAATCTTAAAAATTTCTTATAACAAAAATTACAGGAAAAAATTTAATTCCGCAAAAGAATCAACTCCAACTCTTACTAATATTCCAGTTCAAATAATCCACCAAAAGAACGTAACAATAATCAAATTTAACAATGAATGTAACAATAAACAAATATATCTCCCACGTTTTTGTTTTAATCTGATCACTTCACTCTCTCTCACCTACAAATTAAAACAGTAAATAGACAAGAATTCCAAGAAAATCTAGCAGCTCTTATTGGCATTGTTGTACCGATACATAACCCTCTTCTTCCTGCTAGACATGTTCTCTATTGTGAGGACAAGTTTCCCAGGTTCATTGGTTCTGAAAGTGTTGCGAATAGGTCCTTCTTGAGCACCAATCTTCTTTCCCTTCTGAACAATAATGGTATAAGATCCCTCGTCGGTTGGAACGAATTCCTCCTTGTAGTTTACTTCCCAACCCAAAACAGTCAAGTCCCAGACCAATGTTGTTCCATCCTGCTACACCATCATAAATAATATAAATGAATACAATAAGTCTAAAATCACAACAAATTTTATTGAGGCAACAAATTGTGATGTAAGCGGTAGGTATCATGTGAAATCGATATTACATTAATCGCAATTTGTTATTTCAACAATTGTGAAATTTGTTACTTTTATAATTCAATTCCCAAGTGAAAAAATATAAATTTATCAACAATCAATAATATTGAAGAACTATTTGGTACCTCCAATGCTGGTATCTCAATGGTAGTGCTGGATCCAGCCCTGATGATAAGTTCTGAAACCAAACCACCCTCTTTGCCAAAGAACTGAAAATCGTTGTCTCTCTTGAAGCCACCATAGTGAACAGGGATTTCCTCTACTGGGATATACCTGTATAAAAAACAAAGAATTTGTCAGCTTCTAATATTTTGGTAGCCATTTGTGTCCTAAATATGTAATAGAGGAAAGAACAGTAATGCTTACTTGAGAAGGGTTTCTGTGACCTTGGCCGGGCGAGCAACAACAAATTTGCTCTTGGTTCTTTGTGTTAAGAAAGGAGATATAAGAGCATTGAGAGCATAGTACCAGAATGGAACATTGATGAATATCTGTATCCAAAATCATTATCAATTACTCCGATTGTCCCAAAAGCTTAAACAGTCTCAAATAAATTGAAAACCAAGACAAATTAAGACAATAAATGAGATGAGACTTACATTTTTAGCAACAAGTTCAGGATAATTGTCCTGAAGAATCCCAATAGCGTGCTTTGTGGCCAACCTTAGTTCTTTCTTGGCTGGTCCAGGTGAGTTCTTGAGGTCATTGATTTGGATCAAGGAAGAGGCACCGCCAGGCCTCAAATCAAGCTTCTGAATACCCTTCTCCATCAACTGGTACCTCCATCTCAAAAACTGACCACGCTTCTCCTCATTCCCAAACGCCTTGTTATAAAGCTCCTCGCTTTCAAACACCCCGAAAATGTTATAGCAAACTGGATGACCTTCACGATCAATACCGTTCATGTAAGCAGCCGAGTTTAGATCGGGGCTAATTTCCTCTTCCAAGATGGAATCGATCTTGGCCTCCTTCCTCCATTGAAGTGTCTTCTTGAGCATTTCAAATGCATCATTGACTTTAAACTCTCTGGCCCTCAAGAACTTCAAGAGGACCACATCAGTACCCTCTGTGCCTTTGCTTGGCAAAAGTGGCACTCCCCAAAGGGATATAGAGATAGAGATATCAGTGTCCACTATTTCTTCATCTTTCTTCTCTTCCTCGCATTCTTTTGCTTCCTCTTCTTTCTGTTCTTTGTTGTATATGTTGTTTGCGAGGATAGCTTCTTCGAGTTTAGCTTTGAGCTCATTCAAAGCCTTCCTCTCGAACTCTTTAAGATCTGAGAGGAAGTTGCTCTCTTCCTTATAAGACGAACTCTTCTCAACTGTTTTGGGCTTTGATTCATCAACAATGTCCTTCACCTTGTCATCATCTCCTTCAACAACAACTTCCTCACTCTCATTTGTAACCTTCTTGGTCTCTTCCTGAGCAACAACAACCTCAGCCATCTGGGTTTCTTCTACCTTAACAACCTCAACAGTCATGGTTGCTAACAGTAGTACCAAACTGAAAATCAAAACAAAAATGTAAGACAAAGCCACAATTCTAAATGAGAAAAAAAAAAAAAAAATACAAGAAATGAAAAACCCACCTGAGTATTGGGGTTGTTTTAGCTTCTGACGAAGAATCAACTCAAACTTTTGCTCTGTGTGTAGTGTGTGTTTGTTGCTTGAAGCAAGAGTAACGCTTATATGTATTTTTGAAAATTTAAAAAGGAGGAGGACCCCACCAACGGTCACATACCTGGAGCCACCGAGGAGAGCCGTTGGGGATTCTTTTTCCCAAGGGTTTTGCTAGCCTGGAGGCCAGCAAATTCTGGCGTGAGAGAATCGTTTTGGGCCCACGCCTCTGTTGATTGTCGTTGAAAGAGAAAGGCGTTATATTCTGTCCAATTTGGGCCAATCAAAAGTTATTACATATTTTTACATCTTCTAATTTTATGTGTTTGGCATTTTGTTTTGATTTGTCACGGTTATTATACACAGCTAGATGATGCTCTTTAAAGTTTCTAAAAGGTCATCATTATCTTACTTACTTATCTGTCTTTAAAAAAAAAAAAGTTTATATTGTACAAGCAAACAAGAATAATTCATTAGAATAAAATGCTTTTATCGAGTAATTAATAAGAAAATAGTTAGTGCTCCTTGTAACATGCCTATTTTCACCATTTGAAAATACATGACTTTGCTTCTCAAAACAAGTTACAATTTCTATGTTCGCATTTGCTAATATAGATAGCAAAAGTAGGAGTAGCTTGAACAAATAACAAATTTTAAGGGATAGCGCTATCACGATCTGATCATTTGGTCATTATGTCATACTGTTCAATGGCACATACAAGAAAGGTTCCTTAATATTATCCTCTCTAATCCTTTATTTATTTATTTTTTTATATGGATATAATTGTGGGGATCAAGGTCAGTACGAGCATTTTAGTCACATCTCTCAGACCAATCGCTTAAAGTCCTGTCAATAATAATGATCGGAAAACTATTGAAATGAACTGAAGAAAACATCTCGAAAGCATTAACCTACTCCCCCTCCTCATTTAGCTGCCCAAAGGTAGTCACCTAGCAAAACCTTTGCTCTGAAGGCCGAGGTGATAGGTCTCACACATCTGGACAAAATCGAGAATTCAAGTGTGATTTAGGCAAAAATTCTTAACTATTTAAAGGGAACTCACATAACAAGGGAGACAAGTGAAATCATCCCAAAACAATCTAAACTATCATATGTTCTAGAAACTCATCACTCACTTATTATCGAAGTGATTTTGGTCAACCCAGACTAGGTTGAACTCTTCAGTTAAGTAGTTTCCTTCTCTTCGGTCATGAAGTTTCAATGTTCATGCATCCTTCCTATTATAGTTTTCATTTCCAATTTCTTACCCACCACACAATATTATTTTCTTTTCTTTCTTGTGCGACCATGTTAACAACTATCGTCGACCTTGTGAATTGTCTCACATTGTCATGGGCTAACTAAAAAAAAATATGCATGTGATGGGCTAAGTCACACCTTGCTAGGAGTGAATAATTTATAAGTCCTTAAATTACCTTTTAAGCCTAAAGTCTTATAACTCAACTAGCAATTTGTGACGTTTTCAATGAAGGTATTTAAGGTTTAAGTCCTCTTCTTCAACTATAGAATTATAAATAAATAAAGGATAAATACTTATAAATGTCATTTGCACATGTATTTTTCACTTACTTAAAGTAAATAAAAAAGAAAAAGATGTTGATTGTTGACAATGATCAAAAGCCATTTTCTCCCTGCTGCACTGTCATGTTGTAGCCAAGGAGAAAATATAAACATATATATATATATATAAAGTAACAAAAACAAAACAATTCTTCTTAGTGGGAAAGCATGTTGTTATGTGCTTGCTCTTAACTACTTACCAAAAAAATATGCTTGCCCTTGATCATATTTGCTATACGAAATTATGCAATTTCTCAGTGGCTGCAAAATTTCCTTCTTAGTGCTTACACGTCTGCTGCTCTACTAATCGCTTGCCACTTGGCATGGCATGAGTGGCTGATGACCTGTACCACTTTTTTTGACTTTGTCCTATAACTCACTGGTTAGTTGTCCAAATGGACCAAGTCAAAGCTGCATGTGGTACATTTGTCTAAAAATTTAAATATATTGTAGATTCTTAAGCGAATATATGTTTATAGTGTAAATAATTTAGTATTAGACTGTTCATCAAATTTGATTATTTGATAGATATTGGACCACAGCCAATAATGATTTAGTCTCATAATTAAATATTATTAACTTGGTGTAAGACTCCAAAATTTTCCAATTCTTAGATTTATAGTCAATCATTAGAGCCATACCAGTGAATTTTAGCTGATAAGTTGTGATAATTAATATAATGAATAATTTTATCAATCAATATAATTGATTATTACTTGTCCAATTTGTTGAAATGTGATACATTATTTGAATTGTGCAATTGATTGGTCAAATAAAGCATTGAGATTTGCATGAGATTTGGGCTGTTGGGAACAAAAGTGGAGAGGATAACCATGTGATGCCCATGTGTTCTTCCTTGTTTAAGATATGAGACTAATAGACATACTTGCCTTCTAGGGAAAAAAAGAAGAAAATAATAGTAATAATGCTACTAACACAATTGTAAGTGTACCACATGGATGATCAAGATAAATTTTGATGTGGCAATGAGACCTTCCTCAGTAATACTAGCTGCTGTGAAGGCAAAAATCACTCAGATATGACTGATATCATTAAGGGGATTCTCTTTGGGCCAAAGTTAATTTGTGCAGCTCTTATGGTAGTCAAGGTTTCGAAGGCTAAAGGCTTCCAACAGATTAATTAAGAAGGTGATGCGCTTGGAGTCATTGATGCCCTGAGATGCTCTTTATCCCAAACTCATTAGTCTATTGAACCAATCTTGTATGATATTAAACAAGTTTTAGTTTCTTTTCCTTTTTGGCATGTGAGCCATCTTTTGCCTAAGGCCAATTCTGTGGCCCATTGGACTTATCTTTTTGCTTATTTCAACAAAGGTACTTAAAGGACATGATAATTTGGGCTCTATATCTAGGATCCATAGGAGCTATAGCATTAAGCATATGCTAGTAATAGCTTGAATTCATAGCATTAATTGAAATGCAAGCATCATCTTCCATCTTGCTATAGGCATATCAACTCTCTTCTTGGCTTTTTTGGCAACCAACACACTTTTAATAGAAGGTTGAGTTCCTTGTGTTGTTCTAGGAGCGAAGTATGTGTTTATTTCACCAATTAACTATTTTTTTTTTCCAAGATTGGATTTAGGTGAAACCCTAATAGGACCACTATTATTTCCCCTATCTATATTCCCACTACTAGAATAAATTTCTTGGACCACTTCATATTTGGTGTTTCCACTAATGGTAACAAATTATAATCTTCTTGATCCTCTTTCACTTATTTTTTACTCTTAACAATTTCTTTCAAATTTTCCTCATTTGAAATCTAACGTTGTAAGGTACACTCTTATATTTCACCCTAGCTAGATGTCTTTTCATCCTATCGATACCACCAACTTTATAAAAGCTTCCCACAATATACACATCTATAACTATTTTTTTCTTCATTCACCTTTTCAATTACATGATTCCAAGCCAAATTACATTTTCTCCTCACAAATGTATTAGTATTAGACCCGGTTGTAGAAGCATCTTCATTAGATGGTGTGGACGCAGAATCCATTTCACTTAACAATTTCAGACTAAGAGCAACCGTTTCACTAACAAAAAATTTCATCAACACAACAATTTCAAAGATTATAAATAATTGCAAGTGATAACAAGAGATAATAAAATAATTAAGAGAAATATTATCGATAGAAACAACAATACCTTACAACTAGTTTTGACGGGTAAGGTCAGTTGTTTGTAGATTTTATTGTCTAGAAATGAGTTCAAATAACTTCTTTTTTTTTTTTTTTTTTTTTTTTTTTTTTTTTTTTTTTTTTTTTTTTTTAGTTTCATAATTATTATTTTTTTTATTATTATAATATATTTAAAAGATAGAAACCACCATACAATTGCATAGAGTAGTCTAAAGACATGTTCTTATCTAGGGCCAATTGCAAATGCAAGTCTAATTGTATCATGAAAAGCTTCTGTCCAGTGCATCAGAACGCTAAACGAGACACAGGGACCATCTTTAAACACGTGTTGTGTCTATGTCATGTTGTGTTTTAAAACACTGGACCAAAACCAAACCCAATTCTATTAATATTATTTGTATACCACTTGTTTTTATAATTTACTCATAATTTTATAATAATAAAAAAACCAATTTAAACGTTTTCAAAATTGTTTTAAAAAATAGGTTTATTTATTTCCTTCAAATAATTTTATAAAAAGGCAATTTTCAGTTAATTGCAAGAAGAGATAAAACACCAATGCAAAGTGTGTGCTGAAGTGAAGAGTTCAGTTTAGTTAAACGAAGCAATTGTAAGAATCCAAAAGCAAAGCAAAGCAAAGCGAAACGAAAAGGCAATGGCAGTCATTCACCACTGTCTTTATCGTCCTCTCGCCTCCACTACCTTCTGGCCCAACAGATTAGGCCGTGTTTGGCCTCTCTCTTTCTCTCATACTCATAATAATACCACTCCACCACCTTCTTCTCCGCCTTACCAACCAAACACCTCAACACGTATATCCTGTATGCCATTCTTTCTTTATCAATTATATATAATGCATTCTTTTTTTTTCCCGCCTTCTCTTTATCTTGTTTAATCAAATACTTGTGTTTTGCTTTGTAAAAGTAGCCATATTGGTCTTCTGGGTTTCCATATAATTGAAATGTTGTGTTACTGTTAGGTTTTACTTCAACCAAACAGGGCAATATATATTTTAACTGATAATTTGGGTTGTTCTTGAAGCGCAAATAGGAGTGGCAATCGATGATTCGGATAAAGTGAGATTGTTGAAGCACAAAATGGAGCTTCTTGATATCAAATGCGACGATTTTGTTACGCCTGGACGCTACCACCACTTGTATTGCCCCAAGGTTTCTCCTTCCTTTTACAATTTTCTTCATTCAGTAATTATTGCATCTCTTTGCCATGTTACACCAATCCATTACTTTTTTATAGGATTAATATTTTGAAAATTAGACTGTTAGATTACATGTTTTCATTGCTCTTAATATGCATGCCAAATTTCGTGTTAATCGATTGTTATTAATATCTAATCCACGAACTCATGTTTTGATATTTTGCAAGCACGGAAAGTATTAGGAGATAATGTAATCCAATGGTTGATTCGTCAAAATACTAAAAAGTTATGGAGTGGTATAACTCGCATAGAGTTACATTGGGTGTAACTTGAACCTGACCCTATATATATATATAAGTTTTGGCTATCAATATTCTTTTACATGGTCTTTCAAATTTGATATTCTAAAGCTTTTCAATTTATGTTTGATTCTTATCTTTTCTTTTGTTTTTTTGGGTGGTTAATGTAGTGCAAAGGGGGGCAGTCAATGGTAAGGAGTTTATCACTTCATATCATCCAAGATGGGTAAGAAGCTGCTTCTACTACTTTGATGATATGAATGCTTATATGGTAGTGGGTTGAGGAATTAGTCTATAATTGCTTTTGTTACCCAACATTGTAGGGGTTTTGCTATGTGGAGGTGTTTCCACACTGAATGTGGATGGGCAGGCCAGGTAAAGAAATATTATGAGCATACACATTTGTGTTTTCTTATTCAAAGTGAGAAAATCTCAGCCAATTGGTTGTTTGGTTTTAGGTGTTTGCAGATGGCAGGGCAGCATATAATGGAGTTGGCAAGAAAGTCAATTCATCTGGACAAATATCAGAGGAAAGTCTAGGATTAGAACCACTAGGTGCCAAGGTACTTAGATTGTGATTTTCATATATGTTTTAAATATAATAACTCTTTATCCAGATACATGTTCCTTTGAATACATTCTCATCAAGAATCGTAGTAGAGGTCTTTTCATAAAATGTCCTTTGAGATTTTTGAATAAAGGTACTTATCAAAAAGATTTTTGAATAAAGGTAGAGTACCATTGTAGCGACTAGGTTTACTGTTGAAGCACAAGGGGATCAATCTTGGAAGTATTGGGGAATAGTTCAACTAGTTCTATGATCCATTGCATTATAAATGTTTGATCAGTAGGCTCAACAGTTGAATTATAGTGGTTATTTGTAAATTAGATATTAAGAAGCATATGATCATGTTAATTGGAAATGTCTAGTATATCTTTTAGATAGATTGGGTTTTTGGAGAAAGATAGAGGAAGTGGATTGTTTTTTGCATTTCTACAAGTGTTGGTTAATTGTAGCCCCCTCCTTTTAAAAATCCTAGGGGTTGAGGCAAGGGGTCCATTATCTCCTTTATTGTTTATTCTTGTTATGGAGATTCTTTGTAGAAAGCTTACTTGAGTAATAGACGGTGGTTTTTTTATCTGGTTTTCAATTTAGGAATGGATTTAGAGGAACTTTGATGATTTCTAACTCTGTATAGATGATAGAATACTTCTTTACGATGCAACTGCAGAACAACTCCTTCACCTTTTTTGTTTCTGTATTTGTTTTTGAGGTTGTCTGGCTAAAAGTGCACTTGAGCAAGAGTGAGATTGTTCCTGTAGCAGAAGTTGATGGTGTTCTAGAGTTGGCAGATATTTTCTGCTGTATAGTACGTGCCTGCCTATAAGCTATCTTACTATGCCTCTAGGTTCTTCATGCAAGGCAAGTGTGGTGTAAAGTTCAATTCTAGAAAAATCGGAGTGGCAATAAACAAGGTGGAAGAAATTGTATTTTTCCAAGAGTCATAGGCTTACTCTTATCAAAAGTATTGTATCTAGCTTGCCAACTTAGTTTTTGTTGCTCTGTATTATCCACCCTCATGTGGCAAATATATTGGAGAAGGTAATTGGGGATTTTTCATGGGGAAGGTTAGGGTATGAAGTCAAATTTCATCTGGTGGAGTGGCATACCATGTGTTCTCCTAAAGAGAGGTGAAGTGTGGAAAATCATGTACTTTTAACCAAGCTTTATTGGGTAAATAGTTGTGGTGTTTTGTAGATGAGGGGAAACATCTTTGGAGGCGAGTTATTGGCATAAAGTATGGCGATGCTTGAGATCAGTGGACAACAAAGTTGGTGAGAGGTACTCATGGTTGTAATCTTTGGAGAAGTATTAGGACGAGTTGAGAGAGGTTTGAAAATTGCATTACTTTTGTGGTTCAAGATTGTATAACAGAACGGTTTTGGCATGATGTTTGGTGTGGGAATTATGCTTTGAAAGCTATATATCCATATTTGTATTTAGTTACAAAGGATAAAAATTCTTGTGTACTTTTATATAGGGCCTATGAATACTTGCACGCTCTTTCAATGATCAGTTGAGGTGACGAATTAACTGTAGTGGTAAACTTGATGTCCATCCTTTTTGATGTGTTAAGAGGATTTATGGTGTGCATTTTCCTTAGAAGGGTACTTGGTTAAGTAAGGTCCCAAACAGGTTGTTCTTTGTTTGTGTGGACAGTGACCCTAGGAAAGACCCTAGCAATTGGTAATCTCATCAAATGAAATATGACTCTAGTAACTTAGTGCTGTATGTGCAAGTGTTGTGGTGAAATTGTGGAGCACTTGTTGATTCATTATATAGTAGTAATAAGGGGGTTTTGGTCCTTTGATTCTTTGTTTTTGGAGTTAAAGACATAATTGTACATTCAATGTGTTGTTAGTGATAATTTCCTATTATATTTCACTTTTTTTTTTCTTTTTTTTTTTTGCTGAATTCATTGTGCATGAAAAAATGGTTTACTTCTGTTGACCATAAATAATATGTCCTTGATGGGGAAAGTGTTCAAGTAAATTCTCTTTTTCACTAATATTAGACACATAATTATATTTGATGTTAAAATGCTTGCAGCCACAGTTCGAAAAGATGGATGGATACCAAAAATTTATAGTAAAATTATTCTCTCATGAATGCACTGAATGTTGGAAGGAAGATAGATTCAGACTTATAATGTTTAGATAGGAAATGTTTTTCTCAAGTTGAGGATTCTTTCATGCCATCAAGAACTTTTTTCATTATTTAGCCTGATGTTTATCATATAGGTTGTTAAAATCATGGTACTGTGACATGACTATTTGACATCTTTAAACCTGTAGTATAGTCTTCAATCATTGCCTTAGCTTCATCAAGAGAAAATACAACTAATAGGCTGCTGTATAGTAGTACAATTAAAGTGGCAAAATTGTTACACTATCTGTCTGTAGAAATGCTTAAAAGAGCAAGAGTGCAAGCTGTTGGTGAATTCAAGATCCTATTTGAGAGGCTTCTCAATCTTCAATGCAATGGATGCCTCTGTCATAACTTTGATCAGTCACTAGGATGACCTTAACAAGATTTAATTTGGGCAATTAACTAGCATCTTTTGATGGCTTTAGGCACTTGGTAGAGCATAGTTCCATGACATGGAAATTAATTATAATCTTTTGGGAAATTGACATGGTAATGGGGTCATATGTTTTCAAAAGGGAGAGAGTATATCATAAAATTCTATCAAATAACCTTCTACTATGTTTTCCCTGATCTCTAGCTCTCATTATTCCTTTAATTTGTAACTGCTGATGTCTATTTTACTGTTCATTAAATTGCTCTTGTTCTTTGTTTCAGCTAATTACATATTTTGCAGAGCGGATGATATCTGCCAAAACATTGCGAAGAAATGCTGTTATGCAATTGGCTGCAGATAAGGTACCCTTAATTGTATAAATATTAAAACTTACCATTTACCTTAAGGGTAATGATTGTGTCACCATCTCACACCACTAAGAAATGTGGACATATATCCATACTTAGGTGGTGTGGATTAGGGGGGTGTGAGACAAGCATTACCCTTACCTTAAATGTATGATTTTAGGCTAGGAACTGTGTTACTTTGGATTCTGAAGTTAGCGGTCCAAGTTATATTTACAGGTGGCAAATTGGTGGATTAGGGTAGGTTTGGATGGTTCATAATTGGATTAGGGTTAGGGCCCTCTTGAAATTCCTTCCAGAGACTGTTGAATAATTTATGTGGATTTTGTCTTTGTGCCAACTTGGTCTAAATTAACGAGCTAATGATTCCCTTTCTTATTACCCATTTATCCAATTATGCACTATCCAATCCATACGAAACCCAACCCATTTATTCCCTTTCTATGACAACCATTCTTCATCATATCATTTCATCATCAATGAACAATTCATCTTAAAATATGAAAAAAGTTCTCTCTCTCACATTTGCATTGCTTTAATTATCAAGCACTTCAACTGTGAGAAGTTGATAATTTCTAATCACTACTGAAGTTTTCATATGCAGAATATGGACTGCTTGTTGTAGTATTGATAAAAGCTGCACCAAGTGTGACTCGAACCTAACCTATATCTATGTATATATACATATATATGCGCGCACACACGTGTATATATACTAAATAATGAGCTTTTAGCGTTAATTACATGAATTTGATTATTCAATATAGCAGGAACCACTTTATTTATGTTCTCAATCATACAAGAATAGCAAATTTCTCTCTCTCTCTCCCCCCCCCCCCTTTTTCCTTCTATGACAACCGTTCTTCATTATATCATTTCATCATCAATGAACAATTCATCTTAAAATATGAAAAAGTTCTCTCTCTCTCTCTCTCTCTCATTTGCATTGCTTTAATTATCAAGCACTTCAACTGTGAGAAGTTGATAATTTCTAATCACTACTGAAGTTTTCATATGCAGAATGTCATTGCTTTTACTTATAGACAAAATGGACTGCTTGTTGGTTGCAAGTACCGAACTATTAAGAAAAGATTTTGGCAGGTAGTGTGCTAAGACTTAGACTTTTATATTAGAATTTATGAAAGATAGCAATGAAATGTTAACATCCAAATCCACTAACTGTTTTATGTTAAAAGAATTTTCTCGATCTGGATTTGATTGGAATGGAATGATGAATCTATTTCTTTATCTCTCAATTATGAAATTCTAATATCTTCTGCTAATCATTAAATGTCTCCAGTGTGTTAAAGAGATTGCATATGCTCAAATTCCTCATGATTTGATCAAAAAAATAATTTGATGCCAAAGGGTTCTTGAAGTGTTCATATTCCCATATAATGCAGCACAAAATTCTCAAAGAAATTTATGGGGAAAAATAGGAACAGGAAAAAGAAAAAGAAGATAACCAAGGAACCAACAGCTAGACTTGCTAAGAATTAGTACCAAATAGGGAAAATAAAATAAAACCTTGGAATCATCACCTAGGGTTACCCAGAATCAACACCAAGCTGTTAGAGAAAATTCCAATAGTAATTCTATTAATCAAGCAAGGCATAACAATATTGAACTTTGGGGCCTTTAAATAGGGTTCCCAAGTTGCATCAAGGTAGGAAAGGACCTAACTTCTAACCAAGTAAGAAAAGGAAATAAATTTCTAAACCATGTAGGATAGGAAATAATTTTAAACCAATTACATTAAAGAAATTCATATTAAATCCTAAAAATTAAATACAATTTAATAAATATCAACTGAGCCCAACTAGCAGCAGGCCTCCATCATCCAACCATGTGATCTGGGGCTTTCATGTGGTGTTTGCACCACTAGATACTAGATTTAGTATTCCATTTGGTCAAGGAGATGGTTTGCCCATTTATGGAGCATTGTGCATTGCTTTGACCAACATGAACATTAAATTGTGTATTCTTGTTTATTCACTATGTATTTACTAGACTTTTAACTATTTTTATTGGACTTGGACAATGGAATCCTTCTAAGTAAATGTTTCATTTCAATTTTATGTGCCATTATGCACATTTTTATGAAATGAAATTATGGGTTCATTCTGATCTGAATTCTACTTTACTGCTTTTCTACTGATTTACAGGAGAAGGGTACAGAGAAGATGTTATATGGAATTGATGATATAAATGATGTGGCTGAAATCATCATTGTATTTCCTCTGTTACCTCTTTGGGCTGCTATTCCACTGATTAAATCTCTCACACACTCTCTCCTGATTTTCTTATTTTTGATATTGGGTACAGGTTGAAGGTGAAATAGATAAGCTTTCACTGGAGGAAGCTGGCTTCTGCAATTGTGTAAGTGTTCCTGCTGGTGCGCCAGAAAAGGTTTCCACTAAAGAATTACCATCTGTTCAAAAGGTTTGTGTTGATACAAAAGCTTTTTGGAGCCAGTTTAACTTTAACCCTTGTTCTGGGAAAAAAAATTGTTTTTTCATTCCTTAATTATCTTTTCTTGTTCTTTTAATTGTGCAATTACATAACTACTCACAAGAAAAGTAATAGGTATATAAACTAAAAAACTGCAGAATGTAGTAAGGTATATAAAAGTTGAAACTGCTGATCTATTATAAGGAGAATCAAAAGAGCTCCATCATAGGTTAAAATTAGATGATGTTGAGTTTTCTTGAAGCAAACAATCTGTAACAAGGAAATAAAAATTAAATATGCATATCAAATGTCCAGGAGAAAAAGTTAAAACAAAAGATTTGTTAGGTTTGAAGGAGTTTGGTATCAAGTTTTTAAACAATGTTTGCCTAGAAATCATAAACATTAACTTTAATTAGTTCTAACTGGCATAACTTACTAGGCTAGATACGGATTTAGTTCCTCATTTATATGCATGAGAACTGCAGTGAGTAAAACATATTTCTTCCTGGAAATTGTAAATCTATGCTGTTTATAAGTGTTTTTGTTTTTTGGTTGAATTGTGGTTGACAGTCACTTCTTCAGGTTGCCTTTCTTTCTAGTCATATTTGTGACACTTATGTCTGTCATCTGAAAATTTTGCTTCAGAAATATATTTTTTAATATGTTAATTTATATATTTTTTATTTGCATGTGAAGTTAGGATCTGGCATATCAGTATCTCTGGAACTGCAAAGAGAACCTTGATAAGGTATTGTAAACTTTGTACCTGTCTTTTAAATATAGCATTGTTCAGCTGTGAAGCTTTCGAATTTTTCTTACCTTTTTCTTTTCTCACCTGTTAGGTTTCTCGCATTATCTTGGCAACTGATGGCGACATATCAGGCCAAGCTTTGGCTGAAGAGCTAGCACGCCGCCTTGGGAAAGACAGGTAACAGAATTTGAAGCATATTTTTCTCTTTGAGATATTCTACAACCTGCTTTAGAACTCAAAATTCTTAATGCATGCATTATGGTCTGTGCATGGCTTACAATTTCAACTTGCAAATTAATGATTGCGGCGAAAAGCTTACTGGAACCTACCTAACATGTGTTAGAAGTTAGGGTGATCGGATCAGTTCACCATCTTGACGCCTGCTTTATAGTTTAGACACTGGAAACTTGCTTTGGCAAGCTAAGTGTTACACAGTCAAAAGTAGATAGACACATATTATTATCTTAATGAGCTATTATTATAAACATAAATTTAGTGGGCCCATCTAGATGGGTTGTACAAAATCTGAATTTTGCCTAGTGCCTTGTTGTGAGTTCTGTTGGACTCGAGACTTATAGACTATAGTGCTTACTTTTTTTTTTTCCTTGAAAATGAAGGTAGTATAGATACACTTCCGAATTATGTGCTTATCTCTTTTTGTTGTGGGTGCAGATGTTGGCAAGTACGTTGGCCAAAGAAAGATGATTCCTGTTGTTTTAAAGATGCTAATGAGGTTTGATACATGTTTCCACTTTTTCCTGTAATTTGTACATGTTTCTGGATTTTCTTAAGTTTTTCTAAATACAGGTAAGGTTGAGCATATCAGCATTTGAGCTTTCGTTTAGGCCAATGTTACTGATATCTGAGATGTCTAAGTTGAAATAAATATGATAGCTGTGAAAATTTAGATTAAAGAAAAGGTGCTTCTCGAATGGATTTCAGGAAATGAATCTCTAATACTTGAATATAGTAGCACGTCAATGAGCTCTAGCTCAAATAACACCTCCTACACTTGTAAGAGTAATGTGGAGGGTGAAATCGTGGTTTCAAAACTTACTCTGTACATGTGTAATTACTATTTTTTAATAAAAAAAGATATAATGACAAAATGGTATTAGATTGAGTATGGGTGTGAGTTATGCGGATGTACTGTGAAATTGGCAAAATTGATGGCTACAAGCATATAAAAAGTAACTTATTTTAGCATGTAAACAACTTTAGGTAATTTACTGCGTTTTACTACATTTGGTCATTGACAAAAACAAAATTCATTAGAGGAAAGACTGGAGAAATGTGAGGTAGGAAAGACTGGAGAAATCCGTGTACGTGTGCTTGCAGTGGGCTTAGGATTGGATGAATTTTTGGATTTATAGTTTAGAATTCTAGAAAGAAGGGTTACACATAAAAGATGAATAGATTTTTGGTAGGAAAAGGGAAAGATTTGATTTAGGGTTGCAATAGAACGTATGAAGAGATTGACATGGAATCCACAAGTTGTAAACGGTAGCGTGAACAATGTACGTGACCTGTAATTTGAAAATTAACGTCAATGGTGATAGAATGCCAAGGAGAAAAGAAAGACAGAAAAGAACATACTAAGTCCAACGCTTCTTAATACTCACCTTTGTTATAAAATGACGCTCTGCCACCTCACCTTTGTAATACAAATATCATTTTATAGAATGTGCTTTTTTACTATATATTGCTTCTTTTAAATAATTTTAGATATGTTCTTAAATATTTTGATACTTGTTAATTATTTTAAAAACCTAATATTGACGTAAAAGACACCTGAAAATATACATAAATTAATAAATGTATTCTCATATCATAAACTAGATTTTCAAGAATTACTTTATCGTCACATCCTTATTGTATTGAATCCTTGTCCTGTGTCGGTTTTGGCTCTTCCTAGCCTGGGTCACCCTATAATTCTAAGAAAAAAAACGTTGTTTATACTGAAAGTAACGCTTTGAGTTTGCTGACATATTTCCTGTCAGCGTTTCCTATGCCTGTTGATGGGGGAAACAAATTGGAAAATTTGTGTATCTTTCATCTCAGTTTATAGAAAATGATCCTCATACCCTTATTATTCTCTAAATCATGGTTTATGATGGTTTGGGGTTTGAATTTTTCTGTAGTGGTGTGAGTGATGACACAAAGTATAATAGTAGAAGCATTATTTCTGTAGTTCGCATGGCCTTGGGGGACTGGTAAGCTTCCAATATTTTTTTTTTATCTATTATTCAGTAAGTGACTTGCAGAATTGCAGCAGAAAGGGATCACATGTCTCAGGATGTATCTGGTGAGATACCAGAGTAGTGTGATATGAATGTGTTGCCTCGTGACTTGTTATGCATCTGGCAAGAAAGAAATGCAATGATCGCGTTGAGCATCCGTTATCTAAGCTAAAGCTTCTATTTCTAAGATCACTTTTATGAGTGAATGGCATCGTCTATTTGCTTTTCTTATCTCTGAAATTTTTGGATTTTGAATTTTTGGAAATGATCTTATTTTGTTGTCTTTGTTGCTTCTATTGTATACTCCGTGGCTATTATTGTTGCACCTTCTTTTTCGTTGTGCTTTTAATAATGTTATAACTCCACAAAATTTTGTAAATACCTTGCTACAAAAGATTGCTCTTTTCCTCCCCTCCTCCTTTGCACTAGAGGTTGGTTTTTTAGTGGCTTTTGCTGCTTCACATGAAAGAAAGTTCATTCCATATTTACACCAAGTAGTATTGTTTATTATGTTTATTAAATAGCTTTCATTGACTTTAAGGTTCTGTTTGATATATGTATAAAACCATGCAAGCCAGAAGTAATCATGATGTTTATTTTGTGGCCATAGGTTCTCAAATATATGGGACCAGTTGCTCTGAAGAAGGTAATTAAAGATGCAGAGTTATATCAGCAACATATTGCAAGCCAAGCATTGAAAAGCTCATAGCTAATACAAGGTATATATAGATGGAAAACAGGCTTCTTCACTGTGCATGTGTATGATAAGGCTGTAAAGTTAAAATCACAGATTTTTAGTTGTCGTGCTTAGTGGAAGCAACGTTTAGTGTCTGCTGATAACAACTCAATATGGGTTTCATCTGTGGTTCACCTTGACACGTTAAAGAAAAGAGTATTAAGTGGCTACCTGTCTTTTTATCCGATCAGAGAGGTTATCGATCACTGCTATGTTTAAATATGGAAGAAACTTCCTTTGAGGATTTGTACAGAAGGGAGGAACTTGGTTTATGTACAGGGATTCATTTCTCTAATTTGAGTGTTAATAAACTCTAAACTCTGTAAGCATGCTTAATTCTGCTTTTATAGTTTTATCTGCTCAATAAGATACAACATATCTTGCAGTCACCCTATTCATGAAGTACGTTAGGTGAAGTATATTTCATAAAAGGTTCCATGAATTTCTAATCTTTGTACTGTCTTGATAGGTGCTTTATTGCTCTACAAGTATCAATAATTTTCGTACATGTTTAAAAGTGTTATTTTATTAATCAATTATAGTAGCTATGGATTTTTTGCTGGAATGCACTAGTTCGTATACTATGCATTTCTAAGTATAGAAACTAGCTGGAAAGAAACAAGCAATTGGCATGGATAGTAGATCACTCCTGAATTAATAGAAATCAATCTTAATGCCAATGATCTTTTAATGTCCCCATCCCCATGAAAGGGAACTAGAATGCCACTTTTATGGTGGGCTAAAATGTGAAGGTTGGTTGAGGAAGAAGATGACAGTAGTCCTTTAGCAGTAGATGTTTTCTGAGTAATAAAGAAAAACTTTGGCTGACTTGTAAGGGGATGTGTGTTAATCTGGTTTTTGTTGTTTTGGTTATCCTTATATATAATGAGTTTTTAGAGTTCCCAAATGGTAAAAGGTTATACTCATGATTTTCCTTCAAGGCCACCGCCCAGTGGCCGGATAAAACCAGTAAAGGGTTGACAGCTCAATTACCCTGTTTTTGTGAAAAGAATGATAAATTAAACAGTGTCGTTTAATGTCTAGAAGGTAAGCCATGAGGAAATAAAATTGCCAACTAGGCACTCGGAAAGGGTTTAACTGAGATAAACGGAAGGGCCCATTTAAACTAAACAGTATAGCCATAAAAATTTTGAGGGGGGCCAAAGAAAACACTCTAAGTTAAAGGGTCAAAAGTTGACTTGTTACAGCCCCATCCCCATGAAAGGGAACTTTTTTATGGTGGGCAAAATTAGGTTGGTTGAAAATACAAGTCCTTTAGGAGATGTTTTCTGAGTAATAAAGAAAAACTTTGGCTGATAAGGGGATGTGTGTTAATCTGGTTTTTGTTGTTTTGGTTGTCCTTAGAGTTTTTAAGTTCCCAGGTAAAAGGTTATACTTTTTTCCTTGAGCCCTGATATCATCAATTACCCAAAACTAAAGTAGGGTTTCTTTTTTTTAGATGAGAGGAAAGTCTTCCTTGTTACAGCGATTAAATGCTTGAGAGAGAAAGCTTTTGATGGTATGGTGACAATGGTGATACAATGAAAAAAGTCAAGTCATGCATGTCTCACAGTCCTAAGTCACATTCACTAATGTCCATGACTCCAAGTAGACATGACATCAATGCGTGACGGACTTCAAGACCTCCTAAGAACCATTTTCCCTCCAAATCAAACTCCCTAAGTCTTTGGAAAGATGAATAGTTCCCACCATGGATCTAGGCTATGCATGGTTAATAAGCCTTAGTGAATTCAAAGAACCAAATCTTGGGTGATTTGAATAGAGTTTACCTCAAAATCAGTTTGAAGGAATCTCTCCCCACTCATTATGTGAGGATTCATAAAAGATTCATTCACGTGTATTATTTAAACAAATCACGTGACTCATTAAATGAGTCATGTAATTAAAAGTACACGTAGATAGTCTATTAAATCGCTACAAAGTGGGTTGGAGAAATTTGCATTTACAAAACACAAGCTTAGGGTAATACAATAATGTCCCTTAGTGGAACTCATACAACGCAAGCTAGCTAGTAAGAGTTTTTCAAGAGTCCTTTTGGACATACCCCTCCCATACAATTGACTTACTAATTATTTGACTAAATATAGCTTTCATCAAGAAAAGAATTTCAGCACATAGCAATAAGTCCAACAGTAAACATTTTTTTTTTTTTTTCTTTTTAATGAAAACTATAAAGAAGTTTTCGGCCAAATGTCTTGTTTAACTTGTAAATGTAGGACTCTGTAGTAGAATAAATCAATTCTTGAAGCCCATTTCGTGAAGTAGAAGTAATCGGCCAGACCTGTCTTGAGTAGATATGTGAAGGTCTCAAGGTCTTCTTGATCAAAGTGGAGTAACAGGCTTGTTTTTATAAATCTCAGTTGTTGCGAATGGCTATAATTTCGATTTTTGTTGCAAAATAATATTAATTATTTAAATTAGCACTGTTATGATATTAATTAGGAGAATAGCTTTTTTTCTAAAGTCATGTTTCTAAAACATGATTTTAAACTTAAAATCGGGTTTTAAAGACACGATTTTAGGTAGAAATATATGTCAGCAGATACACAGCCTGAAATCATGGTTCGGATACACGTTTAAAATCGTGGGTTAGAAACACGATTTTAGAAGATAGGCTATTTTACTAAATTTTTTCAACACAATTATAATTTAAATAATAAATATTAAAAAATATTTTTTTATCAAATTCCCCCCTATAATTTCCTAGATGGAATTTCTCTCTTTGATTATTTGATGTTTACAACAAAAGGAAGAGAGATTTGAATCTTGATTTTCCATGTAAATCAAACTAATCAATGTCATTGAGCTACAAATCTCTTCACAATCCTAGATAAAATTCCACATCTTAATATGACAAGACTTTTTATCATATGATCTATTTAATAGTCAACGAACAACCATTTTAAATTTTTTATTAAAATAATATTGATAGCATCTATTTTGTCACAAACGGAAAAAGTTCCTGTAAACAAGTTTGGAAAAGGATTTTGTCTTTAATTTAATCTTATATCTAGCCAAGGCTCTTATAATTGATTCCATAATGCTCTCATTTTCTGACTGTCAGGTTTATCATTTATGGTGGCCCATCTTTAGTAAGTGCAATAGCTGATACTAGGAAAATAACGGTTGCAAGGACCTATCAGCTAATAGGGAATCGAGGACTAATGAATAATAATTTTTGCTGTTGTTAAATTCATATTTGATTCTCATCCTTTTAGTTTTGTTTTAAAATTGTCCTTATACTTTAACATGTTTTACTCATATACTTTTAAAATTGTTTTAAAAAGTATTAATAGTTAATTATATTATAAATAGAAAATATTGATGTGACAAACAAAATTCATACCATATTAATATATTATAGACTCCACATCATCAAAGTGACCTTGGTTTCATGAATTTTGTTTAGGCCAAATTGCATAATCACCCCCTGAGGGTTTGGCTCAGTTGCAAACAGACCCCCTGGGGTTTTGATTTTGCAATATAACCACCTGAGAGTTTTTAAATTGGTGAAATTGACCCCTCTAAGTATATTTTTTTGTCAATTTCATCAATTTAAAAACCTCAGGTGGTTATATTGTAAAATCAAAACCCCAGGGGGTCTGTTTGCAACTGAGCCAAACCCCAGAGGGTGATTATGCATTTTAGCCTTTTGTTTATTATGCTACTATTTTCCATCCATTAGTAAGAAGTAAGATCTAAACATGTGATGAACATGCACCTTTTTTGTCTTAAAAGCCTTGTGCTAAGGGCATACAATTTAATAAAGTTAAGATTTATTTATTTATTGAGGTAATAAAGTTAGGAATTAGAATGAAGTACTCAGCAAAGAGAAACTAATTAATGAGGTCTTGTTTAACTTGTAAATGTAGGACTTTTTAGTAGAATAAATCAAGTCTCGAAGCCATTTCGTGAAGTAGAAGTAATCGGTCAGACCTGTCTTGAGGGCTCAAGGTCTTCTTCATCAAAGTGGAGTAACGGGCTTGTTTTTATAAATCTCAGTCAAATGGCTATAATTTCCTAGATGAAATTTTCTTTTTCTTTTTTTTAATAATTCGACATTTACAACCATAGGGAATGAGAAATTTAAACCTTGATTTTCCTTGTAAAACAAACTAATCAATGTTATTGAGTTACAAATCTCTTGAGTTTTGACAATTCTAGATAAAATTTCACATCCTAGACAATACTTTTAATCATACAATCTATTTAATAGCCAAGTACCACCGTTTTAAATTTTTATTAAAATAATATTGATAGCATCTAATTGTCATAAAACGAATCCGAAAAAATTCTTGTAAACAAGTTGGAAAAGGACTTTGTCTTTAATTTAATCTTATATCTAGCTAATTAAGGCTATTATAATTGTTTCCATAATGCTCTCATTTTCTGAATGTCAGGTTTATGGTGGCCCATCTTTAGTAAATGCACTAGCTGATACTAGGAAAATAACTGCTTGCAATCAGCTAATAGGGGAGGACTAATGAATAATACATATTTATTTTTTGTTAAATTGTATATTTGATTCTCATCCTTTTAGTTTAGTTCTAAAATAATTATCCTCAAAATTTAACATGCTTCACTTATACTTTCAAAATTGTTTTAAAAAGTATTAATTGTTAATTAGTTGATATATATACTGATGTGACAAACAAAATTCATACCATGTTATAAACTCCACGTCATCAGAGTGGCTTTGCTTTCATGAATTTTGTTTACTATGTTAGCATTTTCCATCCATTGGGTGATGGTAAGGACACTTTTTAAACATTTTAGAGTATAAGAATGTTTTTTTGAAACAAATGTCAAAGGTTATGGACCAAGTATACAATTTAACCTCTTTTTATTATAATTATTATAAATTATTATTATAATCAATATATATATATATATATATATATATATATATATATATATATATATATATATATATATATATATATATATATATATAAATAGAGACCTTCAGCTTGAGGTTTTGCCATTTGGCATGCTTAGAATTTGACATGTGCTGAGATTTTTTTTTTTTTTTTTAATTTAAAAAAATTAAGATGAAGATAAAGATAAAAAAAAAAATTAAGATGCAGATAAAGATTAAGAAAAGATTAAGATGAAGATAAAGATAAAGATTAATCTCTTCTATTTATAAATACACTGAAAAAATATAAATAAATATATAAAAATATATAAGATGAAGATAAAGATAAAAAAAAAAAAAAAAATTAAGATGAAGATAAAAATTAATCTTTTCTATTTATAAATACACGTTATATTACAAATATTTTGTTTTGGTTAATGTTTGTTTTTTGGGTATGATGAATTAAGCTGAATGATGTGGCTTTCGATCATTCAAATAGGTCAGCAATTGAAGAGATTAATTATGTTTATTGCGTTTTGAATTATGCATTTTAGTTAATATTGCAAATATTTTGTTTTGGTTAATGTTTGTTTTTGGGTGTAATGAATTAAGCTGAATGATGTGGCTTTCGACCATTCGAACAGGTCGTTAATCGATGACTTCTTGAATTATGGATTTTAGTTACAGGAGCAGAGCAAGTCTTGAATGAGTTCATGACTATATCTAACAAACCTTGTTGAATGAAAAGATAATAGACCAGCCTACATATATGGAAAGCATAGTATCAAAGTGTCTTGAGCAACTTTTGGATCTAATAGACCATGTTGAAAATATAGAGATTGAAGAAAATGCTGAAATAATCAGTGAGTGTAACACAGTGAAGAAGTGGTAGATAAGAAGAAACTTCAGTTGCAAAGGAAGATCAAGATTAAGAAAAGATTAAGATGAAGATAAAAATTAATCTCTTCTATTTATAAATACACGTTATATTACAAATATTTTGTTTTGGTTAATGTTTGTTTTTTGGATGTGATGAATTAAGCTGAATGATGTGGCTTTCAATCATTCGAACAAGGTCGATAATCGAAAGAGGTTAATTATGTTTATTGCGTCTTGAATTATGCATTTTAGTTAATATTGCAAATATATTATTTTGGTTAATGTTTGTTTTTGGGTGTGATGAATTAAGCTGAATGAAGTGATAAACAATTTATTGCTTTTAATTTTTAGTTTTTGTTTGTAATTTAAAATTTATATAAATAAAAATCTCGTGCATTTGCACGGGGTACATACTAGTTATTATAAATTAATCAACCATATGACCGGTTCCTTTTATATATATATATGATAGAAATCCGAATCTAAACTCACACACATGTATATTTTGAAAAGACATAATTTATTTCCAACCCGATTTGGAGGAATTCTCCTTCAACCCACTACGTGTCAATTAAATAGACTATTTATATGTATTATTTGAAAAAGTCACATGACTCATTAAAAAGGTCATGTGAACTAAAAGTACATGTAGATGGTTTATTTACTTGCCACGTAGGTTGGAAGAGGATTCCTCCAAACCAGATTGGAGGAAAATTATTTTTATTTTAAAGATCTTGGGGATTGAATCCACACCCTCATAGAGGGTAGAACTTTTTTGGGAGAGAAATTACTACTAGGCCGAATGCCCAAATGGTATATGACCAATTCCTCTACTAGATCATAATGCTGATAATTAATGTGTATTTTCCAAGATTCTTAATGTGTAATTTTTTTTTTTCATGTAATACATCTTTAATTAATATTTCTTTGGAGAGAGAGAGAGATTGTTAACCGGCTTACCTAAATGAATGTACTGAAATCTTTTCATAAAAAAAAAAAAAAAAATGTACTGAAATCTGAGATGGATATGTTGCTCCGTTTAAAATCATGTAATAGAACATATCTTACAAAAAGGAAAATTTAATGGATTATATTCACCCTAATATAATATGAAAGAGCAACAACCTCTTCAAGAATTTCTGTGGCTAACTAGCTCCAAATTCCGAACTTAAAACTTTCCCATTACTGTCTTTCTTCTTTTTTTCCATAATACAAATGAGAGAAATTAAACCAAGTCTAGTCAAGTGTGTTCATGTTAGTGTTAGATGTAAATGTCCAAATCCTTTGGATAATAATAATAAACTAGCACTTAAGACCTGTGTGACCTTTTAAAAGATTACATAATTAATAATTAAACAAAATGATCTATTAGTAAAATCTTTTTTTCTTTTTTCTTTGTTTTTGAAAAGATAATAAGATCTAAACATGTGATGAACATGCACCTCTTTTGTCTTAAAACCCCTTTGCAAGCTACCCCTACGGGTGTACAATTTAATAAAGTTAGGACTTTTTTGTTGAGGTAATAAAGTTTTAAATTATAAAGAATTATGCATTCACCAAAATAAACTAATTAATGAGACCGTTAATAACATGTGGATTTGTTTCTTCTTAACTCATATTAATGATTTCTAATTTACATATAGTTCTAACTTCTAAGAACCTTGCTGAAAATCAGATAAAAAATAAAACCTTCTTTTTTTAATTGCAAGAATATATAAGAAAACCTAATTAGACATCAAGCCTAAAATCTACATAAGCATCTTAGGTTAAAAAAAATAGAGCAATGAGAAATGAGAAGGTAAGAAAAGCATAGCAATCAGCCGCCAATAGGTTAAAGCAAGAGTGCAAGAGGGTAGTAACGGTTATAGGAAATAATGGAAACCCTAATAAAAGTGAGTAACACGTGTATAAATTTGTATGCATGTATTAAAAGCTAACTATTAATTAGGAGGAGGTGGTTACTATTAATCCCATATATGAAGAACCCTATGCATCATTTCCACATTTATCTCCGCAAAACCCTTAACTCCTTCCCTTCCATTTCTCCCACGTCTCTCTCATATATTTGACAGTTTACATAGCAAGTAATTGACAGTGTGTTAGTTTGCTTGATAAGGTTTGTTACTGACTTCAAGTCTACTGCTATTCAACAAACAACAGCAAAGCACAAAGATAGTACGTAGTATCTTCTATTCAGGTCTCTCTCTCTCTCTCTCTCTCTGTGTCTATGTCTGTTAATGTCTTTTGTTTTAGATATCATTTCAAAGATTGTCTTTGTTATTGCACTTACAGTTTTGTATTTTTAACTTTACTAACTGCTTTTGTAGCTCCACTTCATCTTTGTCTATGGTTTCTATTGGGTCCAAGAATACTTTTTTCTCTTTCTTTCTTCTTAGAAACTTTTGAGGACTAATTAATTATTTAAGGACTAGTTATTAGACTATATTTATAACAAGTACATAAAATGATAACCGTACTTGAGCTCCATTCGCTTCATATTCCAATTATATACTAATCTTTTCTAATGTATTGTTTTTGTTTTTCTGTCCTTAGATTCTAATTTCCATGGCTTTAAGCTTTTGCTCCAACTGGGGTTCCCTTGAGCTTGACCATCATAATCTCAACCTGAACCCAGACATGATGAGCAGTTTCGAATCCGAGCTCGGCGCAGGAGACTTTCTCAATTTTGACTACAATTTGGGTCTTAATTCAGTACTGCCGGAATATAGTGAGTCATTGTATGTAGACAGCTACAACACCAATTCACTCCCATACTTCTCAGCCCCATCAGATACCTTAACTTCCTTCGGCCATTCACCGGAAATGTTTGCGCTCGATGAACTACATGAGTCTTACCAGTACCCAAAACGCCAGAGGAGTAGTTGTGCTGGAAATTATTTCTACTCGGATTTTACACCTGGTTTCTATGATGGGTATGTTCCAAATCCTGGTTTGGTACCTGAGTCAATGTCCATCCCGGAACTACCTCTGCCTCCATTTCCAGTATCTGCAGCTAATTATGGTCTTGGAAGTACTCCTGAGATTGAGAAGAAACCCATGAAATTGGGTTTGTCTGCTCAAAGTATTGCTGCACGTGAAAGGAGAAGGAAGATAACAGAGAAGACTCAGGAACTTGGGAAGTTGATTCCTGGTGGGAATAAGTTGAATACTGCTGAGATGTTCCATGCTGCTTCCAACTATATCAAGTTCTTGCAGGCTCAAGCTGCACTACTTCAACTCATGCCCTCAATTCAGGTCCCTTTTTATTCTTATCTTTTAATTAAGTTTATATTTTCCTTTTTTGAGTGTTTTTTTTTAACTCTTTAAACACCTAACTATTTTCCCAATATATATAATTTCCTTGTGGGTGGTCCTAAATAAGATGCAAATTAGGAGTTTTGAATCCAATACCTCTTTTTGGTTTTGTAGGGATAATGTATTTATTTTTATCTAATTTCAGCTAAATAAAGGAAATTATCTTTCTTGGGTTTTTTTTCTTTTTTTCGGAATGGGGTTAGAGATTTTAAGTTTTGCTAGTTTTTCAGAATTAATTAGTCCATGACATGAATTAAAATGTACATAAAATGAGGTAACTATAGTTTTGTGATAGAATAACTGAAATATTGTTTTAACACTTTAACTTAAATGATTTGCCAAGTTTTATGCTACTGAACCGAAAATGATTAATAACTCAGGTTGGTGTTTCTTTTTTTACCTTTATTTATTTATTTGGAAAGAAATGAAGGTTGTTACTTATTATGATAAATTCAAAAAAATAAAGGGCAAATTATTCAGTTGTGACATTGTCATACGGTTATGTACATTTGGGCAACAATGTAATAGCGTGGTGCCATGGCTAACACACCGTTAATTTGTGTGGTATGCAGGAAACAAAAGAACTTGAAGCTCTTCTTGCATCACCAGTTATTCAAGAGAAGTTGTCATCAGAGGAGAAGTGCTTGGTTCCAAAAGAATTTCTTCAAATTCTAACTAATGATAATGAACTCCAATTGAAGCCATTGATCGTGAAGGACATTGATCACTTGCTGCAAACCAATGGCTGATATTATCACATTGCGCGCCTTGCCTGTCTGTGAAGTTTATTATTGTTTTTAGTTTTCCCTTTAATGTATTTTTAATTTTGTTGTAATTTTTTCTTCCTAGTTTCCACTTTTACTAGGTGGTAATGTAAATGTAATGTAATCACTTTCTTGTAAATATCTCTTTTCCAAGAAATGGATTACTGCTATTTCATTCATTTCCAGATGTCAAGCGAACTTTTAATACTAACCAATTGTACTTCTAAATATAAGTGTATAGCACCAAACCAAGGCAAAGTTTAAAATTAGGGCACCATTCAGATTTCAAAGGTGTTCAGGTCCATCCATGATTCAAATTATCATGGATGTGGGATTTTTTGGATTAGGGGTTACTCAATCACTTGAATTTAAGGGGATATAGAGAAAGAAAAGAAACTTAGCCTTTGATTGCCTATGAGTTCTAGTTCAAATGTTACATCATTATCTTGTAAAACAAAAGATGGAAGGTAAGATCATGAGTTCAAGACCCACTGAATATGTGTATAATTAGTTAATTACTAATCCAAAAAGATAAAAATAAATAAATAAAATTAAGGCAACCATTTTTGGTATACAACTACAAGTCGGCTATTTTTTGTAGTTTCCTTCTTATTGTCTAAAAAGGGCTGAAAACTGAGGCAATACATGGTAGCACTGATAAAATGTGGTTATTTCAGCCAAAAAAAAAACATAGATAGATAGAATGTGAGTTACGCAGAAATATTGCTATAGATTGTTAACTTAAAATTGACAGGTTTTACTAATAAAGAAGTGAAGCTAGAAGAAATGCATCAATTAAGAACTTTAAACGTAAAGTGAGGTCTCAAGTCTCAACCAATGAAAGTTACTCGCGGTGTTTTTTTACTTGTTCTTAATTCCTTTTGATAAGGGCGTGGACAAGCAAGGGTATATTAATTTTTTGTGGTGTAAGGCTTTGAGCGGCTTCAATATAGACCAAATCTTTGTATAATTGAGTACAATGCCATGGATTAGGAGTAGTGTGAATAAGTCTTTAATGAATTTCAGAATATAAATCATGCTACCAAGCGAATATAAATGCACAAACTTATAAAGCAAGTGTTTCTTTGAAGTTTGAACACGAATGTAGCACGTAGTTAGGAATGTTGCATCAAAACTGTTGTATATGAAGCTCTATATCTAATTTGCATCCATTGGAAACTCAACCAATCTTTGTACAGGCTAGTTAGTGAGTCACTCACTATAACTGTCCCCGCCAAAGTAGCCCACAACCTGAAAGAATGCCCCCATTTCAGACTTCACGTACTACATTTTAAACTACCATAATCCTTTAACAGTTTTCACTTTTGAAGTAAGAATCTTAAACTTTGACACACCCAAAAACACAAGCAAAGACACAAACACAAACACAAACACAAACATTCACTTAGAACCAAATCCATGGCTTCCACTTCAACGAACTCTCCTCCTATTCTTCTCCATAATTTTAACCTTATCACCTGTTATGTTCTCAGCATCAGTGGTAGAAGACCTCAACAACTTACAACCACCTCCAGATTTCAACTCCACTATAATGACCAACTGCCTCCACAACCCATCCTTAAGATACTGCAATTTCTCCTCACCTCTGGACCTTGCCGAAATCTTCAAATTCACCATTGTTGCAAGCCATCTCTGCAATGAATCAAGGAACCCAAACTGCATAGAATCATTCCCCAAAATAGACCTTCGTAGCCGTCCAAAGATCTCTCCACTATACTTGTCATTCAGTTTCTTTTGGAAGTACTGCCCATTAAGCATCCTATCAATTGATTTCTCCAACAATTCTATGAAGGGTAGTTTCCCAATTGATGTCCTACATTGCACCCAAATCCATGCTCTTGATTTGAGCCACAATGGCCTTACTGGTGATGTTCCAATACATAGCTTCTCTCCCCTTACCAACCTTACACTTCTTAATCTATCATACAATCAGTTTTCCGAAAGTAAAATCTCTGATACCGAGTTCTTCAAACGCTTTAACGCTTCGAGTTTTATTCATTCGGGTCTCCTCCTTGACCGGAAGAAGTTTACTATCAAGGTCATAATCTTATTGGTTGGTTTTCCCATTTTTGTGATTCTCATGGTGGGTTGCTTTGTGTGGCTTTGTTTCATAAGGCCAGATTTTCTGCCAAGAGTGTTCCGTAGGAAGAACAAGTTCACACCATCTATGCTTAAGGCAGCGACTGACGGGTTTTCAAGACAGAATTTGGTGGGAAAAGGCGAGGGAGTTGATATTTATAAAGGAGTTCTAAGAGATGGTACACAAGTGAGGATTGAGATATACTGGGATGATATTTCAAGGGAAAGCCAACGCATATTCTCCGAAGAATGCAAGGTTCTTGTTCAACTATCCCACAAGAACATAGTTCAGGTTTTGGGATCGTGTAGTAGACGAAAATTGAGGGCTATTGTCACAGAATGGATGGAGGGTGAGAATGTTGAGATATGGCTATCAAGGTCAGCTCCCACATGGAAGCACAGGTTGAAAATATTGATGGGAGTGGTGAAAGGGATGTGTTATCTGCAGGAGGAATGGCCTGAAGTAGAGTATGATCTCAAGACAAGCAGTGTTTTGTTGTCTGACAACCTAGAGCCATTGATTTCAAGGTTTAAGGTTGGAGATCAAAGCAGTATTACAAGGAGTAAGTTAAATTTACAATTTAGGATTAAGTTTCATGGTTTTTTTTTTTTTTTTCTCAGTCAATTGGATATCTAATTTGTTTCAGGGATTCACAAGTTTGGTGTATTCCTATTGGAGATAGTAGTCAACAAGAGGCAGAGTGATGAGTTGGAGAGTGGTGAGGTTGGCTTTATTGATCACATCAAAAAGCATTATCCTGGAAATTTGAGGGAGGTAATTGATGAGAGAATGAAAATGACAGAAAATGCATTTGATCAAGTGAAACAAGTGATAGGCCTAGGTTTAATGTGCACAGATCAGTCAAGCAGTCATCAACTGCACTTGGGTCAGATTGCTGATACCATAACTAGAGCATATGAATCTTGGAATGTTTTGGGATCTCCTAGTCATAAAAAATCACATGGAGATAGAGGTAAGGGACACAAGCACATACAATCAAGATAAACTTTCCATTTTCCAATATAAAAATATTTCTCAAGACATGAGAAAGATGCATGTTCAAGCTATGTAATTTTGATTTGTAAAAGCATATTGTTTATTCAAAGTACTGATGTTTACTACTCCTATGTATTTTCAGAGCATATGTGTTTAATTTGATGTAATTTCTGCTGACAAAACTTGTGACACTAAGCAAATATAACTATGCAAAAGCCAGTGCAATCATTTGGCACACCACCAAAAATAAATAAATAAATCCAGAAATAGAATTTGGTGGAAACCATCTGTCTCTTCTAATAAGATCAGCAACAAGAAGCCTTCTTAGGAACCTCAGAGTTCCCTACAATTCATTTGCCATAGATTACACGCTATGCTCCACAAGGCAATTAAAATTTCAATCAAGTAGTTCTGTTACCAATCAAAAATTTGATAAGGTTTGTTACATAAGTTAGGTATCAGCAAAATTAATGGGACGAGTTTACTTGAGGTTCCAAGTTAACTCAGGGATTTTGAGTCAACTCGTTCAATTCCTTGTCTATTTACATGATATCCAAACAATAAAATTAGTATTTAATTGAATTTTACATAATGGGATTATAAACCCCATTATTAAACATTTTTCTGCAAATATCAATTCTTTCATGTAAGTTACACACGCATGAAATTTTTTTTTTTTTTTTTTTTTTCCTTGATAAGTTACACACGCATCCTAGGTCTTAAAGCCGTGACCTCATAGAGTGAGCAAGCGTCATTTGTGCTAGAGCTGCCCCACATAAAATCTCTATTTGGTTGGGAATCAGAAGTTCACCACAAATTTCCTCACTTAATGACTCTAGGTCTATTTGCTTGCACTTTAGATCTGGTCTTATGGACCCTCTTTGGTGGATCAGTAGTTAATGCATACATCTTCACAGCAAATAATCCCTCAGGCATTCCCTTTTGATCCTGATTAAAAGCAAATCAAGTGTTAGAAAAGGATATTTGTTTTATTGCACGCCACTGCAATTCATTTTAAGATAAGCTTTCAAATTGAGAGAGAGAGAGAGAATCCCAGTTGTCAAAATGAATTAGCTGATATACAGAATAAACTTCAAAGAAAAATGGTATCAAACAGAACTTCTTATGCTCATCAATTTTCTTCCATTTATACTGAAAAAGGGGGAAAACGTCATTTCATAATGCCATCCAGAACCACAAAGCCACCTAAAGCAGGAATTCAAATTCCAGGATTTGAATTCCAATCAGTGTCCTTGCCATGCTTATGTTCAATTTTACTTGATTTTTTAGTTTATAGATACTATTCTGGATGTCCAGTTCATTGCCGAAGCTGTTTTTAAAATAAAAGTAGGAAACACCAGCTATTAGGCAGGTCAAAGGTGATATGGGGGAAAACACATGATTCCATCAAACCTATTAGTAATATTAATGGGTCCATTTCTTGAAGCTAATGGCTAGATGGCTTGTTCCATAAATGCCATTAAGTAGTCAGATTGTAAACATCTCAATTACCCTCCCTATACATACACAAAATCTCGCACAGCATATTTGCCCCAGTTGAAGAACTCCTTTAGTCTCTGTTTAAGAACTGCTACCAAGCAACATTACAAATAACTAATATCTTCACATAAGTCTCTATCTCCAGTACTTCAATATTGTTTATGAAAACAGCTGAATCCAAGCCCTCCTTTAGAGCTGAAGTCCCCAAAATAAACTTATACTTCAATATGGTTTTCACTATTTTAACATAACTCGTGCCATCTCGAATAAGACATCCCTTGGAAACAGATATAACTCTCGTGCCATCTCGAATAAGACATCCCTTGGAAACAGATCTCTAGGATAAGTAAGATGTGATGTTATTAATGAATTATGAATACATGAAGGGTAAAGAAAATACACCAAAGAATGACAAATGAAAGTTCCAGAGATCTAAAAAGACAACAGAGATGAACACCACCACAAGCCCACATCCAGTTCCAATCATACAAAGGTCTCAAAAAGAAGGTCAGCTCTCCAAATAATCTACATGAGGTAAAGAAGAACTACATTCTACACCAAACTACTCTATATGTGGCCCAAACTGTCCTTTTACAACCAAAATACACATCAAATACATTCTAGGGCATCACCTAATGTGCCCCAAATAAAGAGAAGACAAGAGTTAACAACTCCCAAGAAACTATCTGCTGGATTCACACATGCAACACCAATTCACTTATGTTCCTTTCACAAGACTATCCAAAACTAGGATTTTCCCAACACAGCTGTCTAAACCCCCACCCCCACCCCACGCCCAAAAAAGGGTCATGTTTAGGAACTTTGCTAATACTACACCAAATACTCTTCCAAGGAAATTGCATATCACTTGATCCTCTCAATGCCTCATAAAGAGATCAGATATCCATATATATAACATTATGTTAGGCTTCCCAAGCCATCTCAGCCCACTCATTCATCAGGATATTGAAATATAATAGGCTCATCAGAGAATCAACTTACTCTAATTCCCAGTCCTGGAAAACGTGAACAAAAATGAGATTCCAAGAATGGATCCCCGTCTTTTGAGTACTCCAAATAAGAATTAACAGAAGCATCTTCATGCAGAGAAATTAGAAGAAGAAAAAAAAATAAGGAAAGAATTATTTCCTGAATTTTGGCTAGCTTATTTGTTTTGAAGGTAAAACAAAAAGTGACTTTAAGCAAATAAGCTGCCTTACTTGAAAAAAGCTAGCTTATAAAGCCACTTTTTTTTTTTCAGATAGGTAATAAAAGTTTATTAAGACCTGAAAAAAAGTCCCAAGTGCATAAAATATGCACTAACGTGAGGGAAAGATTTCAAAGAAAAAGGAAATCATTGGAAAAACAAATTATACAGCATTTAGAGAAACAATAAAATCAGGAAGAGATGATGCATCCGTGAAACCCCAAGTCCTGGAACAGTCATACAGCAGGCCCGAAAAATGCTCTCGGAGATGATTTTAAGGATTTCTCCAAGTCCTCAAAAATACGACGGTTCCTTTCTTGCCACAGAGACCACATTAAGCATAACGGAAGAAGATTCGAAACGTCTAAAGAATGTTTTCCAAACCAGTTATGCCAGCCAAATAAAAGATCTATCACCTTAGCCGGAATCACCCAATGGATCCCAAAAGTCTGAAAAACAAAACCCCACAAAGCAGTGGCTAACTCACAATGAAGGAGAAGATGGGCAGTGCTTAAAGCCACTTTTTGTCTCACCTTTATGCAAATAAGCTTAGCCAAACGCACCCTAATGTCCAAATCAAACTCATCCAAAATCCCAAACCACAGACTTCACTAAACCAGCAAACTTCTCCCATTGTTAAGACTTTTCCAAATACTACAACAGCAAGTACTCCCCACTAAATCTGTCATCCAATTACCCAGGAAACCCCATATTTCATTCCAATAATACGCCTCCAAAGATGATCTCGTTCTGATGCCGTGTGTTTTACATTACTAAATGTTAACAATCGCAAACAGCCTAGTCTTTGTAACTAGAGCAGTTAGTTTGTAAGCTAGAGTAGTTAACTAAGGCTGTTAGTTTGTTACTTACAAGTAGTTACAGCTATTTAGCCATGTGTTGTAATCCTATTGGCTTAAGTATTTTGGTAGTTTTAGTTGACAGCCAAGGCTAAGGCTTATAAATAGCCTAATCGTGTATTGTAAAGCTCGGTTGTTGATGAATATACATAAAGCTTAGTGCTTGTTCCAAGAGTGCTCTCTTGAAGAATTGTTGCCTAGCCTAGTCTTCAATACAACTTCGCCCTTGACTCCATTTCTTTCTTAGCCTAAACCTGCCACCCTAAAAATTCCTTGCATCATTTTGGTATCAGAGCCTAAACTTTCTGCCTCTACTGAATTGTCTTAGCCCGAGTCTCTTGCATTTCAAGATCCGTGCAAGAACTCATCAAGAACCTTGAACTTTGCCTAAATTGCAGCCTAGTTACCTTCGTAAGCCTAAACACTAACCCAAGACAGTTTCCTTTTGAAAGAAAATTGAATTGTGAGTGTTGCAAACAATGGCTCCTATGGAGAGGTTGAGGAAAGACAAGATCAGGATGATAATTCAAGAACCAGAATTAGAGATTCAAGATGAACAAGAAACAGTGCCAAACCAACAGCCTATGAGAGATCCAGAAATTGAGGCACTAAGGAGGCAAGTAGCTGCCTTGACCAAAGCTATGACAAGGTACCAGTTGAATGTCCATGCAAATGGATATGATAGTGATGAAAATCACTATGAAAACCCACTTGGAAGGCAACCTAGAGCTAGACAAGTTCCTGTCCAAGAACATCAACAAGGTCCAGCCAAGGAAGAACCTAGATGGGAGACGAATTTCAAGGTTGAATTGCCTGATTTTCATGGAAGCCTAAACCCGGATGAATTCATGGATTGGATTCATACAGTTGAGAGGGTCTTTGACTACCATGAGACGCCAGATTCAAGGAAGGCAAAGCTGGTGGCAGTGAGACTCAAAGGACGTGCATCTGCTTGGTGGGAGCAGCTGCAAGTTCAACGTGTCAGAAGGGGAAAAGGGAAGGTCAAGACTTGGACCAAGATGAGGCAGAAATTGCAAGAACATTTCTTGCCTTTCAACTACACACAAAGCTTGTACAAAAGCTTGCTCAACTTGAAGCAAAATGGTTCAGTAGAGGAGTATGCTGAGTCTTTTTACCAACTAATTGCAAGGGTGGATCTCAATGAAAGTGAAGAGCAACTGGTGGACAGGTTCCTGAGTGGCCTCAAAGAACCAATCCAAGACATCCTTTGCCTTCATACATGCTGGACCGTATCTGAAGCTTTCAACAGAGCCTTGCTCATTGAGAAGCAGCAAGCAAGAATGAACCGATCCTACCCTTTCACTTCAAGAATTGGTGGAACAACCTGTACCTTCACCGAATCTTGGAGCCAGCCAACCAAGAAAGTGGACACAGACTCTAATATAACAAGCTCCAGCAATGCATCCAAAGCACCCTTCAAGAACCAAGGAGGAGTGGAGTTGATGCAGGAGCATCTAAGCTAGTGTTTTCATTTCTGTTTTAGGCTTGTAATTAGTTTTGAGACAACCTTGTACTTGTTGTCTCAAAAGCTTAACAACCTAGTACTTGGTCTTTTCTTGTTAACCACTTAGAATTAAGCCATGTGCAGCCAATAGGAAGGCTTGGCTGAGTTGGTTAGTTTGTTAGGGGTTGTTAATAATTCAGCCAATGGGCTTTTAGCATAGGATAGCCAATCATAGGGCTGCATCCAGCAGCCAATCAGATTGTACCTGAGGCATGCTATATAATGCATGGCCTTGCCTTTGTAAATTTAGTTTTAGAGTTGATATTTTGTGAATGAGAATTACTTAGCCTTTTGTGCTATTTCTTTTAGAGATGGACTTCTCTATGCAGAGGCTTTATGCTGCCTAGTTACTACTCAAATTAACTCACACTCCAACCCCATTCCTAAACACAAACCCTTCTACCCGAGAGCCTACATCAGGAGTTCAAGTGCTTTAAATGTGGAGAAGCTGGACATAGGACTGTTGAGTGCAAGAAAGGGATGACAACCCAAGGCAAAACTTCTTCCATTGTTAAGATTTTTCCAAATACTACAACTGTGAGTGCTCCCCACTAAATCTGTCATCCACTTACACAGGAAACCCCATATTTCATCCCAATAATATGCCTCCAAAGATGATCTCTCCCTGATGCCGTGGGTTTTACATTGCTAAATTCTAGAACAATTGCAAACAGCCTAGTCTTTGTAACTAGAGCAGTTAGTTTCTAATCTAGAGTTGTTAACTAAGGCTGTTAGTTTGTTACAAGTAGTTTCAGCTAGTTAGCCATGTGTTGTAAGCCTATTGGCTGAAGTAATTTGGTAGTTGGTTGACAGCCAAGGCTAAGGCTTATAAATAGCCTAATCCTGTATTTTTTTCCAAGAGTGCTCTCTTGAAGAATTTTTGCCTAGCCTACTCTTCAATACAACTTAGCCCTTTGATTCCATTTCTTTCTTAGCCTAAACCTGCCACCCTAAAAATGCCTTGCATCACTTTCCTCCCAAAACGCTATGATCATTGGCCCAACAAAGCTACAGGTACTTAGCTTCCTAATTCTCAAACCTTCGAATTTAATAGGAGAAGAAACAAGTTTCCAATCCACCAACTGAACTTTGAACTTTTCATCTATACCACCACATAAGTCCACTGTAATTTTTCCAGAATATTGGCCATATGGAAAGGATTTGTGAAAATACTAGAGAAAGGAAAAAAGTAGATAAATTGGATATCTGACTGGGGCATGACTTTCTATTTCTTCCCTTTCAGGTAAAGAACTGACTTCTGTCAGTCACTGAATTTCAAATTATCTATTTTTGAGTAGCTAGCTACAGTACCAATTGACAATATTCTTGAACAACCTACATAAATGACTCATTGAAAATTCAGGCAACACATTCTTCAGAGGAAAACCCTTAAATATGCACCATTAGTTGCGTAGCCCTTTTTAAACTATTCATTTTACATTTGTTTTCAGATTCTACAAAAACTAATCTGAGGTCTCCATGCTGAACAGTATAACATGTTGTGTATCATGTAAGAAAGTATGCATTCTGCCCTTGCGCCTTGCCTCAAGTTGCCAAAGGTAGGGATGAAATTGGAATAGGTTTACATATATCACCAATAAAAATAGTAATTTAAAATAAATCAGACACACCCGCAAAAGACATAACAATTATAAAGTTGCCGACTCATTATAGTGAGAAGCTGTTAAAGAAGATGTGTCCAACTGTATCTCAGCTTTGAGTGCATGCTTTATGCACATAAAGCTTTTTGAATAAAATTCTTACTTATCAAAAAAGAAGAAGAAGATGTGTCCAACACAGCCAATCATATATGTCTATTTCTTTTAGAATATTTTCAAGAAACCAAGAGTAGAAAATTAGAGAGCATTTCCACTTCAAACAAGTTCGGATGTAACATTTAGGCTTGTACTTGCACCAATTGAAGTTTACCTTTGATTTGTAAATATGCAATCCGCACTGCTGAAAGAGCTCCTTAAAGTATGAATCAGACCGGGTGATGCTTCGATCTTCATTGTCCAGCACAAATCCTACAAACAGGTAAAATTAGCTCAAAGGTATTCATTTTTCCACTGCAAAAAAAAAAAAAAAAATGTTGATGTAAAACATGAGCTCTGATACCAAAACTGGTGCAGGATAAAACCAAAACGGATGCAACAACAAAATTGAAGAACAAAAAAACAAAACATAAAAAGATAATCTAGGAATCAGCATTTAGGGTTGTTTAGAATCAGCATCAAGTGGGATGGAAAACCTAAGAGTCAGTACCTAGGGTTGGCCTTCGTGTGTTCTTCTCTCCATCTCTCTTCTCTCTTTTCTTCTTCTCCTTTTTGTGTTACTATTCACACTCACTGTTCACAGATTCGATAAATTCGATTTCTGCTTTTTCTTACTTCTTTTCAACCCTAAATCAGATTTTTCTCTTCCCTACATAAACCTAGTCATCTTGAACCCTAAACTTTCTCTTCTTTTTTTCACAAAAGTTCCAAACCCTAGATCCACAAATTCTCCTAAACTTTAACCCACCACAAGCAGACTAGAGTTTTATAACTTCCAATTATTTTAATGGCATATCAAATACAATAGATAAGTTGCATAATACTCACGTTGAATCCTTATATCTTAGTACATATACTTAGACTAGTAATCTCAAACATTCTAAACTTTTCCATGTGTATAAATTTTTTTATTATATTTCTTTTTATTAGTAAGCTACACACACACCTAGTGAGTCTTGAACCACTACCTCACCTTCCATCCCATTATTAAGGGAGAAGGAAGTGCCAGATGAACTATAGCTCATTGGGAAGAAAAATTTGAAAATGTTAGAAAAATTAATGGAAACGATTGCATTAGACTATTTATACTAGGTTTGGTTATATTTTTTGTAATTTTTATGTTTGTATTTCTTAGATTTGCTTGAAATTGCATGAGTTGAAGCTATGTTTTGGCATTGATATAACACATTTTTTAAATCTTTCAAATTATCATATCTGGATATGTATTAGGAGTTTCTTGAATGGCATAAGGCATTCTCCATATTTTCAGAACCATAGAAGCTGAGCAGAATAAAGAAAATGGCATCCACTTCAAGGTTGGACTTTGGAGGGTGCAAACCTAAGTTACTGCATCGTAAACTAATCTTAATTGTAGGCGAAAACATCTCAAATGAAAATTTTAGCATAACTAGAGTGACAAAAAAGAGAAGGAAAGGTACCAGTTCTTGCTATGTTCTCCTTCAGGACAAAAAACCCACCAGGTTTTAGGCCAGCCTAGAAATAACATATACGTTAGTACCATTAAAGTACAGCACATAAAGATGTTCATTTGGATTTTCATAGTCTAACTATGTAAAAGCAATCTGGTAAGGCTATAGTGTTGCAGCATATATACGACATCAAACTCCAAGAAAATGCAAAATGTTGGAGGAAAAAACAATTTTTAACATCCAACAAAGCAAAAAGGAAAAAATAGGAGTAATATAGACACCAAAGTGCTGAACACCAGTCAACGGCTAAAACATGAAACCTGAGAAAGCTCAATACACAAAAATAAAGACAACTGAGATGAAAAATCTTTTAATTCACCATTTATAACTACTAAACAGTCAAAGAGAGGATAGGTTATACAACTTCATGAATAAGCATTAAAACATTTGGTGGGTGATCATTTTACCAAAACAGAACCAAAGATATACTTCTCCTTTTTGTTTTATTTTGAGGGAGAACAAATGCATGTTGTGTTGAATCCTATGCAGTGCATTATGTCAGTGAAACAAGCAGACTCAGAAGAAAATTTAAAACACAGAAAGCATGTAGAACATTGCTTCAGTATCAGTTCAATGGTACAGAAAATCAAAGTTCTTGGTTACCTCAGCAGTTTGAAGAGTGTTCTAAACTTCTAATAGCAATACTAGCAACAATTGCAGGAAACTTAGTGTAACTTAGCATTTAGTCCCTTGTGCAGCAATATGGCCACGAAGGCAGTTGTTTCCAGAAAAAAGAGTTCATGTTTATCAAGGTTCAACTAGGCCATCTTTGTGGCACTTACTACATTAAATTGTCCAACCTAAGATCATTCAAGCACTAGGAGAAAGATTAGAAGCAAAGAAAGAGAAAAGAGAAAAGCTAAAAGATAAATGATGGAAAAGAAAATTCAAACGCATTAGACACTGCAGGGAATAATAGTCACAGGAAAGGAGGTGCCATCTTAAGGAATGACATTACCTTAGCTCTCTTAAAGAATGACACAAAGTCGTCATCTGTGAGATGGCCGATACACCACTGCACCCATATAACATCATATCTTCCAGAATCTGGAGTGAATTCCTAAGATGAAGGCAAGAAACGTTCATCAATTTATTTTTTTAGGGATTGGTAAGTTACATGCACACCCAATGGGCATTGAACCCAAGATTTCACCCTCCACCTATTATTTTGAGAGAAGGAAATTCCATTTGAGTTAGAGCTCAATGGCATCAATTTTGCAAAAGGTTTGCCAAAAAAAAAAGTGATGTTGTACAGAGAAGAATACAAGAAACTATAAAAATCAAATGAAATATTATCACAATTCTAGTTAATTTCCTTTAGTAATACATTAAAAGAACGCGTTGTTACAATTACAATTGGTAGGAAAAGAAAATAACCAATTACAATAGAAGTAAATAAAAATTGAAAACTAAATTAAATAAAATTCTCTTTATTGTAGCATCCGTTTAGGTTTTGTCCTGTGTCAAATTTTGGTATCAGAGCTCGTTGTTCTACATCAACTACTACTCTATTAATTTAGACTGTAATTTGAACGGTGGGGTGGACATTACAAATTAATCTCAAATTAGATGTTGATTGCAAAATTTTGCAATTTAGGGTGCACATTGCAAATGCCCCATACTTTAGGGTACACAGTTGTAATTAACCCAAATATAAAAAATAATCATTTTAGTTCCACATGACACCAAATGCTCCACAATATGGGTGCTAGTAAGTTTGACAATACCTTCAAGAATAAAACAATTATAGTAATAATGATGGCAGCTACATAAATAGTAATTCATTGGCCGACATATTATATTATGTTTTTGGCAATTGTTTCAATTATGAAGTACACAATTTCTTAATTCAAATAGATTTATCATAAATGTTAATCTAAAATCAAGAATTGTATTTATGCTTTTGTTTTTATGTATATGCCTATATGTAGTATCCGAGTTCATTACCTGAAGAGGCATACAAAAAAAATTAGCAGCTTTGTGCATATCTGAGGACGTATGATATTCAGAAACTAAATTTTCACGGGCAGCTTCTAAGAAATGTGATACAGGTTCAAGAAGATCAACCTGGATCTCATGGAAAATATTTACAGTCAGATATAATAAATTAACTAAATTGCATTTTCCAAATTTTGTACAAGGTTACATCATCTCTTTCAAAGTTTAATAGCACTAATAAGTATCATGTAAGAGAGACAAAGCAGGATCCCCAGTATCTAAGGGAAACCTCCACAAAAATATAGTAAAGATAGCCATTAGAATGCATGGACAGAGATCTTAATATCCAAACACTAAAAAATAGATAATAAAGAAATGTCCATGTTATATAGGTAATAATCATATAACATCCTGTGTCAAATAGAAGAAAAAAGAAGAACACAAAAGGTAGGAGTTAAGCCATATTCAACGTGGGGTACATATTAAAAGTGAATAAATAAAAGGACCCTAAGATGAATGTGTTAAGAAGATACAAGGTGAAGTCAAAAAAAATAAAAGATACACAAGTCAACCAAGTTTCTTTCCTTCCTAGAAAGGAGGGAGGGGGGAGGAGCAAACATGTGATCTCCCCTGATCAAGAACCCCAAAATACTAGAAGCATTATTAGTTGAGGGTAACCTTTGGATCTACAAAGAGTGATGGAAGCACCAAGAATCAAATAAGAGAATTGACACAAAAGAAGACTTCTGTGTGTTTCTCTGGCAATAAAGTTCATAGTTAACACTATCCTGGTTCGGCCGACAGGATGCTCTCATGTTAAGCCCTCCACAAGTTCGAGAAGATATTGGCTATGGTGAAGATGTTTCTTTCGGGGTCAATCATACAGAAGGAGAATTCAAGAATGATAAATGAGTAATGTCAACGACACAGACTATGTTACCAATTGTTTCATGGGTCGATGAGCTGGCAAGTGATAACGAAAACGGGGAAATGGGCATGGATTTTGTGATTTCGAAGGAACAACTGAGCTCAAGCCACTGAATTTTTTGGATGGGAGAAGACACTGAGGTTTCAGAGTGGGTCATGAGAAGTGGTTCAGCAAATTCCTGGGTGTATCATTCGAGGGAAGAAGTCATGCGCTTATTTGCCGCAATCGAGAACAGATGGAGAGCAAGCACTTTGAAGAGTAAAGCTGGAAGACAGAGCTAGAAGAGTGCTGTAAGGGGGACCAGGGAGGTAAAGAAATTAATTTGTCAGTAAATTACGACACAAAGCAGGAGGGAAGCAGGGGGAGTGCTTCACGCAAAGGTAGGGGTTTGTTATTGCAATCATGCAGCTCAAGATGGTGTCTTGGAATGTTAAGGGTTGAACAAACAGGGACTTATAAAAAAAACGAACAGGGGAAGAGGAAGAGAATCAAGAATTTATTCGGGACTGGAAAGTAGGCATGGTTTGTTTGCAAAAAACTAAACTAAACTAAAGTACGTAACTAGGGAGACAGTAAAAAGCATCTGGGGATGCTAGTTTTGTGAATTGGGTACATTTGCACTCGGTGGGGGCTTTGTGGGGGGAGGGGGGGGTTACTTTGCTGCTATGGGATAAGAGAACGGTTATTACGATTGATCAAGTTGTGAGTGAGTACTTAATTTCAAGAAGATTTAAAAATGTAAGTGGTGATTTCATTTTGAGGGCAATGACCTTCTTGTACATACAATCAACCTGGTAGTTTTGAGTGACATGCTCCCCCCATCCCACGACTTTCTACTTTTCTAGATCTACGTTGATTTGAATTATGGGATGTGACTTAGTCCTTTCTTCTTACTTTTCTTTCTTTGTCATTTTCTCTTTTCTAGGGATTCCTCTTGTATACTTATCATTTGAAAAAATAATGGTTTATTATTTTTTGTAATACAGTGCAGAAATGTTGTGTTCATTCTAATCCGATCACATTACGTACCATTTACAGCATGCATTATTTGTCAAAAGTACAGCTAAGACCAGGGAAAAATGCTTATATGGAAAATTTAAAGGGCACAATGGGAAAATAATATACAAGGGATAAAATACCTTACCTCATTGAAATATCTTATAAGAAGATTTTTGGTGACTCTCCCAATGCCAGAACCACAATCTGCAGCAGTTTGATTACTGGTAAAAATTGGTATGGCCAACAAAAACGCTAATCCAGTAGTCAAATGCAATGGAATAAGTGTCAAATATGTGTAATTTAATTTTAATATTGAGAATATGTATTAAAATATATATATCCTTTGATCAATTTAGAAGTTTCCAAGAGGAATAAAACAATATGCTTCAGACTAGCACTTTGGCACCTTCTAATCCAAGCTATCAGATATGTTCTTCTGGCATTACTATTGATGCTACGGAAAAAATTGAAATGTGTAAGAAGCAGCTCTTCATGCAGCTAATTTGATTAGTTCTTAAGCATTTTGATCTTTCTTCCTTTTTCATAGGTGTTTTTTTATTTCTCTCTTTTCTTTTCTTTTTTCTTTTGGGAGCATATATAAATTGTCATCCAAAAATCAGTAACCATGGATTAATTTTCAGGGACCTAAAATTGACACTTGATCCGCCAACATGAATGCATATTAGGAAATTCCAGAATTCAGATCCCTAGCTATATAAAATCAAGACCTAATTCATTTTCTGCTACTACAATAAGAATCTAAACTGACAAACTAGCTAAACATACATTTGGGAAATGCAGACCCTAATTCATGTTAGAAAGCCTAAAGACCCTTGCACCACAATGGCAATCTTCAAAAGAGTAAAACTGACAACTTTGGAAGAAAGAAGGAAAGAAAACACTTGGGATGCCATCTTTCTAGAAATGGGCAGGACAAACAAGCTTTATAATTTTATCATCTCAACAATGAGCTACTACACCTTTCACTCTTTCAGGAAGCACATGTTTCATTCACTGATTCCTTTAAAAGAAAGGGAGCCTTAAACTGCATTTTTCTCCAAAGTGTTCCAAACTTTTTAATATAGAAAATGAAACATCAACTCAAATCATCTCATCCCAACTCAACAAAGCCTTGGACCCTTCTGATTAAATTTGTTAGGATATCTATCAAATAATCAAATTCACCCATTCTCATAAGCTTAAGCTTTGTGGGATAAATGGTAATTTATCAAATTCACCCCACTAAAAGTTGTCAAATTTGAAACCCACTGGGTGTATCTAACTTACTTACTAATAAAAAATAATACTAAATTTCCAAACTTTGAGTTCACAACAGTGTGCAATGAACTAAAAGTTGTCAAATTTGAAACACACAAAAACAGAGAGAGAAAGAGTTGAGATACCAAGAGCAACGAGGTGGCGTTCCGAGTCAGAATTGGGTAAGGATTCGGTTTCAGACAAAAGGGTATTGAGAAAAGCTTCGCTATCTTGAATATCGGGCTCATTGACTTGCTCATACCCTCCCAGTACTCCATTCACGGATGCCTCCACGCCTTGCCAATACCCAACGCCTTGCTGATACCACTCGGACTTCTTGTTGGGATCACCGGCCTGTTCCTTCCACATCTCCTCCGCGCTCTTGAATTCGCGGCCATTGGAATCTGAGCCTCCCACTTCCATGAAGTTATTGTAGACTCTGCTTTGTCGTAGATTTGGAGTTTGGAGTGAGACTAAACAAATTCCAGTGCAGGGGAACAGAGGAAAAAGAGTTACACGAGGGCAAGGAGTACACATTTTCTCTCATATTCTTTTTAGTTTTCACTCTTTTTTAGTCTTTGTTAGACAAAACAAATCTATTTACGTGGCAAATTATAAATAAAATAAAAATTTGGCACAAATTGAGTTTGATTTCAACTTTCAAGTCTCCCACTCATTACCGACCGACGAAACCATTTGTATTCCACATTCGGGTAGAGAGTTGGATCTTGAGTGGGACATTGGTGTTGTATGTATCGATATTGTTAGGTTCATATATGTTAAATATTGGTAAATCATGTCAAATTATAAGTCTTATAGCTCATAGAGTACTATTTCAAGATCAAGACAAACACTCAATATCATTTCACAAAAAAGGTGTGTTTTATACACTCGACTCCTAATCAATTGATGGTCGATTGATCGATGGAGTGTCAAGAAACCTAACTCTAAATCTTGTAACCTAACTCTAAATCTTGTCTCTAGAGCAAAGGGGTCGGAATTGTAACATTGATTGGAAAGCCTATATAAAGGCCTATTATATATGCTTGACTTTTTTAGAGGCTGTTGAGGTACTTAGGCTTCGTTTGGGAGTTTATAGGGGAATCGAATAGAATGGAATAAATAAACTATAAGGGAATAGAATAGAATGGAATGGAATTTAATGAATTTAATGGATGGAATGGAATAGAATGAAATGAAACTAAGTAATCTTGTTTAGATGTTTTAAAATAGAGGAATGGAATGTAAGTAACTTTGTTTGAGAGTAATATTAGAAAGAATGAAAATGAATAATTTTATAACAATATTACTATAATACCCTGTTTTTTTATAAAATGTAGGATTAATTTATAGAATCATACTATAGAATTACTACATCATATATGACACCTTGTGGTGTCACAATAATATTATAAAAACACCATGGGAGTTTATTTCTATTTTTCTGGCCCTTGCTAACAGAGAAAGAAACCAGTACAGAACAACAGGTGGTATAAAATTTGCTTATTTATAAACAAGTACAAAATCTAAGCAATATAAACTAAAATATAATCCCAATAAATGGAAATTTGAAATTCATTGTCCACAAAATAAACTTTTAAAAGAAAATTGACATTGTTAAAGGTCCATGCATGATCATTTAGAAATACAATATTATAGAAATACCATGGAAACTGAGGAAAATAAAAAGTCAAATCTATAAGGGTAATTTAGGATTTTACAAAAATACTAAGGGCATTTTGGGACGTTTGATGAAAAAATCATTAAACTTAAATCCATTCCCTCCTATTCCTCCCAATTTTGGGGGGAATGAAAATTTGGGATTTGGAAGGAATAGGGAGGAATGAGTGTTCCATTTCATTCCCTTCACTTAAACTCCCAAACAAGGGAATGGTTTTTCCATTCCCTTCCATTCTCTCCTACTTAAACTTTCAAACAAGGGAAAGGAAAGAATATTCTTAAAATATTCTTATTTTTCCATTCTATTCCATTCCTTTCCTCCCTCCCAAACGGAGTGTTAGAGAGAGAATCCTAGCCTCTAACCATTCAACCCGTAAGTTCAAAAGCATATTAAAGATCTATTATATACAATGTTGTTGTTCTTGGCATAGTGTGATTTGAAGCCATAATGTCATCCCAGGGTTAGTTGTGGAATCAAATCTTTGAGGTGATCCTTTCCTCCCTCCCAAACGGAGTGTTAGAGAGAGAATCCTAGCCTCTAACCATTCAACCCGTAAGTTCAAAAGCATATTAAAGATCTATTATATACAATGTTGTTGTTCTTGGCATAGTGTGATTTGAAGCCATAATGTCATCCCAGGGTTAGTTGTGGAATCAAATCTTTGAGGTGATCCTTGAAGTCATGGACAGGGAGTTCGTGAATTGGCGCATCCATATTAAAAGAGTCCAACGGGGAGTTGGTGCTGCATGTGGTCACATGTGGAAGTTACTAATATAGGTTGCAACTAGAGATTAAGATTAATTTATGTTGTACAAAACTTTGATTCTAATAGTAGATGTTTGCCTTTGGGGTTGGTATAAACCCTCAAAGTATTCTTCCCTTTGGATAGTTTTCCATAAGGTTTTCACTGTATCATCAAATCTATGTCACCTATGTTTGCTTGCTTTTGTGTTGTTTGATTTGGTGCAAATTATCTTATTGTTGCTTGATTAACCTAAACCAAAATCAAATCCATAACTGGTTAACTGTGCAAAACTTTAGTAAATTGACTAAGCTGATTTTTCCACTTAAAATCAACAAACGGGGTCTAAACTTGATTTTTGATCAATTGGTATTGGAGCGGGTTCACTCTCATAGGATTTATTTCATGAGTGTAATCCTTGACCCTTGGTGTCATCGATGCATTGTTGAAGTCTTGTACACTTGACTATGACACTTTCAATGTGAAAAGGCCCTAGTGATGACTCTAACCTTTTCATGAAATATCATACACTTCTTTCAGATTGTCTTAAATATAAGAAAATTGCTAAAAGGTTCAAACTTGAAAAAGAGGAATTGGTTGTGACTTTGGATGAGCCTATACATTAAAGATGTATTTAGAAACCAACTTGCCTCTCAAGAGGCCAAGATTAAATGCTTGGAAAAACAACTAGTTGAATGTAAAGCTAACTTGAAAAAGAAATAGTGTCAAGCCTAATATAGAGCCTAACTCTATGGGAAAAAATGCGTATATTTCCGTTCAAGAGGATCCATATAAGAAAGAGTATAAAGCTAATTAATGTAGCTAGGACAAACAAGGTTAAAAGACTTGTTGATGAGAGTGGAATAACTAAACCCATGTCTAGGCCACCTCCTAGCTAGGCTAAATGAATAATGTGAATTTGTCCCAATGTGTGATCATTGCAGTGACAGACTAAAGTGTGCTAAGCTTAGGTCTCTATCAGATTTCACATTTGAACCTACACCTAGGAAGAGGAGTAATCCCAAGACTACTATTGTGTGTCACCATGGTGAATGTCTAATAGTCGATGTCCTTTGGTCTCTCTTTTAGGTTTGAGTATTTAATGGGGTGGAGAAATCTTAAAATAGAGAAAAAGTAAAATGATTTTGGGGAGAAAAATATTAATAAAATAATAAAAATATATATTTAAATGAAATAAAAAAATATATAGAGAGAGAGAGGTTGTTGAAGGGAATGTTTGAAAAAGGGAACAGTTAAAATAGAAAAATAGAGTTTTTCTCCTAATTTGAGTAAGAAAATAAGAATATTGTTGGAAATGCTCTAAATATAAAAATAGATAACTTTCGGAATTCATTTGACTTAATAATATAAAACCATTTATATCTTTACTCATATTTGAATAATATTGCATATTATGAGTAAAAAAATAAACTTATATTTCTAGTTAAAAATTAAGTACTGAATTTAATTTTTACTCAACTGTCCATCATATGAGACATCCTCCAATTGAGTAGTCTAAATTACAACAAATATTCACTATTATACATAAAAATAACTTGATCCCATTAACTTTGACGAGACATTGTCCTATAATAGTTTCTCTCTCTCTCTCTCTAGGCCCTACAAACATGATCAAATTGCTTTCACTGTGAGAGAGAGAGAGAGAGATGATCATGTGTGTAGCTTAAATGGTGGGGAAAAAGACAAGCACTGACCAGTGACCATACATGCAGCAAGTGAGAATGGGAAAATGAATGGATAATGATGTCAATGACCACTTTGAATAGTTAATTAGGAGAGTGTTTCTTCACGTTTGGACACCCCGACCTTTGCCTTTGCTTGTCACAATTAAAGTGGTTCTTTCAAATTGCATGGTCATGTTTCCTCTTGTATTTGCATGGAATGATCAAGATAGGAAAACTTGTCCTCCCATCATTCTAGCTCAGAAAGAGACTCATAGAGAATCCCTATGCCTTTGGTGTCATAATGGTAGGGTTGCACCACATTGGTTCTGCAGTTCTTGTTTCAAATATAATGCCTGTCTTTTCTGTTACCAAGTATACCTTCCCTGCTTTTGACCTTCCCCGATTGAGCACAACTCTTCCATCTGCATCCAAAGAATTACCGTATTAATCATTAGTTTGTAAGAACTTTTTATTCATTCCATGATAGTTCACTGATCTCACTACAGTTTTGTCAATAAAACGTTCCTCATGTCCACTTGTATTATGAACTGGTTCACTTCATTGTAAACCTATTCTGCCTATTCTTCTTTTTCCATTTTTCTTTCTCCATGATTGGTTAGAGCATTATTAGTATACCTAAATTAGCTAAGAATTTTGTAACCCAACTTGTTAATTGACACTTTCTGGTGTTCTCTAAATAAAAGATCCATTATTCAATCCCTTATCCCCGACTATCGACTTATCAAAAACAAAAAGTTTACCTAATTATAATTAAAAACTGCTTTTCTATTTTAGCTAGTGATACCCTCAAAATAAATTCTTTATTCTTTCTCTATCACAATTAAATTCAGTAGTTAATATATATTTTTCCTTGTAGCCGCTGTGAACTAAAAGCCCACCACCACAAGTGGCTTACCTGCGCCGCAAGTCCATTTGGTCACACAAACTAGACACCCACCATTAAGCCCTAAGTAACCAAAGTTGCATTGTCAAGACCACCATTGCTCGAACCAAGCTCAAACCCCCGCTCCCTTCAATCATCGGCTACACAACCTTCATATCACTAGCTGAATCATCCAAAAATTGAACCCAACCTCAACGAAGAAATGACAAAACAACGAATTGAACCCCAAAGATGACCCATCTATCAACGAATCAACCAAACCCATCAATGATCAACCATCTATCAACAATTTGAAGGTGATGATACAATTGATTACAAGTGTGATCTCAATTCACTAACACCTGTCAAAAAATTGCAAAATACCTAAAGAGCCGTTGGGGTTCACCGTTTGCGACTCTTCGATGCCTATGTCAGAAAAGTTTCTCAAAGTTTTATTTGAAATGTGTGTATGTTTTATTTTGTTGGGTTAAGTGATTAATCATACTTTTCCCTTATCGATTTCCTCACAATTGTTCTCCTTGTGGAAGGATTTCATTTGTGATTTTAACATGTGGTTTGAAATTCAAGTCATGGCCAATCCTGACTTTTTGAATAGCATCCCACGATTGTAGTGATTTGATCTTAAGAACTGCAGTAACTGATGAGGGTTTAAATGCCTTTAATTCCATACATAGAAGTTAGGGATGGCAATTTTGCACTGATTTGACCCGACCCGCCCCGACCCGCACGGATTTTACCCCCCCCGTAGAGGTGGCGGGGCAGGAACGGGGCAAGACTTTTGCCCCAATCACCGGGGTGGGGCGGTAATGGGTATTGGCATTGACCTGCCCCGCCCCGCCCCGATTAGCCCGACCCGCACCTACTTTTAATAATATTACAAAAATATTGGTTTTTATTATTATGTGATCATAACATTTTAGGTAAAACCAATTCAAAACAAAGAATTTTTGTTTGTGTTTATTAAAGAGAACCCATGTTAGTTGAATTTTTGAGGTTTGGGTTTCATTTTAATTGAGGAGTATAAGCAAACATAATTGATTTGGAATTGCTAAATGGTCACTTTCTTTTCTTTTATTATATTATATTTAAACCTCAATAATCTAATTCTTTGTCTTTGTGATGAACTAATTGCGTGTATTAACAAGTCCAACAAATATTATCCATTCACGTTAAAGAAAAGTTTCGGAGTAATTAAAATGGACGTTGTTGATTGTGTTTGGATTGAAATATTTTACGTACAGCTAAGAGTATATTGTTTGTGTCCTTAACAAAGCTTATGGATTGTCAAAAACAAGTTTACGAAGTCGTACGTACAGGTCCATCCGGACCAATTATTCTTGTATCCTTTATTTGAAATAAAATCTTCTCATTCGTCAAAAATATATATATATATATATATATATATATATGATTATTCTTGTACAGTACACGCGGTTTGTATTTGAATAGTAATAATAACAAGAAAAACCTATTGTTATTTATACGCATAACCATACTTAACCCAAAAAAAACGCATATATAATATAACAGCTCAATTAGGAATAGTTTTAGGTATTATAAGTTTTTTTTTTTTTTTTTTTCGGGGCGGGGCGGTTCGGGGACGGGGCGGGGTAGGTTGCCCCGACCACCGGGGCGGGGCGGGGTCGGGTCACATGTTTATAGGTCGGGGAGGGTTCGGGTCACCCATGATCCGGTCCCGATCTGCCCCGTTGCCATCCCTACATAGAACTTGTAGTTTTATCATTTTCTTGTCAGAGTGGCTCAAACTTGGTTGCCTTTAATTCCATATATTCATAAAAAAATATGAAACTAAATCTATTTAAAAAAAAAAAAAATCTTTTTTAAAAACAAACTCCTTTTTTATTTTGTATTGAAACAGTTAGGAATATAAAAATACATGCACGTGTGTTATTTTGTGAATTTAAAATTTATTAATATATTTAGTTTGCCCCCTGAATAAATTTTTTGGTGCCGCCATTGCATGTCTGCACCATACTCATCAGAAGAATCCCAAACCAAACTCTAAAAACCCTACAAGCTTCATAGGATCATTGGATTGTTCTACTGGTACATGTTCACACTTCGTTTTCTAAATATCTTAGGTGTTTAGCAGTGTCGACTCCAAGGGTAAGTCACCAAAACAGTGGCTTTAGGTGGAAGTTTTAGAGATTTTGGAAGGCCTACAAAAGGCCCCATAACTTAAAATAAATAAATAAATAAATAGAAGACTCCATAGTTCAAAAAAAACATAATTTTAGAACATCCCACATATATATATATATATATATATATATATAGCCACAAATAGGCCCAAGTATGTATTGATATTGTTGTAGAATAGATTTTACATAAAATAAATAAATTACCATTTAGAGTCTTCTTTGGGCCCAAAATTGTTTAGGGCAGGCCCTGGTGTTTAGTTTTCAATATCTTGATGCATAATAACACAATTTCAATGTAATCTATACTATAATGTAAAACCGAAGTCTTTTTGACTTTTGGTTGACCTTATAATATTGTGCCATATAAGTTTTTGAGATCTCACAATTTTAAGCCTTATTATTTTAATATATATATTTTAATTGAATTTAAATTTTATTCTATAATTAAACGTCTCATTGGAATCTTGACATATTATATTTTCTTTAATAGAAATAAGGGTAATTATATAATACTTTGGGAGTACATTAAATGCGTACTCCCTCCTCTCACATAAGTGATGGGTCCCACTAATTAAATACATGGTGAGACCCACCACTTATGTGAGAGGAGGGAGTACGCATTTAATGTACTCTCAGAATATTCTATAATTTTCCTAGAAATAATATATTATTCCATATATATAAACATAATCATAATAAATGTCTAATTCTATAATATATTTTATAGATAAACACAATAATAATAAATGTCTTTTAATAATTATCAATTTTCATATTATTACAAAATATAAAAGACAGAAAAAATTATATTTAGACCAATAATTCTTTAGATTTCATTTTAAGTAATTTTTCTGTGCATCGCATGGGTTTGCGACTAGTTTGTTATATATTATGCATCAAGCACAATTTTAGATAGACAAATTCTTGTGTGGATGCCATCATCAAACATGCATGTAGTTATCTATTATGTCGTTCTGGATTTTGTGTTATCTGTATTTTCTTTTGATCTCTCTGGAGGTATACGTACGTTTCTCATACTTCTTACTGTTTGCTTTCTTTCTTATTTACCATATAATATTAATAATTATTATTAGTATTGTACTTCACATGGAAGCTGGTTTTTTGTTATTTTGTTTTTTAATTTTTATAATTTAATAGTTAAAGTAAGCAGGTGGGAATTTGAACTTTGGTTCTATTAATAAAGGAGAGCAGAAAATACTATTAAATAGCAAGTCTATCCTCTTGTCGTAATCAGGACAATGCCACTAATTCTAATGGATAGGTTTAATACCATTGGTTCTCTTTTATGATGCTTTGAAGATCTATCCAATTACTGGTCTCCGATGAGCTGATTATTAACGCAGAAATTAAAAAAACATTTTGGAATTAAAATTTGTAAAATTTAACATAAATGATTATGTAAGAATTTCAAGATTTTGTATTTGAATTTTTATATGTAGAAAACACATTCACTATTCAAGGAATTTGCATGTAACAGAAATATTAGGTTTTAGATATTTCAAGTAATATAACTTACGAACAAAAAGAAAGCTAGGGTGACAGTTTCTTTAAAAATGTGTCAAACCCTAATATAATATTTACATTAAATATCACATTTTAGGGTTATTATATAAGTAATAAGTTATTTTTTCCTCCATGGTTTAATGAGTTGCTGGTTCAATAGTTGATTTAGGTCCATGTTGAGATGTTGGTCAAATTCTTATTTCAGCTGAAGAGTGGTTGAGTTTGAATATAAGAAGTTACACTGTGCATCTTACATGCATGTATAGTGTAATTGCGTTTTCCTAGTTAATGACAAAAAAAGTGATCAGATTGTCTACATGTTTAATAGTTTGCGTTTTGTACGTATTATTTTGAAATGAAAAGCATCTAAAAGTTTGCTATTTTGAAGGAACTGGATCCAAAGCTGATTTCCATAGAATTAGAGTTTAAATATGTGAGCTCACTCCACTCTGGTCTTGTCTTTTTCTATCACTACTTTTCTGGGCAGATTAACATCTATTAAGGTACGTAAGATTTGGTTAGGGTTTCGATATAATGTAAACAACTTTGTCAGTTTAAGTAGTTAGTTGACACAATCTCAAATTGGATAAACTGTTTTTTTTTTTTCCTCAATTTAATTTCTACTAGTACCACATGCATGTTAATAATAAATAAATAAAACTATATTAATTAAAGAAATTGTATTGATAGTATAATTAAAATTGAACATTAAATTAGTTAATAAAAGTAGAGAAACAAAAATTACCCTAATTTTAGTCATTCAACTTTAGAATATTTTTAATTTAGTTATCATTCAATTTAATTATGTCGAATCTCATTGTTAATTTTAGTAATTCTTTATTTTTTTAAACGATGCCTTTTTTGTGGACTTAACGATATTGATTGAACAAAATGGAAAAAAAAATAATAATAAATAGAACTTAAATAATTGAAAAATAAATAAATTGAAATCTAAAAAGATTAAATGACAAACCTGTCAAATTTAGAAATGTAAAATTTGCATTTTAGTAAAAAATAAAAAATAAATTCTTAAAGACTTTTGGTAGCTAAGTTTAATTGAAGTAGTATTTTAACTTCTTTTTTTTCTTTGTAACTTTGGTAATAGAATAAAAGACCAAAGTAGCAAAAGGATTGTTTATACATGTTGCTAAAGGAAGAAAATAAATATATATATATATATATATATATATAGAGAGAGAGAGAGAGAGAGATTAGAGAGAGATTATTTGTTGATTGGGCTAACTTCAAGCATTCTTAGGCACTGCTTTAACCAGCCCAACTCTGGAATGGGTTGTTGTAGAATGATTAATTGTTAAGTGCAATTATAATATGTAATGATCTTTATACATTTGTTTAAATTCTCTCGTATCTTCCAACTAATAGCATGGTGTTTTACGCTCTTTATTCTCTTTACCCTAGAAGCATACCGAGTCTCAGTACTACACAATTGGGACTTCCATATAGTAACATGATACATGGATTATGTATATGATATCATCCTTTATAAAAAGAAAAAAGAAGAAGATCGACTTTGTTTTGCTTTGGCATCCTTTACTTTCTTTGTAACGTGTACACCTGAGCAATAAAATCATATTTTCTGACTATATATCTTCATCATTCGCTTTTTAAATTAACAAGCATTTGTATGATTGTTTAATTATGATCTTACGCGTAAATGACTATTTGATTTGTCAAAGTTTCCTTAATCGAATTGTGGGTTTGACTTTGTTTATTTATGGATCAGTTTATTCAGCTTATTATTTGCTCCATATATACTTTATTTTAAAAATAAGTAATTTTTTCCGAATAGTTAATAGTACTACAACTTTTTAGAAAAATAATAATTATGGATTAATAACAATATAAATAATCGGATATGGAATTAAGTTGGTTTCTCAAACATTCTTCATTATTGGAATTATTAAACAGTTTAACTACATCAAAAGAAGGATTAATTTATACTAATAGTATGAGTATCTAATAGAAAACAAAGTACGTTTGTCAAAAAAAAGAAGACAAACTTCTCTTTTAATTTAAGGTATAGGCTTTATGCATTAAATATATTTGTTTTTGCTTGCTGATGATAAAATCTCGGACTGCTTAACTATTGCAAATATATATTTGATGAAGGACAATTGTTCAAGTTTACTTTTAAGTTTTCATTCCTACAAATCCACACACTTATATATGTTGTGTTCTAAATTATGGTTTTTATTTTTTAAATCTCAACATCCAAAGGGCAACCATACCATTGGGTAGAAAGTTCATACAATCTCGTATGTGACAAAGAAGATTACAAGCACAAGAGAGATACGTACGCAAGACTACGGTTTTCTTGATCTTGAAATACACTTAAAGGGACATTGGGATCTCTAAATGATCCCCCAAATAATGGCAAAACTGCCTTTGAACTACTTCTCATTAGAAGTAAAGTCATTTATGTCACATGGGACAGGGCCACGTGACACACAATCCGAGGGTTACAATATCCTATCCTTAATTTAATCACATGTAAGGATGGTAGTTACACAGTTTCCAATGTAAATTGTGCTATACAATAATATTATGCTCATGTTCTCAAAGCAATTATTTTCACATTTCCCTTCAAAATTGGGTTGGACTACCTAGGGAAGAAGCTCCCTTGTTTGATACACTATGCAAATTATTGTTTATGTAGTTCAGCCCCTACGAAAATTCCTACAGCAAAGCCTAGACATTAGGCACTGTGGTTGGTGATGAGAAGCATAAGCCCCACCTCATCATGCAAGACAGGCCCCAGAAATTTCCAAGAAGTAATACTAAACTCCCTTTGCAAATACATGTCTAAACCAATGAAATTAGCCAATGGAAATCAACTTGTCCATCTTTGATTGGGTTCTTTAGAATATATGTGAACTGTAATAGCAATTCTCAAAATCAAGATTGGTTCAAAGCACCAAACCTTAAAAAATTGGCAAACTCAAGGAGAGAAAGATAAGTGATGGTTTTGATTTACTTATTTCCTTATTTGTATCAAATATGCAAATTAAAAGTACAATTCTACTTAAGAAGAAATAAAATTTTGATAAAATTATAAATAACGAATATGTCAAATCAAAGGTATTGATTTAAACTTATAAACATAATAATGTTATACCAACCACAATGAATCGGCAATTCTCATGAACTTCTTGTTAAATTTATAAAATTCCTAAAGTTTTTGTTAAAATTATATTGACGTGGACCCCTACTTTGACCTTGTTTATCTCGGAGCATTATAATGTAATAATTTAGTAGAAAAGACAGGTGGCTTGGTAATCATGGCCGTCCAAGTAGAGCAATTAGATAGGCATGATGAGTGTAACCGGTGAGATTGCCAGTAGAAGAGTGACGTAGTGAAGCCGTGAAGGATTAGATCATAGATGGTAAGAAGGCAAGTGTCCCGCGTGCAGACCAACAATTGTGACAGTGAGGAGCAAGCAAGGACTAACAAAAAAAAATATTAAAATGCGACTGTGTACCACTCTAGCTATATGGTTTAATTTAATGTGATAGACAATCGTCAGCGTCGACGAAGGGTCGGCATATCAATGAGAGAGCCCTATAGTCTATAGTAATATACTTTTATATATATATGAATCATGATTTAGTTATATATATATATTATAGTAGAAATTTAATTTAAGTGCCTTGTTCACATGGCAGGATGGTAGGGATTCTTTTTGTGGGAAGACAAAAACCCCTGTAGAGTATTGCTCAGAGAATCCCAGTTTAATTTTGTTCTCTTGTGGGGAGTGTGATAGGCTTGTCATGCAGGAACGTGGGGCAACTGTTTGTCTGAAGCCATTCAGTAATGATCCACGCATTAAATTAAATTAGCTAGGGTTTTTTTTTTTTTTTTTATAAAGTAATGGACCACCAAAAAACCCATTTGTCCTATCTTTAGTAGCACTGTTTATATTATATTTTTCTTCATTGCTAGTCATTCCTTCTCTTCCTTGAGTCATTCTTTAAAGAAAGAGAGACTTATTGAAAAATTCCACCATGACCAACTTGGTGTGATTGTTTTTGGTGCCTGCTATTTCAATTAATAAACTTAATTATTAGGCTTATATTTACCCCCCAAAAAATAAAAGGAAAAAGATATCTACTTGGGCCACTAGCTAGCCTCTTTGTCATGTAGAGAATCTGTAAAATTAGCTCAAAGACCAATTAGGAGAACTATTTATTAGGTACTTAGCTGTTTTTCAAGATATTGCATAGGTGCAATTCTTTTTTTCTTCTCACATTTTCAAAAAAATTTCACTTTTTGCTTTTTGAATTTTTTAATAATTTTTTATTAAGTGTTTGAGATTGAAAATTAAGAAATTAACTTTCAATCATGCAATACCAATTGCATGGGATATGAATCCGTTTTTTAATTACCATAACTTGTACATGTTTAGGCTAGTAGCCCTAGTATATATCCATTCTCAGATTCCCAACATCAAATATAAATAATCCAGTGAGTAACCAATTTGTTTAATTATACAGGTCCTTATGAGTTGTTATTTCAACAAACCTTTATAGCATCTACATCGAACTTTAGGCGAGTATAGCTCTTAGTCAAATTCCCGACTTGACTTTGAGAGGAGAATTCACGAGGGAGTGGACATTGATCCTTAGGCCAGTAGCTCTTAGTCAAAAACTTGAATTTAAATATTTTATAAATGTGATAGTTATTGATGTTTGATTATCTTGATATTTTGCAAGCATCGAAGACATAGGAGACAATATAATTCAACAATGGATTTGTTATAAAGCACATTCAATAGAATTTTTTTTTTGTTTTTGGCAAAACAATAAAAAGTTATTAAATGGTATAACATTGATAAAAGTTACATGAAATGTACCATATAAAGCATTCTTTTCATTTATAAATTCCATCTTTGAACTTTGACATGAGTGTCAATTGGGTCCTCACACTATTGATTTGAGTAATTAACCCATTGGATTTTAGGTTTGTGACAAATCAAACATTCTATCAGTATTTTTTCATTACAGATTTGAAATTCCCTTCATGTTTAAGTTGAGACCCCTACGTGATTATATATATATATACCACAATTTATGCAATATACCACAGATAAATCAAAGCAATACAGATTTTGATACAAAGGTTGGTCAAGAAGTAGAACATTTAGGAGAACATCTCCAAAGAAAAAGAAAAAAAGCAACACTAGAGGGACAAAACCAGCCTATAGAAAAATCCAGTACTATAAAAGAAACAATTACAGTATCAGCGACTTACAAAACATTTACTATGCAACCTATACAAACTCTCAACTTGACTCCCTACAAGTAGTCCCAAAACCTCTAGGAATCATTTTGTAGTAATTTTCTTTGAAACAGAACCTCTGACACTCTAATGAACCTCCTTAGAAGATTTTTCTCAATAAACCTCACTGTAATTTTAATCAGCTTTATGGTTTCAATTTCACAAATGCTCAATTTGAGATTGATATAAAATGAGCTATATGATATGGGTTCTCTAGGATCTTGACTTTGACATGGAAATGGAATATCTAGGCTAAGATCAACAACCCAATGAAGGAAAGGAATAAGATATTTTGAGCTACCTAGGAGTCAAAATATTTTTTAGATGAGTTTGGGACTAAGACTTAAAAAACATTCTTCTATTACACTCATTTCTCAAAATAGTTAACAAAATGGGTAATTCTACAATAATACTCATGTGCGTATAGTATCTCTAATAGATAAAATCTCACATTGATGGTACCAATATCCTGATGACATATGATGGTACTCTACCATCACATTGCTTGGTACCCTAAATTTTTATTTATTATTTAAATTTAATATATATAAAAAAACAGATAGTATCAACATCACATTTTATAGTACTTATATCATATTTGATGGTACCAATTGAGTAGGTACTATATCCACACACACAAAAAAGTGTAGGTATTGTAGAATGACTAACAAAACACACACATATATAATATATCAAATGTTCATAATCCATATAATTCTCAACCGCAACCGACGTGTGTTTGAGGATGTGGCATGCTCAGAGAGTCAGTTCAAAATGTGTTTTGCTTCCTCCTTGTTCAACTGGTCTCATGTTTGGGGCTATACTTCTAGCATTTCTATTATTCATTTTATAGCTTCTTTGTCTTTAAATCCTTATAACTCTTCTTCTGTAATTACTTAATCCTTTTTTTGTTCATACTTTTTAGACACAAAATTGTATTTTTCTCTTTAATTAATATATATCATTTATAGTAGTAGGACAATCAAATCATTAATGTATACCAATACTGAGAAAGAGACACTTTTTAATAATTAACAATGAGTTAAATTGTTTCACATTTTACCATTTATTTATTTATTTATTATAATTCGATAGTTTGGACGAGGGATTTAAACTTTATTTTTTCTCATAAAAAAAAATGTGTAATGTCAATTAAGTTACAATATTCATGGCTCAAATATGCTACTTCAAATCCACACTTTCATTTTGTTTGACACAACAATAAAATGAGAAATTTAAAATAGCACATTTAAAAATATAAGATTTAATTTATCACAATGATAAAACTATGGAATTTTTTTGAAGACTTTTCCCTAAAAAGAAAGATTCTCATAGATTCTCAGAAAACTAAACTAAAAACAATAAATAAGAAAATAAAATGAAAAGGATTAAAAAGATATATATATATATATATAGCAACTTGGCATTTGGCAACAGTAGTAATCTGAGAATTCCAAATGGGAGTCTGTGGTTGTTTGCTCTGGCAGATTCCCAAAATGTCTCATCAACCACAAGGTCGGTGATTCCATCACTGATCATTGGCCCAGTAAATCATTCAATCCCTTCAAAAACTAAACATAACCCATCTCCCCCACAAGAACAGCTTTCAGTCACACGTATACACAAAGAGAGAGAGAGAGAGTGAGTGTACATGTGTGTGAGTCTGTGAGAGAGAGAGAGAGAGACGTTTCGAAACCAGTTAATTTCCTTAAAAGAAACCCGGTGCATCGATCAGAGCTCTCAACCTCAAACTGTCCTATCAAACATGAGATTAATCAATGTAATCATGCACTCTTGAGCACCTTGTTTGAACAGGTCGCAGAGGTCCATCCAGAAATCCAACTTTTGGACCAAAACAAAAGGCATCCTATCTGAACCTTTTACAACAGAAGAACCTACTTACTAGACCTCTACTATTACAGTAAATAAACTTTGTTTAGACTTCTTAACCCCTCTATTTTTGTCCTTCATCATACCGACATGATACTTTTTTAGAACCTAGTTTAAGTGCATCAATCTCATCATAATCACCTTTTAAACATTAATTATCCTTAAAAGTCTTTAAATAATTTTATGTGCTAGCTAGCTACCTATCTAATTAACTATATTGTCAAATACACAAATCTAGCTACGTACCACATCTTATTGGGACCTCCAAAAACTTTATGTTTGAAATATTATATAGAAACCAACAACAAAAGGTGATTTATGTTAGAACCCGACTATTTTACATCATGAAAAGTGGTTCCATGGCAACAACTCAGTGGAAAACTAATTAAAGTGGCTTCTGAAATGGGTGAAATGCAGAGATAAGACTTTGAACTACCAATAGCAAGTCAGTGCCATTTGAGCCAAAAGTCAACCCATTTTGACTTTGAATGGATTTTGTGGCACTAGCAAATTCATATCTATCTTTCTCTCTAGTATAACATAGAGATTAGAAAATCAACATTGCTATTAATTAGGCTTGCTTCAGTATAGGTAGCACACTAGAATTGAATAATTCCATTTATACTTTCACTTATGTGTCACCAAATCTCTTATTATTGGTGGTTAGTGTTTGGTCAAATTGATTTCAAGGATGAAAGATACAAATTTAAAGTGGTGTGAATTAAAAAGTGAAAGTATAATTACCCTAGTTGGTGGTGTTTCACTGTTTTGCATATCCTCAATTTGTGTCCAATAAGCAAACCGTGCCCTATTTCTACGTATGAAAAGTTGATATCATATTAAAATTTTCTTCTAGTAATTAATTATATTAAACATATCCCCCATTAGTGACCCCAAAAGAATATGGGCTGCTCTATTACCAAACAGGCCGGCAAAGAGGATACTAATTGCCTATAGAAGACAAAATAAACCAATATGCTAAATACAAACGGACACTATGCATAGATAAGACAAACACAACTATGTGCTTAATCTGTGGATTGGCTCCACGTACCCAATTGGGGATGAAATATATAGGCAGTATTGTGCTTGATGATGATTGATGACCTTATTTTTATTGGTTTATTTGTTTAAAAACAAGTCAAGTAAAAGTAAAGTTGTATTTAAAAAATCTTGAGATTTAAAAAAGTTGTATATTAGCCACTAGTAAAAATAAGCTAATTTTTAAGTTAATACAAACAGATTCCTTGATAATTAATTTTCATTAATAATAAATAAATTTATGTCCACCAAAGAATGAAATTAGTTCCTCAACAAAAATTAATTGCTTATTAAATATTATTAAATTAAATATAACAATTATCAATTTATGATTATCATTTTAAGTATTGTTTTGCTCTTGTATGAATATTGTATTCAAGTTTAATTTTTTTTTCCCCTTCTTCTGAATTCAACTTTAACAATTGATGAAGGTTCATTTTTTTTTTTTTAATTAGTAGACAATAAAGACTATTAACTTATAAGTACGTATTAGGATGTTGCAAGAGATCAGTAGCTGCCTTTTGAAGCTCAGATCACTAAAGAATTATAATGTTGAACCTCAAAATTCCAACTTTAATTTAGCTTAAAGTTCTTTTTCAGTTTTTAGGAATCCCTAAATTTTTTTAACAAAATTACCAAATGTATGGAAATTTCCACTAAAGAACTTGACCATTAAAGTGATTTATGGCCCTTAATTAGTAACGCAATACCATAGGGGCACTTAGACTTAGGAGGCTTTTCAAAGTCTTGATTGTAAGTAGTGGCTTTAAATTGTCCAATAATTTTGATGCTACTAAAAGTGACACCTAAGAACAAATTGCCTGTCTTGACCATATTTTATTTTTATTTTTGAAATATGATAGAAATTCTAATCTAAACTCATACACACGTATATTTTGAAGTTTTCGGGGATCGAACCCACACTCTCATAGAGGGGGATTTTTTGGGGAGGGGATTACCACTGGGCTGAATACCCAAGTGGCCCTGCCTTGACCATATAGTAAGTCGCTGATGGAATATGTATAATCCCTTAATTTGCAACCAAACTAAAAAATAAAAAATAAATAAAAAGTAATAAACTCAAAAGAATTTTAGTTCATGTACGAATCAACTTAATTTGCAACCAAACTAAAAAAAAAAATGTAATATCAACTATTAAATGTAAGTTCATCTCTATGAAAATAAAATAAAATAATTGATAGTCACGAATTGGATGAAACTATTGATAATAAGTGGCTGCTTGTCTACAAATAGTTATGTTAGTCACTCAGTGCATTACTTAGGAAGGCGATTGTGAATGAGGTTATATATATATATATATATATAATTATTTATATATATTATATATATATAATATATATATATATATATATATATATTTTTATAAAACTAGTATCGAACTCAAACAAGTATCATATTTATTTTATTATTTGCTATATCTACTAAATTATGTGCTATTTAATATTGGTTTTTGTAACAATATGACGCAGAAAGGTGTGGATATAGAGTTATCACTGACTTAACATTATTTCAAAAATTAGATAGTGGCTAAATAAAAGGCATTTATCCTGACAATAATCCCGAGGATAACTTTCGAAGACCAACTTTGAAACTGGGAATTTTGGCCTAACTTTTCATTTACGTGTAAGTTAAATAGCACTTATCTGTTTTTTTTTTTTTTTTTGAATGGTGAGTCAAGCTAACACATGCCTCAATTTGACATGTCGTTGATTATTTTGCAATTTCGTGAATGCGATGTGATTCGGCTCCCTCTTGAAGAAAGTTTGACTAAAAAAGCATTATATTTCACTTTTGATTAGACAATACTCACTCATCTCACATAATAATAGTTTCATTAACTAAATTGTTGGTACGACCCACAATTTTTGTGAGATGATGAAACATTATTCGGATAATTTTTATACTTGTTTTTAATGTTAGAATATTAAATTTAATAACATTATTAAATATTCTTAAAATATAACAACATCATACTCCTCTTTTTAAAATTCGTTTACATGAATGATGGATCATATTATAAATTTAATTAATAAAATCCACTATTATATAATAGGATGAAATATTACAATAATTTTATACGTCCGAAATACTAAATAATTATTATTACATTTTTATAAAATACTGCATAATTAGTGTTAAAGTTGTTATTTGTTTTCCAATTGGGTGGAATTGGGAATATAGAATGTAGCATTGTGACTGGGAAGTGGGAAGTGGAATGTATTTGCTAGTTGGTGCTTAGTTAAATAAAGGACAAAGGAGTATCACATAGAGTGGTGGTCATCACTCATTAATGTTCAATGACACAGACTGTGGTTCCTTGCTCAAATTGAGCTTCATAAAAGAAACGGAGAAATGGCAAGAAACGGGGGTAGCTTGAATCAAAAATGGTCGAAACGTTTCCGAGAAATGCGGCTACTTGCCGCCTCTTTACTTTCCCATCACTTGTTTTCGAAGAACGACTTTTAGCAAAGTTCCTTTCTTTAATACAAATCTTAAGAAAAAACAATTAGTAAAACCAAAAAAAAAAAATGAAATTAATGAAAAAAACCAGTTGCATAAATTTGACCCTTTGATGCTTTATATCTTAATATCCCAGCTCAAGACTCATTACTTTATTACTACTATCATATTAAACTCTTTCTCTCTCTCTCTCTCTCTCTTTATCTCTGTCTTTGTTGCGTATGGAGAAGAGCTATTTGTGTGGAAAGTCAGCGACTCTCTTTTTATCTCTCTTTCTCCCTCTCTTTCTTCAAAACCATTCTCTCTTTGTTTTTGAGAAGAACAATCAGTTTCAACCTTCAAAAAACTTGTTTGTTTGTTTGTTTGGTTGAGTTCCTTATCTGCTTCCTAGCTAGCTAATAACTAAAACCCATCTCCCAAGAACAATTATTTTTTTGTTTTGTTTTTGGTTTTGTTTTTGTTTTTGTTCTTCATATATAGCTTAATCAAAAACACAAACCCAATAAGAGTTTGCATGTCCTTTTACGTCTATTGGGTACAATTCCAAATGACACACTTTTTTCTCTCATACTCCTTGTTCTTGTTCTTGCTTTTGCTTTTGCTTTTGCATTAAAAAGTATGTGCTGCAGCCTGGGTAAACAAAGGATGGATAATTATCAAGGTGATTTAACTGACATAGTCCGAGCTAGTGGAGGTCCTTATGGCTCTTCCGACTGGCAGTTCCCTTCCGATCCCATGATTTTTTCTTCTTCCCCCATGGAAGAGCCTAGAGATAATTTTGGTGATCCATTCTCTAATATGCGAGATCCACTTCTTAACGAGCTTCATCTATCGGGTTCTACCTTCTTTGGTACCTCCAATTCTGCTGATATTATTGGTACTTCTTCAAGTGTTGATGACACCAGTGGTTTTAGTGTTGGAAGTGTTGGTGTTGGTGTTGGTGTTGGTTCTAGTACTAGTTCTTGTGCTAGTACTAATATTCTTGACGATGAGATGAAAAGGCCTTCTTGCAATATATTCTCAAGGATGCTTCAGATCTCTCCTAATGCAAAGTTGCCTGTTTCCCCATGTGATTCACCGGTCATGGCTGCTAATTCCCCAAGAGGAATTAAGGCTTCTGCTATGCTTCCAAGTGACATGATTAGTGCTAATAATAGCATCTCCATCTCCAAGCCTTGCTTCATCGACAACACCGGCGTGCAGATCTCATCCCCACGGAATCCAGGAATTAAGCGAAGGTGAGTATCGATAGTTTATAAATTTTATCTTATTTAGTTAGTCAGAATGGAAAATGATCATCTCCATAATTAGATGAATTCAGTTAGAACTTTTTCTTTCATGAATTAACTCTAAAGAATTTAATTTAATGTTCTTTTAATTAGCCTTATTCAACTCACAAACAAGGAATTCATATATAGATATTTTTTTTGGGGAACTTGGGTTGTCATAAAATCATGGCAAAGATCTAAGAAATAGGGTTTGGTATATGTTTTTCAGATTGATTTTGTAGTGTTAATTGAGGTTTGAGGAGGGTCTATGATTTTCAGCTAAGAATATTGTTCAGGACTGTCAAACATTTATTTTTTATTTTTTGAGGAGTCATGACTGTCAACATTAATACTAAGAACATATGATATTTATATATCTTTGATGGGTATTGATCAATCTGAAAAGGTGGGCTAACTGGTGTCACAATAACGTTCACACACTTAGCTTTCATATAGTTATCTCAAACTATTTTTCTTCCCTAACACACCTGAAAGGATAGAATGTACCGTCCTTTTCAACTTTTTTTAAGAAAAAAATTATCCAAAATCTCAAATTTCTCCCAAAAAGCTGTTCAATTGAAACATTTGTTCAACAATTCTTACACTGCTTTTAACAATCAAAATTATATATGCTTCATTATCGTCTTCTTATTTTAAGTACAACTTATGTGGGAAAATTGTATCAATAATAATATAAAATTTGATAATGTTATATATGCAGGAAGAGCCAGGCAAAGAAGGTGGTTTGTATTCCAGCCCCAGCAGCTGCAAATAGCAGGCCAAGTGGAGAAGTTGTTCCATCTGATCTTTGGGCTTGGAGAAAGTACGGTCAGAAACCCATTAAAGGTTCTCCTTATCCAAGGTGAGTAACAAGTTTCAATCTCGATAAGAGAAACTTCTTTAAGATAAAAACTTCTGCTAAGGCTGCAATTTGTATCTCTCACTGACAGACATTATTTTACTTTTGCTAGCTTCGTGTGCTTAATCATATTTTTCAGCATTAAATATATTAAAAGTGATGCAACTAACTAGACTGAAAAGATCATTCTCAACAGTTAACCCACAAAACAAATGTTTCCTAAAAAAACGACCTTTTTTAGTACCATAAATTGACTATTACTAATGGTGTTTGAGCTAAGCAAACACAATACTATATACTATTGTTGTTGTTATTATGATGATGTTGATGATTATTAGAATAACAACTGTTTGCTCATAAACTTATATACAACATATAATATATACGATAAAATACATTAAGACTACTTTTATGTATAATTACAGTAGTATTGATTGTTGATCAATGTTTTGATGTAGGGGCTACTATAGATGTAGCAGCTCAAAGGGATGCTCAGCAAGGAAACAAGTAGAGCGAAGCCGAGCTGATCCAAACATGTTGGTAATTACCTACACATCTGAGCATAACCATCCATGGCCAACTCAGAGAAATGCTCTTGCTGGCTCAACCAGGGCTCAGCCATCAAAGAACAATAATGCTACTTCAAAGAACTCTCAGAAGCCAACAAGTCCAAAGGAAGAACAAAAGGAGAGCAGAAATAATAATAATTTTGACAACATTAATAATGTGTCACCGGTTAATGTTGCTGGAAGCTCAACAACAAGTGCATCTGTTAAGGAAGAGAATATTGAGGACATTGAGAAGCAACTGGAGATGGATGATCATGGAGAATTCAGTACTGAACAAGGGTTTCCTTATAGGCCAGCAATGTTGGGTTCTAACCAGTCTGATCAGGATTTCTTTGCTGAATTAGGAGAAATTGAGGCTGACCCTTTAGACCTTTTGTTCAATCAAGGGTTTAATGGTGATGAACAGAAAGAAAGCAAGGCTATATTGGATGATCCATTCAGTCTGTTTGATTGGTCAGGTAACAACAACAATACCAACATCACAAAGAGGGGTTTATAACAAGACCAAAAAAAACAAAGCAATTGATCCCCCACTAATATAGTCTCTTTTTAGTTCATATTTCAGGTCCTGCTATAAACCTTAACATTCTGGTTTGAATATTTCATGTGGGGGAGGTTCAGATTTCTACTTTTTACCTTCTATCTTTTTTTTTTTTCTTGTTATTTACTGGAACAGTGTCAGGGGGATTAGGAAAAAGAGACCTATGAGTCCCACATTCCTTTTGGAATATTGGTGGATGGGACAGAAAGCTGAGGAACAGAAGGTTTCTACAGTTACAACAAGTACATCCATCAGAGACATGACTGGAAAGCTCAGTGAGGAGATTGATACAAAGATGGGACTCGGCTTTCATCTTTTTAAGTGGGAAAAATTATGCAAGCCCGCCTCTCTGGTCATGTGGGTGGATAGTCGCAAAAAGAAAAGAAAGTAAAAAAACCATGCTTTAATTAATGCTTGGCTTTGATGAGAGAAAATAAATGAAAGATGACAAAAGAATATTATAGGGAAATGAAAGAGAAAAAAAAAAAATATTAAGGAAAGCTTGACTTTTCTTATCAGTCTTCTCTAGGGATGTGTAAAAGAGAGAAAAAAAAAATTACATGCTTTGGGTTCCTCAGCTTTCTGTTTCTTCTATTATCCACCCAACTTGTGCTTCTTTTTTATTTCCACTTCAAGTGTATTAGTATTTTTATTTTTTTATAAAGGTGATTATTGTTTATGAGAAAATGAAATTACTAATCAGACTTATTTTATATGTGATTATGTTCATGATCACTTGTTTGTTCCTCTCTCTATATTTTTTATGTACTCCAGCTAAACGAGGTTGTCATTTAATAATTCTGCATGTGGATGGTTAACTGTGCATGTATAATATTGTACGTAGATAATAAATTAGGGCGAGCTAGCTTTGCTATTAGCTGCCCAGTTATGTTAAGAATTAAAACTATTTTTCCCTGCCTAATGACTTAAGAAAAGGATATCACGGGGTGTATTGAATTTAGAGTACACTGACCTAAACAGCAAGTTACAATCAGTCTAACCCTGTTTATATACTGTTTATACATATATTTTCTGATTCTAGCTAGTTCTTTTCATGAAAATAATTTTCTTTTACTTATTATTGGTCAACAGTGAGAATTAAATCTATGATGCTTGCATAATGTCCACTATTATGTTACAAGCTAAGTTTTGGCGTTTTGCACTCATACCATGGATTGAACTACTTTTTACTCACTAACGAGCATGTTTGAATAGGATGTCTTTAATCCTAAAGGTTGGTCTAGTTGTACGTCTCATGAAAATTGAGATCCACAGTGTCGTGAGTTAATAATTATCTTTTGTGTATGGGATGTGAAAACTACATGCACTTGGGTGAAAAAGGTAGATGTTTAGAGAATTATGAACATCAATGTTAGCAAAAAAAAAAAGTAGAATTCAAGAAGTTAAGGCAGTTATGTCGCTCCACAATTTTGCATACAGTCTTCCATACAATTTTCCTTAGTTATTTGATAGTGTGGATGTTCATAATGCTTTTTTCATTAAAGTAGAGAATTAAGTTAATGAAAGCTTTTGGTCTCTTTACAACTCCGAATGAAAAATTAATTTCTCATTAAATTTAGTAAGATAAAAATAATGAAAATAGATTAAGAATATGAAAATTTTATATAATTTATATTAATATGAATATGAATGGTTTAATGTTCTCAAAAAAAAAAAAAAAAAAACTATCGCCATGGAAATGAGAATTTAATTAAGGAAAAAAAGTTGGCAATTGAAAGTGATAAAGAAGAAAAAATAGACAAAGAAGAAATTATACATGAAAAAAAAAATATATATTCCTTGACCTTGAGGATTATCCCCCCATTTTTTTCCTAATATTATTTTCACTCCCTGAGAGTTGAATGCATAAACTATCCCAAACCACTCCATGTATTGAGTGAAATTTCTATGACTCAAATAATAAAATAATCTTTGACACTAAATGTGCCTCCTCACGAAGGGTTTTTATTTTCAAACTCTGCATCTTATTGTCTTTGGAGACATCCCATAAAATTGGCTACATTTAAAGGATAAAAGGAACATTAGGATTATAAGATCATTGGGGTGTCAAAACTACCACCTTTAATCCTTTTTTTTTTAAAGCATCTTTAATTTTTTTTTTTTTTTTTTTTTTTTTTTTTTTCTGATAATTTGATAGTTGTGAGAGGGAGGATTTGAACCCAGATCTTTCATTTAAGGATTATTACAAGCAGGGACAGACCCATGATTTAAAGTTGAAGAAGACCAAAGTATAAACCAAAAATAAAATTTATGACAATCCAAACTAAAATTTATTCAATATTAACAAAATATTAACCAACTAATATCAATTTCATAGATTTCAATTTTTCAAAATTTTATTCAAGGATTTTGAAAAATTGGGATATCAACATTAGACATTAGCAACGATGCATCAAAAGTATTGGCTTTTTTAAAAAAATAAAAATAAAAATTATTTGTATTATTTCTTTCAAAAAAGTCTGAAATTATAGTTGACTTCTCAATCTACAAATAAAATAAAATTTATATTGATTATTTTATTATATGTCCAATAATCTTTTAACTAAAAAATTCATTTGTTTTGCTAATTAGCAAAAGAATAACAAAAATGTCTCACGGTCCCACAAACTATAACAAAATTATTACTAATAATTTATTGGTAAAACAATACAACAAAATTAATGTTAGGGATTTGTAATATTTTGTTAAAACCTAAAAGCTTTTTTTTTTTTTTTTTTCTTCTTTGGGATGTTAGCACTTTTTTGGGTTTTATGGAATCATTTGTAATTTTTTAGGGAAAAAAAAGGGCCAAATACATATTTTTTTTACCTAAATTTTATATTATATTATATACATATATTATCAATTTAAAAAAAAAAAAAAAAAAATGATTGGGGCAATGGCCCCAACCGATCCCTACATGGATCCATCCCTAATTACGAGATGACAACCAGTTAAAGTATAAGACTCTTAACTTAAGAACTTTTAATCTGTATTGTTTGAATTGAACATCTTCAGAAAGAGAGTGCAAACACCATTTACTCTATAAATTTTTTCTTTTTAGATATGATAAGTCCACATCCAATGGACGGACGACGTTATCTCCCTCGACTACCATGACGACCTTAATACAACGACGACCATACAATATCGTCCTTAATCCAAGTTTGTGATCCCCTTAAAGAATGACTTGGGTAGGTATACCACCCAACCGATGGACGAGTATCAACAAACCATCCACTACGACGAGAATACGCAAGGACGACCTTAAGTATCGTCCTTTCCACATCTCCCCCTCGGCTCATTAAAGAGCACCTCCATAAACGTAATTAAATGCCAAAAGCGTTATGCTCCCATTAATGACAATATCCCCAAGATATTGTAACCGTCTTCATAAAAGCTCCCATTCAAGTCCAATAAAGTGGAAAATTAAGGAATACTCAACGGCTATTTTCCGGAGGATCTATATAAACCTCCAAACGGCAAAACACCAGGTACGCACACTATTAGCCAAAATACTTTTATTTACCCGTTAATCATTCTCCCCAAATCTCTGACAAAGGCATCGGAGGAACTTTGGCCAGCACCCCACCGGTGCTTTCCTACCATTGTCACTGTTCTTCTTGTTTCAGGTCTTCCATCAGAGAGAGCATCCGTCGGACGACCGTGCTGATTTTACACATCATCAAGATAAAATACTGCATCACGAATCTAATCCAATAACGTCGTCCCCTTTAAAAACTAAAGAATTTTTATCTACATTTGAGTTCAATATGGACATTTTAATTAAGTATGGATAAAAAAATTAAAATTTTTTCCATGTAATGTAGATATGGTCAAGTGCATCATATAAAATATATCTTATTGTGTATGTTTTATTTATATCTAAATTCAATCTTCAACAAATACTACACTAAACCTTAAAATTATATGTAAACATGAGCAAGAACTTTTTATTTTATTTTTTCCTGTGAAGCTTCAACTGATTAATGCTATAGTAGAGTACCAGGTTTTCCTTTTCACACTTGTCCAAAATTTTCCCCGTGTAACATTGGAGTCCTATGCCTCCCTTGGTAATTGAAGGAACTTTAACTCAATTAATAAATTTAATGGGAAATAGTGACACTTAAGTTCTGTCAAATCCATCAACTTTAATGAAATTTTCATACCCTTTCAATTGAAGTCACTTCAACGGAAGAAAAGGAACAGTCCAAAGTTGTCAAATGGGTTTTTCCCAATCCTTTGATTGATTGGAATAAGAGTCACTATGCATTTGATGGAATTTGGGTGCAATTGGGCTTATGGGAGTGACTGTTGTAATGATTTGGAAAAGAAAGCATGGAAGTTATAATTGATGACAAACATAAAGCTTCATGACCATTTACTCTTTATTGAAACTTTTCGTGATAAATAATTCCTTTCTGTACATTCAGTAAGCTTTCTTATCTCAAATCCTAAAAATCACATGCACATGAGAAATCATTTGATGTTCTTATTGATGTTTGGTCAAATAATAATTTATTATAAGCCTAATGTCATTACATCATGCATGTTGCGGATTAGTTCTCTCCGTTACCACTTTCAAGATAAAAATGGAAATTTTCCTAGTTATTTATTTACTTATTTGGTTTTACCTGTTGTCTTTTATACTAAGACCCATCTGTGCTTGTTTATATTAAAAAAAAATTGATTTTTTTTTTCTCCTTGATACAAGTTTCTACAGCTTTTATTTTTATAATCTTCTGCAGCTTGATATTATTGAGTAAACAATGATACATTCTAAGTCTTATTTTATTTTCTAAAAAACCAAGTCTTATTTTATTTGTAAGTTATCTAAAACGTGATCTCACATTCTATTATAGGCATAAAATATATTGGAAAAATTATATTGACCTCTGACCAAGTTTCGTGAAGGTATAATAATATATTCCTCTTATTTTGAATGATAAATTGATATCCCTTGAACTGGAAAATATTATACACCAGTAGTCTAGTCAGCCTCAAAGTATTAAAAACTATTGTTTAAAATTATTTTGTTGATTTACATCCCGAAAACAAAGGAAAAAGATCTTGTTTCCCTAAAATATTATATTTGGAAGTTTGGAACCTTGATTTTTTTTTTTTTTTTTTTTCAATTTTTGTCCTAATCTCAAAAAATCTTTCACAAGATTTGAAATCTTTTGGAAAATTTAATTTCAATTTTTATTTTTTAAAACAAACAAACAAAAACTTCAAAACTGCTATTTTGTGGGAAAATATCCTAAAAAAATTCCATAAAATTGCTATCAAGCATAAGTTGGATAATTGTTGTATTTTAAAGGAAACCATAGTATTTTATACATTATAACTAAATTCTACTGCTATTTTTACACCAACGAAATGTTGTTAGACTATTAACGAACCTTAGAAGGATAATCAGTATATCTAATATTTTTAAATTTAAGGCAGGTTCATACTTTTTAAATCACACCTCGTTTCTCTCCTATTCTATGATTTCGCAAAACCTCAAAGTATATATAAGGTTAATGTAATTTGCTTAATATTTATTTAATTGAAAAAAATTGAACTACTTTAATTCTTAGGCTGCAATTGATACATATAGATAATCCCGTTAAGCTTATCTGTATGAATAATAATCAAATCTTGAAGAATTATCTACCCTATTAACAATAATTAAGTTGTTCTCTCTCCTAATTATGTTGTTAGAGTTCCTCTCAAAAAGTGAAGTCTAAAATGTATAATTTATTTTAGCTTATAGCATTGACAGATTTATTTTATAATGAGAATCAAGTTCAATTCCCCCCGCGCGATAAACTATCATTTGATCTAAAAACTTAAATTACTAGGAAATGGTGATTTTAATCTTTAACCACCATTCTAACACTCTTTAGATATATTAAAGCACAATCTTGCTAAATGCCTAAGTTTTGGAATGTGGACATATGCTTCTAAGGTTGAACCACATTATTCTTCTCCATAATCTGTATATTATTCTTCATATTTTCTTATACAGTTTATTATGATATCAAAGTTATATTTCACCTTTTCTAATATGGTTTTAAAGCCTCATAGGCAGTCAACTCACTCACGCCTTACAGGGGTTCGTGTGCCTCTTGAACCAGTTATCAACTAGTGAATGATTACATGCATTTGCTTATATTCTCTCATTAACCAGACAGAACAAGAAGAGTAGCCCACAAACAAAGATGCTTTGTTCAACTGAACATGTCCCAAAAACTCCTATTTTCAATAATGTCTAAACGTTTAACACGGATTTCACCAGCCAACTTCATACATACAAACTGTAACCACATTCAACATTCACGTGTGCTTTACTCGAATACTGAACATGCTTGGGCAAGCCAATTGGCATCAATCTTGCAAGCTTGTAATGGCCCTTCTGTTCTTCAACAAGGTAGACAGGTTCATGCCCAGGTCATTGTCAGTGGATATAGCAACAATGCTCTTCTGGGTACAAAGCTTTTGGGCATGTATGTTCTTTGTGGCAGCATTGTGGCTGCTAAGAACATGTTCTATAAGCTTGAACTGGGATCATCTTTGCCTTGGACTTTGATGATTAGAGGGTTTACAAAGATGGGTTGGTTTGATTTTGCCTTGTTGTTTTACTTTAAGATGTTGGGTTGTGGTGTTTTTCCTGATAAGTATACTTTTCCTTGTGTGATAAAGGCTTGTGGTGGTTTGAATAATGTAAGGCTGGGTAAGTTAGTTCACCGGACAATTCGGTTGATGGGTTTTGAGTTTGATGTGTTTGTGGGTAGTTCTTTGATCAAATTGTATGCAGAGAATGGTTGTATTGGTGAGGCGCGGTATTTGTTTGATAAAATGCCACATAGAGATTGTGTTATGTGGAATGTCATGCTTAATGTTTATGTAAAAAATGCAGATAGTATTAATGCTCTGCAAATGTTTTTGGAAATGAGAAATAGTGAAATTAGGCCCAACTCAGTGACATTTGCTTGTGTATTGTCTGTTTGTGCCTCGGAAGCAATGGTTGTTTTGGGGACCCAGCTTCATGGACTCGTTGTTAGGTGTGGGTTGGAGTTGGATTCTCCTGTGGCTAACACATTGTTAGCTATGTATTCGAAATGCCAGAAACTTTTTGATGCATGTGCGCTGTTTGATATGATGCCACAAACTGATTTGGTAACTTGGAATGGAATGATTTCTGGATTTGTACAAAATGGGTTTATGGGTGAGGCTTCACATTTGTTTCGTGAGATGATATCTGTTGGTGTCAAACCAGACTCAATCACCCTTGCAAGTTTCCTTCCATCAGTTACTGAATCCGCATGTCTCAATCAAGGTAAGGAAATTCATGGTTACATGGTAAGACATGGTGTGCCTTTGGATGTATTCTTGAAGAGTGCACTTATTGATATATACTTAAAGTGCAGGAATGTGGAGATGGCACGCAAGATTTTCAGCCAAAGCAACACAACTGATATCGTAGTGTGCACGACTATGATTTCAGGGTTCACACTCAATGGAATGAATAGCGACGCTTTAGCAATTTTCAGGTGGTTACTGAAAGAGAAGATGCGACCAAATTCGGTAACTCTGGCAAGTACTCTGCCGGCTTGTGCCGGTTTAGCTGCCCTGAAATTGGGGAAGGAATTGCATTGTAACATCCTAAAGAATGGGCTTGATGGGAGGTGTCATGTGGGAAGCGCAATTACAGATATGTATGCTAAATGTGGAAGGTTGGATCTTGCTCATCAAACTTTTGAAAGGATTTCAGAAAGGGATACTGTGTGTTGGAACTCAATGATCACAAGCTGTGCCCAGAATGGTAAACCAGAAGATGCCATTGATCTTTTTCGTCAATTGGGGAAGGGAGGAACCAAGTACGATTGTGTGAGCATTTCAGCTGCACTATCTGCTTGTGCGAACTTATCGTCACTCCATCATGGGAAAGAGATCCACAGTTTCATGATTAAAGGTGCATTCAGCTCTGATCTTTTTGCTGAGAGCGCACTGATAGACATGTATGCTAAATGTGGAAACTTGGATTCTGCTCGCTCTGTGTTTGACATGATGCAAGGGAAGAATGAAGTTTCATGGAATAGCATAATTTCTGCTTACGGAAACCATGGTCACCTCAAGGACTCTCTCACTCTATTCCATGAAATGTTGGAAAATGGAATTCAGCCTGATCATGTCACCTTTCTTGCTATAATTTCTGCTTGTGGTCATGCAGGCCAAGTTGACAACGGAGCTCGTTACTTCCGTTGCATGACTGAGCAATATGGAATTCCAGCACAGATGGAGCATTATGCATGCATGGTAGATTTGTTTGGTCGTGCTGGTCAGTTGAATGAAGCATTTGAAACTATAAAGAGTATGCCATTCACTCCAGATGCTGGTGTTTGGGGGACATTGCTTGGTGCCTGCCGGGTCCATGGAAATGTTGAGCTTGCTGAAGTAGCTTCTAGACATCTTTTTGATTTAGACCCACAAAATTCTGGCTACTATGTGTTGCTTTCAAACGTACATGCTGATGCTGGGCAGTGGGGGAGTGTGCTTAAGATACGGAGTTTGATGAAAGAAAGGCAAGTTCAGAAGGTACCTGGGTACAGCTGGATTAACATCAATAACAACACCCATATTTTTTGTGCTGCAGATGGAAGTCATCCACAATCTGCTGAAATATATTCAATACTGAATAATCTTCTGCTAGAACTAAGAAAAGAGGGCTATTTTCCCCAGCTCTATCTTCCAATGCACCCACAAACCATGGGATTGTGATTACCACAAAAAGTTGATCGTTTTTATTATCTCAGTGTCAACTGTAACAAATATATAACGATGGTGTCTTACCATGGTAAGTGAGGAGCGGCTTTTTGTATTATGCTCTTCTACCTTGTTATCTTATTGACTGATCAAAAAAAAAAAAAAAAAAAAACCTTGTTATCTTATTGATGGAGACTTCTTGAAGTTGCTTTGGTTTAAAGAAGGAACGTGTGATTGTGATATAAAAGATTCAAATTTTGTTATCTCCACTGTGTTTCTTGATCTACTATAGAATTATTTTAGAGGCTCAAAAATGGATCTTATATCACCTGTATCAAATCAAATAATATTGTATTCTCAATTTAATGGTAGACGAACAATATGTTACTTTTAATATATCCAATAAAAATTTATACTTCTCTGAATGCGTGAAACAATTTATTCATTGAATACGTTTGCTCTTTCTATGCATTCTGTGACTTTTCTGTTTTTACTGTTACTGCCTTAATGGTGAGTTGTTATGATAGCTTATGTTCAGGTTCTCTTAATAAAGTGTTCCAAGGTGAGACTTTTGGTCACCTAAGAAGGTGGAAACATGATATAGAAAGTTAAGAAGACATTGTACTTTTGAATAATATGGAAAATGAAATTCATTATGAAATTTCAGACCTAAATAATTTTTACAGCTTAGTCAGTACTTTGTTTTACGACCTGAGATTATCCCCTAAAGATGGTACCATGAGATGATGCTCCTTTTTTCTTTCTTTTGTTTCCTTTTCTCATTTATGAATATTAATTCAACTTGACATGCTGATTGTTAATGGTTAAAATCATAAGGTAATGATTAAACAAAACAAAACAAACAAACAAAAAGGAATATTATGAAAACTTAAGAGTAGCCAATATATTATGTGGCTCCTTAGTGAACATCTAAGGTCCTCTTTGAGATCAAGAGAGCTATTTGTTTAGTCACTACTTTAAGTCGAGTTACATAAATGGTGACATAAGAGGAAAAAATGGTCATGGGCTTAATGAGCTTTGGTTTACTCTTAATGGAGCTTTCTTTGAAGTTCCAATTGCAAAGCCAGATTACAGTGAGCTACTTTCCAAATTGCAATGCTTCTCTCTTGGACAATTTGTTGGGAATATCGATTTCACTATCTATTGGCTTGCGATTGCTTTTGTTCTCCACATTTCTTATCTCAAGGTACACCCACTTGTGTTGCTTTATGATGCAACATGGGCCAAAGATAATGACACTCCACTTCGGACTCTGCTTGTTGTTGGACAGGCTCAAATTTTATAGAGAGCAAATTCAACTTCTGCTCAAGATCTCAAGCCCTTCTACTGTGAAGTTGGAACAAAATCCCTTGGTTCCTTCAACATCGTCTGCTTCTAGAGGTTTGATTTAACATTCATTCATGGCTCTCTGATGCTCTCTAATTTTTCAGCAGTAATATATTGCTCTAATAATCTTGTACAACTTTATTTGATGCTTTACCTAGGAGCTTGGAGTCAAATGCTACTGTCTAGAAAACCCAAGGCCCAATTTTTTGTACAATGGGCTAATGTCTTGCAAAGCATCTGTTATCCTGTTGGTTACTTTGTGCTATGCAATAGTTAACTGGGCTGGTTAGTGGAGATATTAATGGTGGGCATTTTTACCACTGAATTGTGCCCATCATATGGACTTAGTTTATTTTTTAACAAATAATAAGCTATATATTGTACCTAAATTATGTGCGGATGCAATTTAATGTGCTGTTACCACCACATTAGTAGTTTCCGTAGTTGTCACTCAATTCAGAACTATAGTATATAAATTATAATGTCTTAAGAGTCAAACCGGGATAACCTATTGACTTCCTTGTAACTCATTTTCCTAAAATTTTCATGCTTTTAACTTTATGAACTTCCATACCCTCTTAGCCTTCAGCAATTTCCCATTGTTGACAAATTTTCAGCCAAAATTGACTGAGTTTTCCTTTTATTTTGATGGTGGAGTTCAGAGGACTGCAACTGATGTATTTGTGGGTCATTATATATTGCATATAGTTGACCATGCTTCATTTTAGTAAATGGGCTTTGTGCTCATCAACCAACATTAAACAGTTCATGTCTTCTTTTCATTGCTGTGGGGGCAGGGGGAATAACTTGGGCTTGCCTAGCCCGACTTTGTCCATACTGGGGCTTTTGGTTCTTTGGGTTTGCATCTCTTTCATACATGAGCTTCTGAAATTAGGCAAACTTACTACTGACAAAATTGTGGAAATTTGTTGAAAGTATTATTGTTCTAATTAGTTTAGGGTCTGGATGTTGTTAGAACTTATATCGCGTTTCAGTTAAACTTGGGAACTTTTGATCCTTTCTCTTACAGTCAGAGTTCATTGATATTTTGTTTCTACCATTGGTTATACAATTTCTAGGAGTAGATTTTAAGGAAATGTAGAAAATAACAATTATATTCAACTTCATGTAATTTGTTTACAAGTTTGTCTATTCCATGTAATTCATTGTGAGTTTAGGAATAGATTTTTAAGGAAATGATAAGGTAACAATTAGACCTCTGACTCTGACAGGTCCAAAACTGATTTTAGGTTTCTGTAAAAAACATACCTTCTTCAATCCTTGACACTTTGACACCATTATTCAGTTATTATTTACTTATTAAAAACTTTGAGCCATAGATAAAACCAGCATAGACAAATTGTCAAGTGTTAACAAACTTGTTGATGTTATGTATTAACTTTTCAAAAACGACAAATGGCTTTCAGAAGCTGAGTCAAATCATTAATAATGTCTGATGTAATTCATGAAAATTATGTCTGATGTAATTCTGAAAATTATATTAGCTCATGCAAAGACTTCATTGTGTCTAGTGTTGTTATTTAAACCTTTGCAGCTAATAATTAACATATGGATTTTTTATTTTTTATTTTGCTCAAAATTTACATAAGGACATTTTAATACTTCAATTTCTACACTTGTAGTAAGGGATCCTACTTTTGGGAAATGTTTCACCCTTGCGCTAAGTATTTCAGAGTGAAAAAAATGTATTAAAAAAATTAATGAATTGATTCTACTTTCATAGGACACCCACATATGCCTTGAGCGCCCCCTATTTTTGGGCATGTGTATTAGAAAAATATGGTTGTGAATGACCAAACAGTTCTAGTTATTTCTTTTGATAAGTATTCTTGAATTATCATCCTTAGAATTTACAAAAAGATCAGTGATACTGTTAGAGAGTGAGATGAGCGTGTTGTTTAGTTGTTGATGTGATGTTAACCATAGAAGCACATTTGAAAATCTTTCAAGCAATGCTAGGGACACAATATTTTTTACAACTTAATTCACAACTTGTTGCGGTGTGAAGTTATGAGTGGTGCAACATCACTTTCACATGATACTATTATTGACGTTACTTTTATCGTGCACCAATCAGTGGACTTATTTGTGAGAAGACATTTGAACCTAGGTTATCTCAGCCAATGCTTTTGTGTTTTCATGCACATGTTAGGCTGGCAGGTAGAAAATGATGCCCCTATAAACGTTCTGATGATCTCATATTAGTAAGCTACATCACTAGGTTAGGCATCCTATTGGAAACCTTTAGAGCTAGGTTGTGTCTTGATGTTAACCACTTGCCCCACCTGTAAAACTGTTGTAGAAGACTGGTGATCAGCAAAACATGTGCTACATAGCTCCATCAACTTACGGATTGAAAAGGTTTAAGAATATCTGACTGGATTGCATGTTATTTTTTCAAAAACAGTTATAAACCATGGATTGGTTTGAATTGTTAGGTTTTATTAACTAGGTTCCTTTAGCTGGTGGTTGTGTAACTTCTACTTAAACAGTTTGGCCTGTGCAGTGGAGATAGGTTGATCGCTTTGTTACTAACTTCCTACTTGACTCTAGAAAGATGTTCCAAGAGATTTCTAATTATGTTGCGAACCTGTCTTACACAATCTTAGTTTGCCTAAATTAGAGCAAGGCAAACTAACATAAAACCAGATAAAAATTAGTAAAGATAAATATCCCATCCTTTTTTTCCTATGTTTATCTATAAAACTTATCCTATGTTTAGAAGAAGAAAAATTAAGGAAAAGTAGAAGAAAGGGGAGGAGAAGATGGTCGGAATATACTAAAAATTAGTACATTTCCATTAACCTTCCCCTCTTATATCCTCTCCTTTCCCTCCGCTCTCAACATATCTTTAGTTACAGTTCCTTAGGTATTGTATATTAGGTTCCCTATTAGATTCAAATACATTGCTGTAGTGACTAATGAAACACAAAGAAAGTTATTTTTTCTAAAAACAACTAATTCCAGTGTAGTCATGTGTTTAATTAAATTTAATCGGAGAAACCTAATGTATTGCACCTAAGGAACTGGACCTAATTAAGTTTGACAATGTTCTGCTTTAAAAGATCCCTAAAAATTTACTAAGCAAAAGCTTCAACCTAGTAATTTTAAAACTGAGATAACATTTTGGGGATACGATACAAGCATAGTTGTTTCTGTGGTGTATATTTTAAAAATTCTATCCTGTGAGTGCTGTCTTGATTCCTAATTAAATAATTGTGTAGTTTTCAAAGCAGTGCTTTATTGATCAATAATGACTTTAAGAAATTCTAATCCCACTATGCTATGTTGCTTAAAGAGAGGACCAAACCCAAACATTTATGAACCTAATCTCATAATCTTACCAGAATCAATATACCTTTTTATCCAAATGTGAATCAGATTTGGGGTATATTTTTATCAACCAGCTGTCTGAACAGTATTAGATGGTGGTGGGTACGTTTATGTCCACACCAGAGTCCACACATACATTTGATGATGAGGTAAGCAAATATGTGGTTTTAGCTTAAGCTTGAGTCTATTAATTCCATTCCCTGTAGGCTTTCTGGGATTCATGGCAAATTAGAATGTTCTAATTTGGATGTTTAAGGATCGACTATGTCATATCCATCAACAGGTTGTGTTTTGTTTCAATATATATATATATATGGTAGTCTATCTGGAATTTAAGCTGTACCTTTTACGGCCAGTAAAAATATTTTACATCTTACCAAAAGAAAGGGCTGAGTATCAATTTCAAAAGAAGAAAAAAGGAAAGAGAAAAGGCTGCTAAATTGGGTATAATTCATAGTCATTTAGTTAGTCTTTAGTGACTCATTGCTAGAAAGTTCAAAACTTGGGGAAAATTGTTATCCAGGTCAGAATTATATTATGCTAAAAGTCTAAAAGGATGCATCTATGAAATGTTCTAATATGATTTTCTCATTGATCCATATCCAGCTTTGTTCACGCATTATCACTACGTACAGGGCCGGCCCTAAGAATTATGAGGCCTAGGGCGGTACAAAAAAAATAAGGTCTTCTATTTAAAAAAAAAAAATTCATTGAAAAATTACTCTACATACGGTTTCTTCTAAAAATTTACTAATTAAACTTTTATATTCAATATTTTCTAACAAATCTTGTTCAATAGAAAATATGGCTAATCTATTTAATTTTTCTTGTGACATAGTTGATCGCATGTAATATTTTTATAATTTTAATTTTGAAAAACTTCTTTTAACGGATGCGACTGTGACAAGCATAGTCAATAATATTCTATATGCAATAGATGCATTTGAAACAATTCAATTCCTTGATAAAATTAAGTATATTTGTCATTGTCTTTTTTTCTTTTGGTAAAATCTCTGGTAAGACTTTTAAGTCTGAAAATAAATCAATACCATCAAGATAAAAAAAAATTACCAGGTTTTATAAAAAAAACCTTCAAGATTAACATAATACTTTTTCGAATTATCATAATTTAGTGAAGTTAGCTTCTTCACATCAAATAAATACCAAAAATTGTTCTCATATATACTTAGGTTAGAGAAATAAATTATTATTAGGCTTAATTTAAAGACTTTTGTTTTAATATATGGGCCTTTTTAATTTTTGTATATATAAATATATTGAGGCCTTTCAATAAGGGCCTTAAAAAGTTTTAGGATGAGGCTTAATTTTGAGGTGAGGCCTAGGGCGGTCGCCCAACTCGCCCTTGCCCAGGGCCACCCCTGACTACGTAGCCATTATGTATTACATGTATCTAGACAAGTAGGCTAGAGCTGGAGTTCTGAATGTTACAAATATTGAAGAGCTTTCGTGTATATGAGAAATTATGTAAGCTTAATATAAATTCAGGAAATTATTCTTGCAGATGCATGTCGTCATGTTGATGTATGCAAACGTGTGTTTATGAATGTCAATGCCTGCATGTGCATGTGTCTCACCCTGTGTGAATGTTAATATTATATACCTGAGTCCTGAGCAAATATAAATACAAATTGTTCTTGAGCATAAGCATAAATTACTTAATCCGTCAGATATGAATGTCTTTGGATAACCCGTCAACTGGTTTTAACGGGTAGAGTCAATTGTCCATAAGTTTCTATCTAGAAGCGAGTTCAAAAGACTCTTTTTTAAGAGGTAGAATTGATGTAACGGTTGTATATAACATCATTTTCACATGGAAATAAGTCTCACACTTATGAGGTCCACTCCCATGTGAGACGGATATTATATATATTTAATAGCTACATATGATATTTGTTCATACCATTAGAAAGATTCCCTACTTTAAAAAGGAAAAAAAAAAAATGCAAATTATGTAGACCTCTTCATGCTACAAGAGAAAAACAATAAACGGAACCAAATAATTATGAAATATATACCACCATTTTTTTCCTATTCTTTGTAGGACAAGATACCACCACTAAGAAATGATTAAAGTTGGAGATGAATTAAAGCAGATATATTTCCAAATAAAGTGGAGATTTCTCCACCACTACTTTGTCATTAATAAGGTCTTGGCCCCGTAAAGCAATTGTGTGGAAGTCAAAAGATGTCTCATAGATCGATAATGACATCCCTTGGAAGAAACATTTCTTATCCTAAATTCATATTTTCTTTTAAACAATCAATAACAATGGGCCAAGGAGGAGTACCTCATTAAATAAATACTGTAAATAAATAATGAAAGAGAAACATATACTCAAAGTTCTCAATGATTTTTAATATTCATGGGTTTTTTATGCTTTACTTTGAAGTGTCAGATAGGCATGGGTGGAGATATCTGTAAAATCATTTGTTTACAGTATGAACAAATTAGTTCATGGAGAAGGATCATGAACAACAAGACTAGGAACAGGAACAGATTAGTGAAAGCCCATTCTTGCTAGTGCATCATCGCATGCATCGGTTAAATTTCCGGTAGAGATGATAATGAAGGTCTTAGTGGGAGATTGGATTCATCAACTACGTGCAGATGTGCAATTACCGACATTAATGGTACTCAAGTTATCACTAGACTAGTTACGTTGTTGTTGGATTTATTTGTCAAATGCACCATAACAATATTTGTGGTTGTGGTTACCCTTTAATCTGTCTCATCGGAGTAGGTTTCCTAACATGCCCTGATTAATTAATAAACCTGTGCTGGTGTCTCTTGCGGAAGCATTGATCAATCTGATTAGATATACGATATTTGGACAAGGTACCCAAAAATAGTTTTATTAGGATTTTCCTTTGAATTTTTTGACACTTGAAGAGGGTTGAATAAAAATCAAATTACCTGATGGACTCTAAATTTGTACCTTATTTCCAAATAAGTCTCAAGTTTTTAATTTTGTCAATTAAAATCTCAAATTTATGGAATCATTTCAATTTTAAATATGTGTTCATCTTCGTTATTCAAGATATTAACAAAGTAGAAAAATGCGGAACATTAAAGGCTTATTTGATACATGTTTTCGTTTTCATTTTCATTTCCTGACTTTTTTCAACTTTTCAAATTGAAATTTGAAACTTGTTTGAATTTTTTTTTTTTTTTTACACCCTATTTTCTCACATGTTTTCAGTCTTGTTTTTATTTTAATTTTTATTATGGGTAAAACTTAGGTACAGTTCCTTAGGTTAGGTACATTAGGTTCAATAATTGAATTCAAACACATGGTTACATTAACCAATGAAACACAAATAATGTTATCTTTTCAAGAATATTTAAATTCAATACAGTTATGTATTATCCTTTTATTATTATCCTATTATTATTATATTAAAAAAATATTATTATATTTATTTTATGTGTAAAAACTAAAATGAGATAAAAAACAAATAATGAAAACAGCTTATGGCTGTTTTGAAAAAGGGCATGGGACCCACGAAAAAAAAAAAAAAAAAAAACAAATTGTTTTCAAGAACAAAATTGAAACTACCTAAACAAAAAAAATTTTGGTGAGGCCTACAAATTCTGTTTTACAAACATGAAATCAGTTTTACAAAAGTGTATACCAAACAAGCCCAATTGTTAATTAAACTTTTGTGTTTCACCTAGAGTTTATTCATAAATTAATTAAGTAATTATTAAATAGAAATGGTAGAGAGATAAAGCTTCATTTAGAGAGAGGTAAAGTTTTTTCAACTGAATAATGGAGATGAACAAGAGATTCAAGTTTCATAATCTAGAACTTTGATTGATTAAATCAAAATTGTGTACCTAATCTAAAACAGGTTTAAACTATGGATCTTTTTATGTAATTTCCCAAATTAAAAGGTGATTTTGTTTTCCATATACGTGCCACAAAATAATGAGAGCCATGATATGTATTTTCTAAAGTTAATCATTGGTTTTTCTCCGGTAATAACTAGTATGATTGCTCAATTGGTGGAATAATTACAGTCTAAGTGAACATTAGGTTGGAATAATTACAGTCCAACAACGCACTTAATTAACTTGGGAATAATGCTTATTCTGGACCTCATTCCCACGCTGAAAAGGCTTGCTTTGCTCGTCTAATCAGATCCCAGTTCATGATTTGATGTGACCATTCAAAGCAATGTCAGCATTCATTTCATATAGTCATGTTGGTGGGTTTCTTTTCTTCCCTTCCATGGAGTAAAGTAGTACGATTGTGTTTTTTTTTTCGATAAGTAGTAAATGATTGTGATAGTTCCAGTAGTAGAAAGAAATATGAACTTGAAGTAGAAACTAGAAACAACTACAGCTTAGGAAAAATCTATTGAAGACAATTACACAAGGGTCCTTTTTTTTTCTTTCTTTTTTTGAGAAAGAGGTAAGTAACACAATGGTCCTAATTAATTTTCCCTACTATATATAGATAAATACACCAAGCCAAAGCAAATAATTAAATTAAGAATGAAATATGAACTTGGGGTAGAAACTAGAAACAACTATAGCTTAATTATCAAAACAGAAACAACTACAGCTTAGGAAAATCCTATTGAAAACAAGTGCACAATAGTCCTAATTAATTTCCTCTACTATAGCTAGGTAAATACATTAACCCAAACTAAATTTCCCTTAATTAATTAAATTACATCATCATCATCGATCATACATCAACTCTTAAAATCTATTTTCCGATGAAGATTTTATTTTCTGAATCTATCGCAACATGTGACTGGACATGATGAAACAAGCACAAGCACAAGCACAACCCCATTGTCTTGTTCATAACCCAAATTAATCACCATTTATAACTGGTATTAGATAGAACAAGCATTCCCTTCCGAATCCATAGCAGTAGTACCAGTGTTGTTGCTATGTAGTTGTGGCTTCCTGCGCTTCTTTTTCTCATAGGCTATCCCTCTAGCCTTGGCTTGAGTGTCCCTCACATCCCTGAGATACAACCTTACAGCGCGTACACCAAAGGGGTTGGTCTCAGGATGCCCACCGTTCTCTTCAAAAGCAGCACGAAGGCGACCTATGAGAGCATCAAGGCTCCCCCAGGCTTGTTTCAATGGACATGGACATGGTGCTGGTGGGTTTGGATGGCCAAAGAAAGGGCAGCTATCAGAGTGGACCTTTGTCTTTCCAAACTGGTCTAAGTAGCGCAGGAATTCAAGTACATTAGCACCACTGCAACGAGAGAGACTCAATGGTGGCCTGTGGTTCTTCAAATACTGACCAAAGGTAGTCCAGTCTCGCCGCTTCTGTGATTCATACCTGCTCGGTACTGGAGGGACAAGTAAGGTAGCTTGGTTCATATGGCTCTGGCTCTGGTTCTGGTTGTTGTAGCCACGGGTAAGAGAGGATGTGGCGGTGGCTGCGGCTGCTGCCGCTGCAACAGCAGCTGACATGGTATGATATGTTATGTGGGGAAGTGTTTTTTAAGGGTGCATGCAATATGTTGTTTGTGGAATGTTTGATTATTGTGGTTGTATGAAGAGCTGTATAGTTTGAGAAAGGAAAGTAAATATATGAGTATTGAATATTTGAAGCAAAAGCAGCTCAAGACTCAATGCTAAAATTGGGGAAAACTGAAATTCACAGGGTTATTACTTATTAGAGAAAGATACTAAGTAACACGGTTTGAGAAATTAAAAGAGGAGGCAGAGAGATATAATATGGTAGATGAAGAGAGGCGTAGGAGGATATATATAAACTAGTAGGAGAAGTGGGAGGCAAAGGCAAGGCAAGCAAGGCAACGAGAGGAGAGAGTGGGGGAAAGATGATTGGGTAGATATTTGGGACTTTGATATTTTTTTTTTTTTTGGTGGGATGCTTTGATATTTTCATTCTATTGTTTCATACCATTTAAAAAATTGTAAATGAGTATATTTACAATTTGTGAATATATTCAAATTATTTAGATAATATAAAGTGTAAAAGATGTGAAGGAATATTTTCTCAAATATTTGTGGATGTTATGTTGTGTACAAAAATTCATGTCAAAAGATGTATGACTTCATGTAAAACTAAATGACAAAAATGAATATATGTGATTGACTTAAATTAGTTTGGTTAAATTATAAATTATATTTTTTAAATTTAGTCAAAATTTAATTTAATTCTCTAAATTTTGACAGTTTAAATTTATTCCTATAAATTTGGTTTAGTATGATTTTTGGTACTTGATTATTAGGTTTTTAATTATTTTAAAGGCTTTGATTATTGTTGTTTGTGATATTATGGTGCCATCCACACAATATAAATATCCACAAATAAAATAGTTTTTAATTAGTGATATGCAGCTCTGAATGCCCTGTCTGATTATAGATAGATAGGAAGGGGACAAAAAAGAGGGTCCCATGCATTACAGAGGCCACGTCGTGCGATTGATGAGAGTTTGAATACAATCAAATATCACTTCCAACGTCGTGTCAAAAATTTCACCTGCCCTTTCTTTTGTCGTCAAAACTCTTTTGGCACCTTAGCATGTAATTGGACATGAGACGTGACTTATTGCTAACCTTGGAATTCTATATTTTGGTGCAGCATTGCAAATTTGCAATTCGTTATCATTAGTCATTATCATTATCATCACATTACATCTTTTTCTTTTTCTTTTTCTTTTTAAAAAATTAATTCATAATCATTGCTTTTTCTAATATTATTGTTTATTTTTACTTCTCTCAATGTCAGGTTTGAAACTACTATTATTTCTAAAATAAAAGGATTTCTTAAAAAAATTAATGATAAAAAACAAATGTGAAGTCCTAATACTCAAAAAGTCAAAACTAGTAACAAGAGCATATTATTTCTAAAATAAATGAATTTCTTTTAAAAAAAAAATGATGATAAAAAATGGTTAAGTTTTTAATACTCAAAACTAGTAACAAGAGCATATTATTTCTAAAATATATTAATCTCTTAAAAAAATTATGATAAAAAACAATTGTGAATTTTTAATACTCAAAACTAGTAACAAGAGCATATTATTATTTCTAAAATAAATGAATCTCTTAAAACAAATTGATGGTAAAAAAACAATTGTGAAGCTTTTTAATACTCAAAACTAGTAAAACGAATAAGAAAAGATTTATAGGGCAGTGCTATTTCTGCACCAAGAGTGTGAAAATATAAAATAAAATAAAAATAAAGTGATTTTGTGCACAATTGGTGCGGAAATATCATTTGCCTATTTAAAAGTTAAAAGGTTTATTTTTCAAAATTGGCATGAAAAAACAAAGCCGCACCAGACAAACAACTTTATGTGGACAGCCTTTAGTGAAGCATTTGGCAAGAGTTCAAAAACTGTCAAACAAAGTGAGATTTCTTACCTAAAAATCAATGGCAATCAACGTTATATTTGAGTGGAAACATATGATTTAGCAGGCAAATCTATATGAGATTTCTTATCTAAACATCAAGTACATATATGCATATTTCAGCTTTGTTTCATTGTCAGATCAGATTTTATTTTAATCTTTCCATAAAAAATAATCAAATACCTATCTTTGTGAACAATTCATGATTTATGCATGATTTTATTAACACACCCAATAAAATTAATAATTATTATTATGTTAAAGACACAAAAAATTTCACAACTTATCAACATGGTAAGTTATGATTGTATTAATTAGTTTCATATAGACTCACCAGTAATATCACTTTATATCCTCAGCCAACCTTAAACCCTTGGAGCTTTACTGACTTTCTGAATACTATTGGAATTCATGAAGAGGCCTTTACAAGAACATGCGGCACTTTTCTAACATACACATTTATATAGTCCCTATAGTAGGGTTACAGTGAGGCAAAAGTCTAAATAAATACAACTTGTTACAGCCTGTACAACCCGTATATTAGCTCCTAACATTAAGGAATTGTAATTTCATAATAAGTCTAACAGATGTGATTGAATGAAAATTGAGTATAAATCACATAGTGGTAGGAGACTAGAATTGACTAGAATATTTCCTTATCATACTGAACATACTCGTAGGCCCTCCAAACCACAAAATCCCGGGTTTCCCCTCTTGAAGATTCATGTACTTAGGTCATGAATCCTTAGTCTTTTAGTGATTGTTAACAACGTAATTAGAATTGTTATTACAATCATCATACCACACGACGTGTGTATAATTTTAAATAAACCAGAAAGAAATTATTTTAAATTATAATAATGTGATACAATAAATATATTTGTTAGTTTGCTTATGTTTTTTTGGCTAAGTAGGTAAACGAAGGAATTAATAAATATCATCTCTTTCATTCTCTTGTTACTTTTCTTAAAGACACCAAAGAATCAAATAAAATATGTACATATCTTGTATCATATATATTTCGTCTCGTATATTATTAACTATTTTATTTTATTTTTGATTTTTTTATGACTCTGGGTGTTCAGGTCAACCTTGCGATACCTCGATTAATCTCATAGGGACAAGTAACACCCTACTAGCCATGTGTACCACAATAGGCACAGACTTTATTTTGAGTAGGTGGCCTTGAGGGGACTCGAATTAGTGACCATCAGGGAGCACACACAAAACCGGACCAGTTAAGCTACCCCTCAAGATTACTAACTATGCTATTGATTATTAGAAATGACATCAATATTATAAAATATCATTTGAAAACCTTATACCAATAAAATTTTGACCGGATATCATTTCCACCAAATTGTTGATATTTTTGAAAGTTAAAACCTTTTCCCCATGTCATGACTCATGATCACCATAGTGATCATAATGCATGCACAAGTTCACCATTACTATTGTTCTTATCCCCACCAACACCATTTTTATGTTGTTATTACCGACATTATCAACATAATCATCACATTGAATTATTAATCTTTTATCGCTATCCTTGTTATATTGATAATCCTTTATCGATATCCTTTTTGTATAATCAATTCTGTGTCAAAACCATCATCACTAGGTCACCACTCACCATTACCGCCACAACCTACAATAAAAACAAAATCAGTGCACCTACTACATAAGTTTTTTCATAATCATATTTTCCCATCCAATCCAAGGTTTAGGCCACATTCTTTTAATGGAACATAGTTGAGCTTAATGGCATCCATTAATTTCACAGCAAACACTTTCTTCTATAGTCAAGATATACAATAATAGTACGTTTATGTGCGTAAGAAATTAAATTCATACACTTTTAATAACCATATATATATATAGGCTTCAATTTATCACATTTGTAAAATTATAAGCATTTTTTTTTCTCAATTAGTTTATCTGCATGGTTAGCATGGCCACCGTAAAAACAGAAGAATTTTAGTACTAGTGTAGACACATGCACCAAAAGAAAAATAATAATAAAAGAGATGAGATTTGTTTACTTTTATTTTGGCCTAAAATAGGAGGGAATCATCCAAAGTTCCAAGCCGATAATAAAGCGTACAGATCATTTGATTGACTATATATGAAGTGAAGACTTTCATGCGTGCTTTGCCTTTATTAGGTTTGGCACCGCGTCATGCCAATGTTACATCTTGTCAAGATGTCAAATCGCATAGTCGTTTCTTTTCCTTTTTTTGCTCCAGTGGTTGAGGCTTAATATCGATAGGAAGGGTTACCAGATTTCAGCTGTAATTATAATTTTCTTGCCAGATTTAGCGGTGCCGTTTCAGTTTGCATATGGGTTACCCAGATTTCAGCTGCAATGGGGATGCTGAAATAGCTCAGGAGTCAAGAGTAGGGGTGTCAAATAGGTGGATTTGAGTGAATAATAAATGAGTTAAGTCCTTAAAGACTTATTTAATAAAGTATGAATGGCTCATATCAAATCCAGCCCATTAAAATCCAACAAATACTAACAATTTCAGCTTGCATTAATTGTATAAACATATAACAAATTGTTAAAAGCCACTTGCGAGTGTTGGCATCTAATGAAAGGAGTCGGGGCCTTGAAATCATTGTTGGATTTGACCCAAGTCCAAAAACTTGATGTTTTAAATTACCCAAACAAATGATTTAGATTTAGGCCGAAATCCTACCATCCAAACCGACCATAAAGATTTTTCTGGACTGGTAAGTGGTCACCTAAAGGATTGCCTCACGGGCCACAGCGAGGCCATTGCACGAAATCCTCAAAAGAATGCACAGAAAAGAACTCTTTCATGTCATGGCCACACAAACAAAAAGGGGGAAAAATGTGAAGGAAAAGTAATAGTGAGGTTAAAATAATGAAAGAAAAAGAAAGGATTGGCAAAGTTGTCATCATTTATGTTTAGTGGCTGTCAAGTATGATTCCTATAATGGACAAGGATGGTTGAGCTTATTGTCTATATAGATGGTCAATATCATTTGAGGGCACTTAAGTTGTAGGGTAAATGCTCTGTATATAATTCTTGAGTATGACCCCTAGAAGCCTTGGAGGATGATCAAAGGTGTTGAATTAGCAGACTTAAGCCTAAGATCTCATGAATTATATGAGATTTGAAAATTACTAAATAATCCCTTGAGGCTTAAAAAATAAGTGATTCTTAAAAATCGAGAAGAGAAGTGTCATAAATACATAAATATCATTTAGGAATGAACAACACAATTATGCCTAAAGCATCTACTGCTTGCCATTTTCCAAGATTTGGCACATAATTCTGTTTTAAAAGACCCCAACAAAAATAATTCTCAATGTTCCACTTTCATAACCCTCCATCCTCGAGAGATAGTATTTGGTGTTCGGGTTATATACAACATCTTCTCAAATAATGTGAGTAGTTATTGTATACAATGTAGTACATAAATTTTTGTTCCTTTTTTTCTTTTTTTTTTGCTAATTCCACAAACTTTATTAAACATAAATAATAAGCACATCTCTATACCAAGCCTCAAAGATAGAATGTGGACATTCCACTGTGGAATTGAGTGGGAGTTACAAAAAATGTCTACACTATCCCGGAAAGCAAACTTAGCCAACAAGTGAGTTACTGAATTTGCCTTCTTATTAACCCAACAAAAGATGCACTACGAAAAGATAAACTTAGAAGTTTAATATCACTATACAAGTTTGATATAGACCAGAGAGTTGCACAACAACACCATTTAGACAAAAAAAAGTTTGGCATCTCCCTCCACAGTGATTGATTCAAAATTTTCTTGTTTTGCAATTTGGATTGCCCTTAAGAATTTTCTTCAAAACTTAAAAAGTGCTTATTTCTTTGGGGCAGAGTTTTGAAGAGGAGCTCAAATTCTGTCATTTGTATAGTGAATGCATTCAATTATTGGCAGATGAGTTTCCAGCAATTATGGTCAAGACCAGAGGGAATTAAAATCTCATCCAGACCTGAACAAGGTTGTCTACCAGCCTGAGTTACATGTGTTGGGCACTACGGCTCTAAATTTTGGACTATTCCATTCAAGTGGCCATGTTTCAATTGAAATCCTCCAATTCTAGTTCTTCCTTGAACCACATATTGTTGGACATGATATCCGGCTGTAATTAGAATACACCAAACTGAATTTGGCCTACGAACAGTCGCTGCACTCATTTTGAACCCCACTAGACAAGAAATAATATTGGCAGGACACCAAGACAGACCAGGAGTCAAATCTTGATTCCATATATTGCAAACAACTAGAGCTGTAAGAAAAGAAGTCTCAACCACCAACCTATAAAAATTTCAAAGTGAAAAAGGGTCATTAAGAGCAACGAAATGTATGTTGGAACGATGCAACGTCTTTGTGTTCAAGCATATCCCACAATGATGTAATCCATGATCCTTGTGGAAAAGGAAAGAGTGTTAATTGAATCAAAGCTTAATCATTAGTTCTTTTTTTTCTGTCACATAATCATGGTGCATTGCATTCACGTGAGTTTAGATATCATTATCATAATATGAGTATAAACTCAACACAAAATTCATTTCTATTTTGCATGCCAAACTTCTACATCCAAAATTTAAGGCAAGCCACACAAAATCACACTGCTCAACCAGACTGCACACTATAAAATGTATGTACTTTTTTAGTATGAAGCTCACTGAGATGGTAAGCCAAGATTGTTCCCTATCCTCCTTTTTTCTCTTTACTTTTTGTTAAGAAGGTGAGCAAGGTTGCGAAGTTCCTCAAATGCATGCATTGTTTCCGCGTCAAATCCTCCTGCAAACTGCATCAAGCATAAACAAAAGGAAATCAATATGTACTCAAATAGATAGGAGAAGAATTTGGAATTTAGAAACGTTTATTAGCTTCAATAATTTTTTCTTTTTTAACTTCTTCATGACCAAATCTAGTAAGGAAAAATCAATATTGTTATGCTACAAACCTGATGAATTCTAAAAGCAAAACGCACTCCTTGCAGTAGCATATAGTCCATTGCAGGATCTTTTTCCAGAGCTGCCTTTGACTGAAGTTCCATAGCCACTCTCTTCATGTATATCTTTGCCAACTTGACAGAGCCAAACTTTATCTGTTACATCCAATGGTTCAATCATTGCTAAGCAAAGTCACTCAGAGTATTCTATAAGAGGTAAAATCCAGGACTAATAGAGGAACAAATCTAAATTGCATTACTTAAACCATAAATAGCATAAAACACATTGGTAGAGGTCAGAAATAAATGGAACTATGTAAAGATTATACAAGCCTGAAATCTAAGTTCCTGGACTAGATTTACGGAATTTCTCTGACACCATTGCGATCTCTAATAGATGGATAAAGATTGACACAATCCATATTGATCATGTCACTTTTGTTCTACCTTAAAGAACCATTTAGAGGTTTCTCTTATTCCAAAAGCAATATGTTCATTTTAGATTTTGGTAACGTTATCTTAATAAAATAAAACTCACATATTGGCATGTGCACGTTTTGGCTTCATCGCCATTACCCTTATCCATTTCAACTCCTCTATTCCACCACTACCAACTCCCCCCATATCCCCAACGGAAAATGATCCTCTCCATTTGAAATTGATCCATTTCATAGTTCAAATTAAATACTATAGATCTAACAGTGTACAGACTGACTGAAGTGTTTGATCCAAAAAATAAAATATTAACTGTAAACAAAATGGAGAGGCTCCTATTCCATTGCCAAGGGCCACCGCTGCCAACTGCCCACCAACCATTAGTCTCCTACCATCACGACATCACAACCACCATCAACACCACTTTCCTCCCTCCAACCACCACCATCAAGAATTTCAATGCAACCAAACGTTAGAAAATTATTTTCCAAGGTTGCAACCAAACAATGGAAAACACATTTCCCTTGAAATCATTTTCCACTGAAACAAACATAACCTTAAACTCTCTAGATTTGATTTACACAACACTCTTTATGTGTAACAAGCTAATATTTAAATAGCCCCTTTTCTACCATCTTCATATACCTCTTATTGGAAGAAGGTAGATCAGAAAACTAAGTATAAAGACTTTTCAATGGTTTGATGGATTTTGATTTATAGATATGTTCTCATTTGAACAGTTTTTTATTTTTTATTTTATAAAACCATATGAAAACTAGATAAATGATTATGAAAATGACAAACTATCAAGTTTACCTTGCTTATAATACCATTATCAAGTATCCAATCTGTGGGAATGTTAAACTCCTTGCAATTACGCATCAATAAATCCCTTGTTCGGAGAAGGTTGTAGACAATACGCTCCATCCTGACAGTAGAAAGAAGATGTTTACCAGTTTGCAACTATAATATATTGCATTCCTATTAGGAAAAGCAATACAAATGCAGCGAAAAATAAAAAAACTCGAGTTCTTACTTCTCAGACAACGCAACCATTTTCTTCAATGCAATGTCACAAGGCAGTCGAGGCTCATCCTTGCATGAAGACACTTCAAACTCCAATTTCTTGAGATCTCGATACCCAAATGCTGCTTCTCGCAATGTATCAGCTTTCTTCTCTGGCCAATCAAAGTGCTTTAGGACCGCCCTCTCATCCACCTTTAAGAAGGATGCAAACATAATAAGGACAACATAGAATCCGTGTAGCTGTTTCCTTACATCTAAAACGTAATGACTAACAAGAATCTTCAATTGATCCCAAAAATATTAAAAACTAAGAACTTGTAACTTAAGAAAGTATCATTCTAGAGATTTTCTTGTAAACAGAATCAAAAGCTATAATACAATTGTTGCATGTATCAGATATCCTTGTTTTTTAATTTCTTTATCACTTGCATACATTTGGACTAGTTATTATATTCACAACCCCATAGGATTTTAAAACAAACAAATAAATGGATAGAGAAAAAAAGAAAGATTAAAATTTTTTAAGATATTTGGAACCAAAATTTTATGAAATCAAAATAGTTATTCTGACAGTAACAGCAATCTACTTACAAGAAAGCAAAGTTCATCATCAAGCCATTTCACAAATGCCACAACATCTTCGATCTTTTGATAAACTGCATCATTCACCTCTCTTATCAACGAATTGACAAATTCTCCTTGAGTCTCAACATCTGCCTTTATCTACATAACAAATGATAAACACACCTTGAGATAAGGGTCTAAACCAGTTTATGTACTAAACAAAGTAACAAATGGACTTTAAAACTGTGAATCTGTACATGAAAAAAGAAATATTCAGTTCTCAGATTAGAAACTTCAATCATGCTGCAAGGCAAGTTTTTATTACTTTGTTTCTCTTTGTTCTCAGCAATTGAACAGGACACATAAGTTAGAACACAATTTTGGAGTTTTTATCATCTATCTAATCAAATTCCTGCATTTCCAAATATATAACTCTTCTAACTGAAAAAATAAAATAAAATAAAAAATGAGCAAACACTTACAGCAAGCAAATGTGAGGATCGATTCTCAATTTCTCCAATCATGCTACTACGAACATTTGCAACATCTGGGACATCACAAATTCCTCCATTTGAGGAATCTTTTCTAGAATCCCTCTTCATAAGTGAATGGTAAAACTCAACTACTTGTGGAGCTCGCTTGACCATTCCTGCAGTACTCCTCACTGCAAACTTTGGAGGTGGTGGGGGAGGAGGCGGCGGTGGTGGTGGTGGTGAAATTTGAGTGTTACCTTCCTCCTTAGGTTCACAAGAAATGGAATATGAAGGCCTTGGAGGAGGATTCGGAATGCGCAAGGCCCTTTTCTCAACATCTAATGAAGCTGAAATTTTATTAGCCTCTTGGTAAAAGACTTGGGGTCTTTGTACGATACCCAACTCATATTTTTGAGAAACTAATGGCTCTACCTCCTTTTCCATGTCGTTTGTACATATAAAACAATCAGATTGCCTTCTCGTGCTTGGTACCAACTCTTCTGCACAGCATTTGGATCCACTTATAGAGTGTCTTCTCCTAGGACTTCTCACTTCCTCCAAATCAACCCAACTTTTATCTAGAAGACTATCTGGGCATTCTAAATTTGGTAAATCCTCGTCAAAAATAGGCCATTTCTTTAACTTCTTTATCAGGTTTAATCTCTTTGCACTACTACATTCTAAGTATTCATTGCTTCGAGAAGGAAATGAGCCAACAGATTCAGCACTCCTCTCAATTGAAAGTGGGCTAGATGACTTATCCGAATTCATTGTTGAGCATGAATTACGCAACTCATTTCTTAAACACGAATTCACCCACCTCAAGTAAGCAAGCTCCTCCACCTCATTCAATCTGCTCATCTGTAGTCCTTCAACTTGTTTACATAGATCTTCATTTGTGTGTCTTAGCATAGATGCTTCAGCTTTAATTTTTGCAACAATGTCACTCTGCTAATCATCAAGAAGATGTCATGTAGTACAGTTAGGAAACAATGTGAACCAATTTAATGAATTAAAGCTTAGCCTGTCCAAATTACACATCAAATTCCCCTGCCTATTATTTTCTGAAAAAATAAAGACTTTACTCAATCATTCATACTTTCTTGGGTATTAATAATCATCTAAACTAGGATAAATAGATAAACCACAATAAACTGATAAGAAAAAAAAGTATCTTTCATTCATTCTTTGTTTCTTTGGGTCCTCACAACCTAAACTTTTCTCTCTTTGTAGTAATCAAACAGACAAATTAGCGTGCTTGGATGTAACTTTTTGCCAAAAATTTATTTGCTTATTTGCTGAAAGTCGGTTAAATTATAGTAATACCCCGAAAAAGTGAAAGCTTTAAAATGTTAGATAAGCAAATTTGGGGAGAAAGAATACCTCCTCAGAAGCCTTAGCAAGAGAAGCCAATTTAGAGTCCATAGAAGCAAGCCTGCAAGCAAGGCTTCTCTTTTCAAGCTGTAGCTCCTTGTTAAGGCGCCTCAACTCTACAACCTCCATTTCAAGACTCTTCGACGACGATGGTGGTATCGTCGAATTGTCATTAATATCTTCACCCTCCTCCGATAAGTGATCAGCAAGGCTGGTTTTCTGGGCTGCTTGTAATTCCAACAACCCGATTTTGCGAAGAAGATCATCGAGTTCAGTCTTCTTGACATCAAGTTCACTTTGGAGGTCCAAAACCTTTGGATTTCTCTTACATTCTGCCAATTCAGCTTGCAGCTTGAATTCCCTATCTTTGGATTGTTGCAGCAGGCTTCTCAAATGATCAAGCTCGATGAACAAATCACGGGAAGACTGTCTCCGATGCGAATGGACCTGGGCAGCATTGACGGAAACCGAGCACGACAAGTCGCTGATGAGTGACCGCTTCACTCGAGAATGAGCAGGCACAAATGGGTGCTTCTGGGTCTGGATGGCCGTGGAGTCTGAGCTCGTAAGAAGTGGCTGCTGCTTCTTCACTGTGATTGTGGGCTTGGTTTTCTTGTCTGAGAAGCCTTTTACTATTTGGGATCCCCATGAAGAAGCGGACCTCAGCTTTGAAGGGTTGCCATTATTATTGCCCTTTGAGTTTTGAAAATGTGGCTTTGGTATCTGATTTTGATCAACAAATTTCGAACCTTTGGACTTCTTCTCTGATGGGTTTTCTTTCTCTTCTCTCATTGTTCTGTTTTTGACTGTCAAATCCCCAAAATCTATCTCTCTGTCTATCTATATATTTATCTATCAAAAGATTCAAAACCCATATGATTTTTTGATTGTTTGTTCCAAATTCAAAGATTAACTACAAATATTGAGCCGAAATGAAAAAATGGGTTGAAAAAAAAGTGGGTTTTTGATATCAAAATTGCAGAAGGAGAGACTGTGAGCGTGAGGGTTTTGAAGTGGGAGGTGGAGCTGGTGTTTTGTGAAAAGTTGATAGAAAAATATGGAAAAGTGTGTAATGAATGAAAGGGAAGCTCCAATTCCAAGATCATATATACTTGAAATCTGTTGTGCCGAGAAAGATGGCAGCTTTAGCTTTATTGCAACATTTTGAATTTTTGAAATTTGAATGTTATGTTAATGTTGTGCTCGACTCTTGTCCTGTGCAAGAGAGAGAGAGAGTAACGATGCAACGGTCGTATTCTGTGCCTGGGTAGGCCCAATCACCCCACGAGTGGATTTAAGTAAGACGAATTTATTGAATCGCAGACGAATTTATCGATTTTTTTCTTTTTCTGGTGATTTAAAAGTTGGGAAGAGTGTGATTTGAATTTGGATGTCTCCAACACAAGATTGGTATATAAAATTGTTAGCTTTTTTTACTATTATAAAGTAGGATTAATTGAATATATGTCATCTATCCCACTTTTTGTGTTTGATTTTATGTTCCACCAACTACAATATACTACGTGTCAGATTATATTTGATTTGTTTCTATTTTAAATCATAGTTATTTTATAAAAAAAAAAACACGTGGTGAGTTGTGATTGATGGAGTGTAAAGTGTAACACAAAAAGTGGGATAAAAGATTTGCATTCAGATTAAGTCTTATTCTAGCAAGTATGGTCTGATATGCCTAGAAAATATGGTCTTTAAGTCCTGTGGCCCATTTGACCTTAAATCGTCAAGGAGTATCTGATCTGGATGTTTTTTGGGATCTCTATAATCGGGCCAATGAGGAGGGAGTTTGTGCTAATTTCTATTTTTGCTTGGTTTATTTGGAGTCAAAAGGAATAGATCTTGGGCTTTTGGGGCTGTCATGATGCCCACCATCCTTTCACGCAGAGCTCTTGATTTTCAAAGAGAATTCTCTCAAGTCCAAATGGTGTCTAACCCTGTCCTGACTTATCCTCCTCAGACATCAGCCCATTGGTTTTTTCCTAGACAAAATTGGCTAAAGATCAATATGGACGGCCTCGTTTTTGAAAATGATCAGAAGATTGGTGTAGGGGTGGTGATCTATAATGATAAGGGTGACTTCTTAGTAGCTTTGTCTTCTCTAGAGAATATGGGATCTTCCCCCGAAGATGCTGAAGTTATTGCAGCCACCAAGGCAATCTCCTTTGCAGGCTCAGTTTCTCCTTTTGATGTTATCGTGGAAGGAGACTCTTTCAACCTTATCCGTGCCTTAAAGGATGTTAATCCAAATCCTTCTAGATTGGGTCACCTGATTGATTTTGTTAGGATAGAATCATCTGTATTTAGATCAGTTGAGTTTTCCTTTACACCTCGAATGGGGAATTCTGTAGCTCATTGTTTAGCTCGGTTTTCCAAGGGTCTTCCTTCTAGCTTTGTGTGGCTTAAAGACCCCCCGAATTTTATTTGTAATGCCGGACTGTGTGGCGGCTTCTTTGGCTTAATCTATGAATTACACTTTCTTATTACAACAACAAAAAACAAACAAACAAACAAAAAAAAGAGGTAAGATTAATTATTAACAGGTGGGCAAACCCTTTTGAACAATAAATAAACAATAATATTTTTTTATAAAAGAAAAAATAAAGATGAAAAATATCTCCTAAACTTTAGGTCCAAATAACCCTGAGAGATAACTTAATTGGTCAGACCTTAGATATGCTCCCCAGTGGTTACTAGTTCGAGAGCCACCTAGCCAAGGAAAAACCTAGCGACTATTGCGGTACACGTGGCTAGTAGGGTGTCATGTATCCCCCTAGGATTAGTCGAAGTGTACGCAAGCTGACCCAGACACCCAGAATCATAAATAAATTAAAAATTAAAAACTTTAGGTCCAAATAAAACTGACCCTTTAATTTTTGTAATTTGAAATTAGAAGCTTTTGAATTTTCAAGAATTGATTAAATTGATCCTTATGTCTAAACCTTTATGAACAGATGAAATTAAAATAATTTTTAATTTTGGTTAAAAAATATTTTTTTTTATTCAAAAAAGATATTCTAAAATGAATTTTTAATATAGATGTAACAAAAATGTGATTGAAATTTAGAAAACAATGAGTATTTTTCAAGGTTCAAGAGTTTTCAATTTCAAATTAAAAGATCAGGTGATCTATTTGGTTTTGACCCAAAATTCAATGAGTGTTTTTTAGTTTTCCAAAAAAGAAAGTTTGGGTGCACTCAACCTTTCATTTGTTCCAAAAGAAATCATTCTTAAATAGTTTAAATTAAAACACTAAAAATTTAAACAACACCATTTAAATTTGGGACGATAGATGATTTTATTCCCTTGTTACAACAAAAAAAAAAAGAAAAGGATTTTAGTCATTCTTGTTTTTTAGATCATTTTTAAGGTGTTTGACCAGCCCAAAAAAAAAAAAAAAATTAATACTTTCAATAAATAAACAATCAGCATAGCTCATCCAAACACATTATCAATGTTATCCTTTTGTCCACTTACATTAATAGTGTGAGTGCTAAATGCTACGGAAGGTAGCAGTTATGACAACTGGTCCAATTAAAATATAACACATCATCTAAAAATTGCCAAAACTACAAAAGCACCCTCTGGACAAGAACTATGTCAAACTGTGTCTAGAAACACAGATTCATGAGTTCGATTATGCTTGAGGAATGTTTTAATCACCCCACAACACTTGTTAATGATGGTACTGTATTTTGATTATCTCTTTGTATAAACACCCAAATGTGTGGCCTAGTAATGCTACCACGTCTACCAACTGAATGATTTTTTTTCGATGTAGATCCATTCTAAACATGGGTTTGGGAATACACCACTAGCTCAGATGTTAGGATGAAGAGATGAGTCGTCACGTAGTTATAACTTATAAGTCTAGGAACCAAGTTTGATCTCGACCCAGAGTTCTAACTTAACCAGACCTAGGTCTAGAGTTAGGGTACGACCTAGGTCTGGTTAAGTTGTGGGTACGACCTAGGAATTAGGGTCCGAGTTAGTAAGTGGTGGGTTCAAATGAGAACTAATGTACCACTCATTGTTTTGAAAATGTTGTGTTCGTGGTTTTATTGTTTTCAAAGATCACATCACAGCACAAAAGGAAACATATTGAAAACAGATAACAAATAAAATCAAATCAGATTTTATTACATAGGAAAATTAGCAATCAAGTCAAACTAAATCAAATATGGAAAGCCAACCAATTAATCAAACCAATCCATCATTTAATGGGCAATCAAATCAAATATGCATGGATGAGGAAAGATTTTATTCTAAAAATCATATTTAGACAAATTCAAATCAAACTTATTATAGGAAAGTCAACTAAGAAAATCAAGTAAATTATGGAAAATAATCAAATACTCTAAGTTTGGTCAGTTTCGATTTTGTTCCCTAATGTTTAAATGTTTTGATCTGCTCCTTTTTTGTTTGGGTTCATTTAGATTTTGGCCCTTCCGTCCAAAAAACATTAGCCCCTGACTGTTAAGTGCCAACTAAGACTGACACATGTGTTAGGCGATCCAATCAAATGATGTCACATGTCAAGTAAATTAAATAATATTAAAAAAAAACTTTAAAATAAATTAAAATAATTTCTTTAAAATATAAAATCTCATAAATTTAAAAATTAATTTAAATTAAAAAAAAAAAAAAAAAAAATCAATTTTATAATTTCTCATTTTTGGAAAATAAATCAAATACTCTAAATTAACTTACATTTATGGAAAATCATCAAATCAATCAAATAAGTAATTAAAAAATGGAATATTTCGTTAACGTTAGTAATGGAAAGACCCATGATAGTTTTATGTCAAACTTGAAGGGTGAGACTGTCATTTCGGCTCAAGTTTGGAGTATATTGTCGTTTTGCAATACCTTGAGGGAGGATAGTGTAATTTACCTTATATATTATAAGTAATAATTCATTAAAAAAAAATTGCGTATAAAGGAGCCACCCAATTACACAAAATGTATACAATAGGAGCACCAGAATTAAGAGCAACTATCAATCAAGTCATGTAAGGAATCAAAAATAAAACAACTTCGAAGCATTGACCCACTCAAATAAAGTGTTAAGGAATAAAAGTTTGAGATCATGAATTGGTTTTTCTCAAACCTCGAAAGTTTGAGTGTTCCTCTCCCGCCAAAGACCCCACATGAGACAATAAGGAATCATGCACCAAACAAGACTGAAATGTATTGTACACTCTCTAAGTTTGATCAGTTTTGATTTTATTCCTTAATTAGTTGCAAACCCGTGCGATGTACAGAAAAATTACTTAGAATGAAATCTAAAAAATTATTAGTCTAAATATGATTTTTTCTGTCTTTTATATTTTTACTAAATATGAAAGTTGATAATTATTAAAAGAAATTTATTATTATTGTGTTTATATATAAAATATATTATAGTATTAGGCATTTATTATGATTGTGTTTATATATATGGAACAATATATTATTTCTATTAAAGAAAATATAATATGTCAAGATTCTAATGAGATGTTTAATTATAGAATAAAATTTAAATTCAATTAAAAATATATGTATCAAAATAATAAGGTGTAAAATTGTGGGACCAGCTTATGTGGCGCAATATTATAAGGTCAACCAAAAGTCAAAAAAGTTTTGGTTTTATATTATAGTATAGATGTTTAAAAGTTTTGAACTGCTCTCTCTTCATTTGGGTTCGTTTAGATTTTGGCCCTTCGTCCAAAAAACATTAGCCCCTGAACGTTAAGTACCAAGTAAGACTGACACATGTATTAGATGATCTAATCAAATAATGCCACATGTCAAGTGAATTAAATAATATTAAAAAAACTTTAAAATAAATGAAAATAATTAAACTAAGAGAATAATAAAGCAGATAATAACTAATTAAGTTAAAGTAGATACCAATTAACTAATTAAACTAATTTAAGTAAGCTAAAGCAGCTAATTAATTAATAAAACTAACTAATTAAGCTAATTCTAAAATAAAGATCATCATAGCATTAATAATTAAACCTAAATTATAGATTAAAGTAACTAAACAGTGCAAATCGAGGGCTACGCCTTAACTACAGTAACACATAGTGCAATCGAGATAACTAAAACATCAAATGAGGTAACATTCATGTAAACGATACATTCTTAAGTATTCAAGATATCAATCGAAGGAATACTTACAAGCATGTACAGTGACTTAGCACACTCTCTTTCCTAAATAACCGTTTTCTAAGAAAACACTAGAAGTTACAAATGAAAGCTCTCTAAATTCTCAAGTAAGGTTCTCAAGAAACAGTAACTTTTGATCTAAAAAGTGCTCTTTGGATTTGTTTGGGGGTGTGTGTGTGTGTGTTTGAAATGCACTTAGGTTTACTATTTATAAGCCAACTCCAACGGTTACATTCCAAGCCTTGATTAAGCCTTGATCTTCTCTTCAAATCCCATGGAAATAGCCCTTGTTGCTTGATAACTGCTTCGATCATGGTCTTTCTGTTAGAGAATCCAGGAACGTGCATCGTGCATAATTCCATTTGCCAGATGTCATCTGTGTGGCTATGAAAATTATTGAACACGTGTCACTCCTTGACTGGTTTACGTGTCTCTTTATGATTGGCTCCTATTCTGACCACTACTTGGTCCATGTGTCATCATCTGATTGGTTTGCGTTCTGACCGCTACTTGGTCCATGCGTTACTCTTTTATTGGTTTACATGTCTTCTTCTACTTGGCCCACATATTGACCATTACTTAATCCATGCGTCGCCATTTAATTGGTGCTCTTGCAAGATCATATGCCAAATCATTATTTTGAATTTTGTATTAACATATGCCCCTCGCACATGATTCGGTAAAGATTCTTTACCAAACATGTGAATTCAAGGCTCCAAGGTACGCTTCGCCTTCTGATGGTTATGCCAGCTTTTATGCGACTCTTAAATGAATGAAAGACAACATATAGTCGTTTCACTGCTCAGTAGTCATTTCACCATTCCAACTTTCAAAATCCTACCAACTCTCAAACGTTTTCTCTCTCAGTCTGCTGTAAACCCTTATTTTCATTCTCTCCCTCGATTTCACCTTTCTACCTACTAAAATGGCAAAATCTTCTTCTGATGGTGACCTCTGTGATCGTGTCATCCAAATAATCGAAGCACTTCTTGCTAAACAACATGTCAAAGGTGTTCTGATCCCCTTTGAGAGTAAACATTCTTCTTCTTCCACTACCTCTACATCACCTTAATGTGGTTTGGGTCCTTCTTTCTCATCTTTCCCTCAGGAACTCTCTTCAATCTTTCCTTACCACCCCCAATTTTCTTCTTCCTATTAAAAGAAGAAAATGAAACGGGAAGAATGGGATACATTTTCCACTACGGTAACATAGTACAAGGCATTTGACAGTTGGTCTACCTTGGGTAGTGAGATTAGCTCCCACCAAGCTTGAAAAGTGGAAGATGTTGGGGATTAACGAAGCAATCTGTGCTTTTAAATATGACATCCCTATCAATCCAAGCCTCTCGATATCTCTTTTATCTTTCTGGTCCCCAGTGACCAATACTTTTTCTTTTTTCTGAGGGGTACATGACCCCAACAGTCTCCGATGTCTTTGCCCTGACGTGTTTACGTCCTATGGGTGCATTTGCCCATAACCCGATGGCCGCTGGTAAAGGCCCTGAAAAAGACATCCTAAACAACATTCCCCTCAACTACTACGACTTTATTAAAGCAATGAAGGGTTCTACCAGCTCACCCATTACCTACAAGGAGGAGTGCTGCTTCTACTTGTTTTGGATATGCAAGTTTCTAGCTTATACTTCCTCCAAACGGGTCATAAACTACTATTTACCCATTGCTTGATTTCTAGCGAATGGCACTTCCGTTGACCTGAACTCATTTGTGCTGGGAGAGCTCTATCGAGCTATGTTTTTGCTCAGCACTGAACCTAAACAATCCCATGGTGGGCCTATTTGGCTAATACAAATGTGGGTTTACTCCTATTTTCCCTCGATTGCTCCTGAGCTTCATCCCACTATCGTTCCATGGTCATATGGAGAAGCCTGGATTCACGCCAGATATCCTAAAGAAGTCCCCTCCTATCCTACCTACTTCAGGCTCTTCAGCGATTCATCGAGGAGGAGGTCACCTGAAGATTTTATGCCTTTCGAGGCAAAAAGGTATGGTTCTGAGGATTTTCAAGGATTCTCGAACCAAGGCTTCTTCAGGGGAGATTCTGCATGGGGCGTTTGTCTCCATTCGAGCGATTTGGTGGTTATTAGAGCCACTAACGCTGGTGTTGAAGCGTATTGTCCTTCGCTGCTGGCGAGACAGTTTGGGCTCGTCTAGTTGTTGCCCGTCCCCCCAACTTGGACAAAAACCAAAGACTGGGATTCTAGGGTCTCGATTTCCAAGGACGAGGTCCAGAAAGTAAGCACCTTGGCCAGGGAAAGGATCACAAGCTTTGCCTTCACACCTTTCCAAGTTCGACAGTGTCATCCTCATTGTTCCACAGCTGTTGGGAGACCTACATGGCTTATTTTAATAATGAGGACAACCTGATCGTGGCCATTCAGGGTTGCTGCCCCTCATTCTTATTGCACCAATTTGCAGGTATCCTTTAATACTTTTTATAGTTGTATTGTTGCTTGTATGATTTTAAGTATGGTCTGAATATCATTTGTTTTTCTCAGGTGCTAGCCTTGAGCACATAGCTAATTATGTGACTCCTCAACCTCTTCAACAAATCTCTCCTTCTGGGAAGAAAGTAGGTGGTGACCCCTCCTTTCAGAAGTTTGCACTACTAAAGTAAGTTATGATCCTTTAATCAGTCTTGTTGATATAGTTACTGATAGAGTTATTGCGTATAATACCGAACTTGCTGAAGTAGCTTTTGATTTGAGAAACCAGCTAATAAGGTCTTCTCAGGCCTATTTGCTTCAGAATGCAGCCTTCAAGAAAGCCAAAGAGGGTCTCAAGCTTCACGCTCCCATTCTCAATCTACCAGCTTCCTCAGAGCAAGGGACTCGTAGTTCGACCAAAAGAAAGACTCCTGAGGTTGAAGAAGTCGACCCTACTGCCATTACCATAGGTGCTAAACCCTATGACAAGAAATATATCAAGACATTGGCTAAGAAGCCAAGGGATGTCGAGATCACACCTGACACCTCGATCATTGAAATCGAGTTTTTGGAAAATGAGCTCAATGATGCAACTATCTTATCTACTTTGATAAAAAGTGTAAATGAGTAAAAACAAATTCTGGGTGGTATCATCGAGGCTCAAGAGGCTCTAGAAACTGAAGATTGATGGGTGGCTCGAGAACATGAAGAAGCTAGGCAATTTGTTACTGCCCTCGAAGCCAAGAATGAGTTGAGGAAGCTGAGAGAATGCGTTTGGAAGCTAAAGTAGAAAAAATGAGGAAGGCTGAGAAGGCTGAGGAGGAGAGGATTGCTGAAATTGAGAGGGAAATGGAGGTGAAAGAAAAGAGAAGGTTGAAGCTGAAAAGAAGAAACAAGAAAAGTTAGAAAAAAGAAGGAAGGAAAATGAGAAGGAAGAAAAGAAGAAAAAAGCAAAGAAAGAGAAGGAAAAGAAGGAGAAGGGAGAAGAAAAAGCCACTAGGAAAAATGCAGAACAGCAAAAGGCACAGGTGGTGCCAAGGGAAAGAAAAGTGGTGGAGCAAGCTGGAGAAACGGCTGCCATGCCAGCACATGGGGTTGAACAGTCAACTATCATGGTTGAGACCTTGATCAAGGCTGTAACCTCTTCCATCGAGGCTACTACTCCCTTGGTTAGTATAAACTTCACTATAATCTTATTTTCCCTGTCCCTTATGTATTTGCTTATTAACCTGCAATTTCTTTTCCAAGCTCAAACCATGCTAGAGGGTCTTGGGGACATCAACAAACTTCTTGAAGATGTCTTTTTGACCCTTCAACAGTGCCAAACTCCCACCAAAGCTTCTTCTATCCTTACTCCTCTTGAGCCAACAAAGGACCAACTTTAAGCAGCAATTGACCAGTTGAAGAATCTCTTGCAACAGCCTGCTAGTGTGGTCCTTCTTGATGCTAGTCTGGTGGACCAGTTCCAACAGGTGGCTCGATTCCTGTCTGCCAATCCCTCTGCCCTAGGTGAGAGTGGCAGAGCTCTTTTGGGCTTGTTTGTGCAGAACCTTGACAGCACTATTTCTAACCTTCAAACAGCCCATGAGAAAAGGAATCAAGCCATCAGCCAAGAAGCAGATCATAAGTAGAGAGTCTCTAGGCTGCAGGCTCACCAACTCGATCTTCAAACCAAAGCATTAGAGCTAAAGTCTATTGATCAGAAGGTGAAGTCTCTTGAGGCTGAGCCTCAAATCTGGAAGTCCAAGCATACTCAGAAATGTTTGGAGCTTCAATCTATTCATGCTGAGAGTCAATGACTAGTTCGAGGGGTAAAATTGATCTCTAAAGCTGAACAAGACTTGCAAACCCTTCAATCTGAGATTAATGACCTCGAGATGCTGCCTCTGATAAGTTGGGCTGGTATATTTGCCAATGTTGTATATTCCGTTTCGGCACCCGTTTCGGTTTGGCCATTGGAACGGAATATTTCGGTACCGGTCCGTTTCGGCGTTCCGTTTCGGGTTTACCGCAAATATTTATATATATATATATATATAAAATTAGCAACTATAGATAAATAACATCAAATAATACAAATTCTTAAGTCTTAATATCACATTGGTAAGACAAATAATATCAAATAATACAAAGTTTTAACTAATATTTTTTCAAGAAGTCTAATTAAAATCACATTACATAACATAATATAACATAACAAGAAGTCTAATTAAAATCACATAACATAATATAACATAACAAGAAGTCTTAATGTCATTAAGTCTTAACATTACTACTTATCAAATTCCCCAAAATCAAAAACATCATTATCATCAACAGCATCATCAGCATCAACAGCAAAAGGATTAACGCTATCAGCTGGGGTATCACAAGGAGTGTCAAAACTTCTACCAAGAACCCTTCTATGATTTTCCTTAACCACCTGATCATCCTCTGTAATGTCTTCATTCAGAACAATAACTTCATCATCATCTTCCACATTCATAGGAGCTATTGGTGCATCAAGATTATCCAAATTCAAGTCATCTTCATCAAGAAGCCCAGGTTCTTCAGCCACCCACTCCGCCATCAAATCAATGTTATCCAAGCTTATAGGATCAAATGTATTTTTGGTTCTTCTAATGTTTCTACCAATGTGAAATGTGAATATCATACATTAGCAACATTTTCATGATTATTGACAAGTATATTTGCATTTGCATAAGAGTAATAATAATAATTTTACCTTTCTCGAAGCTTCAAATTATAACGAACAAAAACCAAATCATTTGTTCGCTTATGCTCTAATCTATTTCTCCTTTTTGAGTGAACATCCTCAAATATGCTCCAATTTCTCTCACAACCAGTTGCACTACAACATTGACTTAGTACACGGATAGCAAATGTACGTAACTCTGGAGTTCCAAGCCCAAATTGCTCCCACCATGAAACTACAATAACAAAATCAAACAAGTATTACCCATAGATAAATTAAATAACAAATATAAAGGATAAATAGACAAAGGTTAGATAAAACCTTTAATATTATACCTGGATTTAGCTTCTCACGTTGACGGATTGCTAGTGACATACCAAAGTCACCAATTGACTTTTTGTATTCATCAAGTTGTGAACTAATCTTGTCTTGAATTTCAGGATCACGAACCAATCTCATAATAGTGGATATTAACCCTCTGTGAACTTCATTTTTCTTGGTAAATGTAGGCCTAAAATAAATTGCTGGGTTTAGAAAACAACCTGCTGCATGTAAGTGACTATAAAGCTGTTTATCCCATCTAGCATTAATAACTTGAACATATGGCCCATACAAAGAAACTTTGTGCTTCATCCTCACTTTTATTTCCTCCTTTGCTCTGTCCATTGCTTCATACAAGTATCCCATAGCAGGTTTCTCATCCCCATCTACAAGACGAAGTACTCTGACTAAAGGCTCAGTAACTTTCACTATGTGATGACACTGACTCCAAAATTCATGATCTTCCAAAACAATTTTAGCTACTTCCTTCCCCACAACATCTTAGCATAAGCAGATTCAACCCATTCATCAGAAGTAAACATTTGCCTAAGCTCTTTTTTGAATTTTATAAAGCACTGAAGACTTAAAAAGTTGGTAGCAAATCTTGTAATTGCAGGTCGACATAACTCCCTACCATTTGTATACTCTCTCCTCATCAAGTCCAAAACCCATCCATGGTTGTAAATATATTTTGTTACATGTTTTGCCTTTCTAACAGTATCATCAATAATGGGGAAATATCTCCTATCAGCAATATTCTCCAACATCAAGTCTAAGCAATGAGCTGCACAAGGAGACCAAAATAAAGCAGGATACTTCATCATCAACTTTTTTCCAGCAGCTTTGTAGCTGGAATCATTGTCAGTAATAAATTGCACAATATATTCCACACCAATTTCTTGGACAACAGTATCAAATATACCAAACAATGTTTCAGCATCCTTTCTAAGACCTGAAGTATCAAGAGATTTCAAAAACATAGTACCTCTTGGACAATACACCAAAAAATTCATTATTGGTTGTTGCTTTTGATTTGTCCACCCATCAGACATCACTGAACAACCATATTCTTTCCAATCATTTTTAATATCTACCATAAAGTCATTTACTTCACGCACATTGTTTCTCAATAAAGGTCCTCTCAATTCTTGATAAGTAGGTCCCTTAAAACCTGGGCCAATGCTAGCTATGGCATCTATAGCAGGTTGATAATACACAGAATTAGCTGCATTAAATGATATATTAGAATCAAACCACCATTTCGACCAAGCCATTTTTGCCTTATCAACCATTGCTTTTGAAGACAAAGCACTTTTTATAGAGGGTTGAGCCCCAGGAGTTGTTCTTGGAGCAAAATAGTTTTGAATCCCTGAACCTTTCTTTCCACTTGTAGACTGAACACCTTTTCCCTTATCACGTTTACCTACTGATTGAGAAACACTCCTTGCAACAACATCCCCACCCTCCTCCTCCTCTTCCTCATCAATATCAATTGGATCACCATATGGCCTCGCAATTTCTGCATTAATTTTCCTTTTTGTTTGTTTAGATTTATTTAAATCTTCAACCAGTTGTTTCATTTGCCATTTAACATCATCAGGTGCACTTTTACACGATTCAACTTGACCCCTAATCCCAGCAAGATGATACTTAAGTCTAGTAATACCACCCCCTTTAATCAACTTATTGCAATACAAACAAATTGTGTTATTCCTAGCCTCTGGCACTACACGGGCATGAGCCCATGCAGGATCATCTGATCTTGCAGGAGCAGAGGCAGTAGAAGACCCAAAACTATTTTCAGCCATATTAATACCTAAAGTTTATGAAATAAAATTCAATCACAATCACAATTTCACAAATTCAATCACAATCACAGTAAATTAACAAACAAACCAAAAAAATAAGAAACCAAATTTATAAATATCCATAACTCATAATCTGTGGGCAGCAAAGCAGCAAAAAAAAAAAAAAAAATCAAATACCCATACCTCAGAAACAGTGGGCAGCAGCAAAAAAACCCCAAATCAAAGCAGCTGGAGGCGGAACAAATCTGAAGTTCTGAACGGCTGTGATGTGGTTGAACTGTTGAAGGCTGAAGGCTGAAGCTGGACTGCTGGAGGCGGCTTTGTAGCTGGTTGAAGGCTTGAAGGCTGAAGCTGGAGGCAGCTGGTGGAGCCGTGGAGGCGGACTGGCGGAGATCAAAAAAGAGAGGAGAGACCGAGAGAGGCGGACTGGCGAAGTTCAGAACTGCAAAGAAGAGATCAGGTTAGGTGAAATCGAAAACCCAAAAATTAAAACCCAAAAAGTATTCCGGCCGGATTACTCATACCGGCCGGAACAGGCCGAAATGGGGCGAAACGGGTCGGAATATTAGCCGAGGTGGAACAGGGGGGTGACTCGTACCGGTTTGCATACCGGTACGAGATTTTCAGTCCGTTCCGGCCGGAACGGAACGGATTATACAACACTGATATTTGCTGCTTTTAAGGAGTTGTAATTTAAACTTTTCTTTGAATTTTTACTCTCTTGTGAACAGTTTCAATATACTTCCAATTTCTGGCTCTTGTATAACATTTACTCATGCTATTTTTAAGCCTTAATGCCTTTTATTTCATCTCAAAAAATTTTATGTTGATAAACCATTTCATTAAAGCTTGACTTGTCTGGTTTAAGGTATTTTCCATTTATTGATCTAATGTGTTCCTCCCCATTAATATGCATTAACTTGTATGCATTTCCATCAAACAATTGACTGACCAAATAAGGTCCTTCCCAATTGGGTGACCATTTTCCTAAATGAGGGTCCTTGGTCCCAAGGGGTAATATCATTTTCCAAACCAAGTCCCCTATTGCTAAGGTCTTAGGTTTAATCTTTCGATTATAACTCTTAATGACTTTTTGCTTTTGTAGAATGATAGAATTTAAGACTGATAAGTGATACTTGTACCTCATCCAAATCATCAATTTCTGTCATCATAGCACTTTCATAATCTATGTGACTCAATTGATTTTGTTTGGTCACTCTAAGTGACTGAACAGTTATTTCTACAGGGAGTACTGCATCATTACCATAAACCAATGAAAAAGGAGTTGTATTGATGCTTAACCTTTTTGAGGTTCAATAGGCCCATAATACTTTTGATAATAACTCATCCCATTTTAAAGGATTATTATTAACAACTTTCCTTAAATTGGCCTTGATGATCTTGTTGGTAGATTCTGCTTGCCCATTTGCCTGTGCATAGTATGGTGTGGATTTAAGGATTTTGATTCCATATTCTTGTGCAAAAGCCAAAACCCTTGATCCATTAAAAGCCATTCTGTTGTCCACAGTAATACTTTGAGGTAAACCAAATTGATGGATCATTATTTCTTTTATGAACTTAATCACATCGTTTTCGGTCACATCCTTATAAGCTTTGGCTTCCACCAATTTTGTAAAATAATTTGTAGCCACGATTACAAAACAGTTCTTCTTTTTGGAAGTATGTCTTACTTTTCCAATTAAATCCATTGCCCATCCTCTGAATGGCCAAGGTTTAATGATTGAGCTTAGTTCAGCAGCAGGCAGTCTAGGTAATGGTCCATGTTTTTGACATGCCTCACATCCATAAGCATACTCAATACATTCTTTTAAGATCTTTGGCCAGTAATATCCATATCGATGGATCAGCCATTTCATCTTTATTCCTGATTGATGAGCTCCACAAATTCCTTCATGGACTTCAGCCATTACTTGTATCGACTCTTCTGTGCTTATACACTTAAGCAAGATCCCATCAACCCCACGTTTGAAAAAGCATTCATCTTTTCTTCCCATTAAAACATACCTTCTAGCTTTGAGTTTTAAGGCATTATTGGTTCAACTACTTGGGCTTCTTAGGTATGAGATGATTGGACTTCTCCAATCTTCTTTCCCTACGTCGAGGATAAATATCTCTATCCCTAACTGCCTAGTAAATATTGATGGCAATGTTTTTGCTTTTATTGCCTTGATTTCAACTTTCTTATCCTCTAGTGGTCTATATCCTGATGCTGCTTAGGCCATTTTATTGGCCTCATGGTTTTCCTCGAGGTATATGATGTAAAGTGCACTCTTGGAATTCTTGTAGTAATTGTTGGGCGGACACTAAATATGGGGCTAACAAAACACTTCCACATTTATACTGTCCCTTAACTTGGTTGATTACTAACTGTGAATCACCAAATATTTCCACATTTCTTATCCCCATTTGAAAAAGTATTTCTAATCCCAGTACTAAAGCTTCATATTCTACCTGGTTGTTAGAACATACTTTTTCTACTCTAAATGCTAACTAGGTTTTTACTCCTTGTGGTGATTCTAGAATTATTCCAACACCTGCTCCTTGTTCAGCTCTTGATCCATCAAAATAAAATTTCCAGGGAACTAAAGCAAAATATTGGACTTCCTCTAGCATGTCATCACAAGGATGATTAGCCAAGAAATCTGCTAACGCTTGACCTTTAACTGCTTTTTGTGGCACATATAGTAAATGAAATTCTACTAAAGCTAAACTCCATTTGCACATTCTTCCACTTAAAATAGGTTTTGACAGCATATATTTGATAACATCAGTTTGAGCAATGATGAACACGATATAAGCTAACATATAATGTCTTAATTTAAGTACAGAAAAATACAAAGCTAAACAAAGTTTTTCAATAGTAGAATATCTGCATTCAGTTGGATTCAAAATTTTACTTAAATAAAAAATAGCTTGTTCATGGCCATCTTCATTTTCTTGGGCCAATAGACTTCCAATTGATTCTTAAGTGGTAGAGATATATAACTTCAGTGGTTTGCCTTCTCTAGGAGGAATCAACACTGGTAGGGTGGCTAAGTATTGCTTGATGGCATCGAAGGCTTTCTGGTGTTCTTCATGCCACGTAAATGCCTCATGGTCCTTCAATCGAAGCAAATGAGAGAAAACTTTGGTTTTTCCTGCCACATTGGCAATAAATCTTCTTAAGAAATTTATTTGCCCAAGTAATCTTTGCAACTCTTTTTTATTTGATGGAAGTTTAGCTTGTAAAATAGCTTTAGCCTTATTTTTACCCACCTTTATGCCTTGATTATGTACCAGAAACCCTAAAAAGTTCCCAGCTGTGACACCAAAGGCACATTTTAATGGGTTCATCTTTAACGGATGTTTCCTCATTCTTATAAAAGCCTGTTCTAGGTTTCTTAAATGCTCATCAAAGTCTAAAGACTTTACTACTATATCATCTATGTACATTTCCATATATTTTCCAATCATATCATGGAATATGGAATTCATAGCTCTTTGATATGTGGCCCCAACATTTTTTAAACCAAAAGGCATTACTACCCACTCAAATGTTCCTATAGATTCAGGACATCTAAATGCAGTTTTATGCACATTGCTTTCTGCAATTAAGATTTGATTATAACTTGAATGTCCATCCATAAAAGATAAGACTTTATATTCAGATGCCTCATCTACTAGCAAATCAGCTACAGGCATAGGATACTCATCTTTGGGTGTGGCCATATTTATATTTCTAAAATCTATACAAATCCTAAATTTGCCATTTTTCTTTAAAATTAGGACTATATTTTATAACCATACGACAAACCTGGCTGGGCTGATGAAGCCTGCTCAAACCAGTCTTTCAATCCCCTCCTTTATTTTGAGGGTGATGTCAGGAGCCATTCTTCTTGAAGGTTGTTGAAATGGTTGAAATCCTTCCTTGATTGGCAATCGATGCTCCACCAGCTTTCTGCTTAATCTTGGTAATTCTGGATAATCCCATGCAAAACAGTCTTTATATCTCTTTAGGACTATCATGATTTTATTAAACTCTTCTGGTCCAAGATGATCACTTACAAAGGTTACCCATAGGTCTTCCTTGGTTCCTAGATTTACCTCAATAAGGGGATTTTGAACTTCCTCCTTAATATCATCCATTCTGATTGGATGGGTGCTTATTTGTTCTTGGCCCACAATTTTTTGGTCATTCTTAGGTTGTATGTTACACTCAGCAAACTGAGAGTTTTGTTCCAACCTTTTCTCTGTTACATAACCTACCAGTTTCCTTAGGGCCAGATCGATGGCCTCATTTTTCTTTGTATCAGCGGGTTTATTCAACATTTTCAACATAATAATCAAGGCCATTCTCAACTTTTGGCCTTGTCTTTGTCTCTTCCAAATTTTGGCTGAGCTTGAATAAGTCCTCCATTGTTAGAGGCTCTTTAGGTCCAACGGTCACCTTCGATGTGTTTCCATTTTGATCTATTCCTGTAAATTTTATAATACCCACACAATCATTATACAACTGTGCATCTATATTATTATTATAGGCAACGAATGGCCTCTCATCAGCTTTAACCACTTCGATACTATTATCATATTTCCAGAAGACTAATAATTGGTGCAAAGAAGATGATACGACCCAGTTGAAATGAATCCAATCTCTTACTAACAAAGCATTGTATGCTGAGTCAGTGTTAACAACAAAGAATGCTACTGTAGCCACTTTGCTGCCAACCTTGACTTCGATACGAATGACCCCTTTTGTTTTAATGGCTCCACCAGCAAATCCACTAACAGAAACATCTATTGTTATTAGATCGCTTTCTGTTTTGAATAGCTTTCTAAGCATGAAGGTTGGTAAGATATTAATTGCTGCCCTATTATCAACTAAAACCCTATTAAGGGGTCTACCGTCCATATGTGCCTTAATGTATAAGGGTTTTAAATGCTGACACATACATAAAGTAGGTTTTTCAAATACAATTTTACCTATGTCTCGGCATTCTTCATCATCTGCTAACAAAATGAGTGTTGCCCCTCGGACATCTTCTTCCCTTTGTACCCAACTTGTTGCCATGAATTCCCTTGGTAAGGTAATGGCATTGCAACTGAGTATTTGGCCATTTTTTTGCTCTTAAGACTTGATCTTTGGCTTCCTAGTTTGGATATTAGTTTCTGTGCATTCCATGGCTTCTGATCCTTCCATTTCTTCAATATCATCAGCTTCTTCAACTTCAATATCATCGATGCCTTCGATATTTTCAAAGTTTTCAACACCTTCGATATTTCCAAAGCCTTCTAAATCTTCAACATTTTCAATATTCTCGATGTCTTCCATATCTTTTGTATCTTCGATGTTCTCAATATCTTCTATATCTTCAATATCTCCAATGTTCTTGATATTTTTGATATCTTCTGTATCTTTAGTTGAATTGCCTTGTATACTCTTTATTTATGTTTCTTGGGACTGTTCTGCCTCGATTAAGTTATCTTGTGCTTCTTTCCTGCCCCTCGGGCTTCGTTTCTTTCTTCCAAACCAAACCTGTACCATTTGGCCCTTTTGTGGCCACATTGGCGTATGTGAGGTTTTAACTTCCTCGGATTCTGTTTCTGACTCAGCGTTTTCACTGCCTTTTTCCAAGCGTTTGTGATTTTCTCGAGTTCCTTCAAGATCTTTGCCTCGACATGGCTTGGCTACCGTGCTTTGCACCTTGTGACCTACACCATTCATTGTTGGTGTTGCAATATCTTTTGTTGGTGCACCAATGCTGTCTTCTTTTCGAGCGCAAGGTCCTTTGAGATATTCTGGTGCTTCTGCTCCTGTTATCATCTCCATGGAGTCTGAATTAGTTGTCAAGCTTGATGAATAATGGTCTTTTCTCTCGAACTCTTGATGTAAGGCTGCTTGTTGCCTTATCCATCTTCGCCTCAGGGTTCGTGTCATTCTTGAGAAATATGGGTTATAACCATATTTATATTTCTGTCTATGTATTGGTTTAAGTCCAAGGGTTTCGAGGGTAACCCATCTTCTTGCTTCTGAGACTGGTGGCCTTATCATTCTTGGCTTCCTAATTGATTCAAACTTAGAATCTAAGGTTTGATGAGAAATTAGCCTTGATCGAGCCATTTTTGGTTGTTCATATTGAGGACCAAGCCTCGATTGAATCGAGTGTGAACGTGGAATAGATCTCGGTTTAGGCCTTCCAACTTCTGAATTCCTGTTGACTCTTACTGTCTTCTTTTCTAGTCTTTGAGAAGCATTTAACCAATATGTGGCTACATCTCTCACAGATAGTGTTGTCTTTATTACCTTCTGGGCTAGATTTTGGTGGCACTTTTCTAAGTATCTATTTGTAAGAGAAAACGGGTTGCTCTATGGGATATGTCACGTTTTTCCCTTTGTCAATATGGACATTGTTGCCTTGAATCGAGGTGCTCTTGCCATTAGTTTTGACTGAGTTGTATCGATTTGAAGTAGTTGACCTCTCGATCCTCAAGTTGATCATCCCTTGTGTAGCTTGAACTAACTTCTTTTCCTGTGGGCAGAAAACTTGTAGTAAATTGACCTTGGACTTATTAGTTTTAACACACAAATTCTTGTTAGGTATAAGCAAACTAAAATTAACAGATGTAGTATTAACATCTACAAAAGAAACTGCCATGCTTTCTTGAGGTACTTCAGGAAATTTTAAAACATTTTTGTCTATCTTATCTTGTACCACATTCCTAAAAAATTACACAAGATTTGGTGGCATGAGTATAAGTACTATGCCATTTACAGTAATCCTTTCCTTTCAATTCTTCCTTAGAGGGAAATCTATGTCTTCCTATAATTCTCAACTGATTGGCTTTATAAAGGATGTAAAAGATTTCATCTGCTCTTTCTACATCGAAAGAGTAAACCCTTAAAGGAGAAGCTGGTTTGTTGGACTCTTGTGCTTGGATTTGCTTTTTATGTAAAACCTCACAAACAAATGGTCCTTGACCTACATATTCTGCTAGATCAATCTCATAATTAGGATCTTGGTAGTAGGTCCCATAAGAAAAAATTTTCATTTGATTTTCTTCCTTTAAAAGTCCTTCAAACCTAGACGCTCTTTCTGACAGCTCAAATAGGTCAATGAAGGTTATTCCTTTAAACTTCTTTCTTAACTTGAAATTAAGACCATTGATGGCTATCTTAACATATTCCGCTTCTAGTAAAGTGGTGAGGCATCGTGTTCTGATTCTTTTAAACCTCATGATGAATTGTTCTAATGATTCATCTGGTTTTTGCTTTAATAGAGCTAAATCTGCCATTGAAACTCCTATGTTTGACTTGGCAAAGTGGGACTGGAATTTTTCTTCCATTTCCGCCTAAGAATTAATAGAGTTTGCAAGTAACGCAGCATACCAGGTAAATGCTTGTCCTGTTAAAGAATTAGGAAACAACCTTAGTTTTCCATTTCCATTGTTGGAATACTCACCACACTGGACGGTAAATCTGGAAATATGTTCTATGGTTGTTTTTTCATCATCTCCTGAAAACATGGTAAAGTCAGGTATTTTAAACCCTCTAGGCCATTCTTCTCTATCTATCCTTTCATGATATGGCTTTCTGTAAGGATATCTTGGTGCCCTTTTATGACCTGGACCTAGTGCTTGATCAATGACTTCTAGGATTTGGTCTTTTAGGTCTTGACCTTGTGCAAGTCTAGGGTTAGGTTCAATTCCTATATTTCTTTCTTTAAGATCTATCCCTCTGTCGAACGCCTCTCTCTCAGGGATATTATAAGCATTCCTATCATGGCCATCATAATCATTTCTCCCATAATTTTGCCTATCGTTGTTCTGGTAACCAAACCTATTCCTTCTGTTTTGAGAAGGTCTATAAGGTTCATGGGGTTCATTTCTACACTCGTAAGGTTGTTCAAACCTAACCTACTCCTTATATGGCTCATTTCTTATGGGCCCAAACCTTTGAGGTGGTTCAAATCTAAATCCTGCTTCTTGGTTGACCTATTCCTTGCTGGAATGGTTCCATTCTAGGAAATCCAAATTGAGGTTGTCCCATCCTAGGTGATTCCATCCTTGGCTGCTTAAAACGAGGTGGTTCCATTCTTGGTTGCTCGAATTGAGGCGGTTTCACTCTTGATGGCTCCATTCTTGGTTGCTTGAATCGAGGTGGTTCCACTCTTGGTGGCTCCACTCTTGGTTGCTCGAATCGAGGTGCTTCCACTCTTGGTTGCTCGAATTGAGGTGGTTCCACTCTTGGTGGCTCTATTACGGTCTGTTCAGCCCGAGGCTGTTCTATTCTAGGTGGCTCTGTTATGGGTTTTTCAACCCGAGGCTGTTCCTCTCTAGGTGGCTCTGTTATGGGGATACTAGGGTTGGTATTGTTTGGTCTTTCCTCAGAGCCTATTACAGGGATGATGGGATACCCTATATGTATCTCTACATTTGTTGCTACCACTTCTATTTGAGGTTGCTGGCCAAATTCTTGGCCTATTTCTATCCCTCTTGTGGCATTTCCTTGAGACATTCTGTGATGTCCCAAAATCTGATAAGTGTATGTATGCTGAGTCCCACGTCGGGCATATACTAGGTCGAACTGGGCTTTATTAACAATTGCAAGGAGCTCCAATTGTAACTTGACTAGTCCTTTGGGGTATAAGTGCAAATGTGGCTAGTGTTTTCCTTGAGTTGTTATAAATGGTATTAGAACCAACTCAATAATCCCGTGTGGACTCGAATATATGGGCCCTAACGAGGACGTTGGGGGTCTAAGTGGGGGAGATTGTGATGCCCTAAATTCTGATAAGTGTATCTGTTTGCTGAGTCCCACATCGAGCATTTATTGGGTCAAACTAGGCTTTATTAACAATTGCAAGGAGCCCCAATTGTAACTTGACTAGTCCTTTTGGGGTATAAGCGCAGATGTAGCTAGCGCTTTCCTTGGGTTGTTATACATTCCCTAGACTAATGTAGCAATATTTTGCGTGAAAAGCTTAGTATTACTCACAGCTTGTTCCAGTTTCCTCATTCTACCATTTTGGTCATTTAGAATCTGGAGTAACAACTGTATAGTATCATCTTTTTGAACCATTAGTGGTTCAAATTGGACATTCTCATTAAATGCCTCCATCCTTTCCTGGATTCTTGTATCCATCCAGGTCCTGAGTTTATCAACCATACTTTTGGCTGGTGGGGACATTTCAATGTCCTCGTCTGAACTAGAGCTTTCTTCAGGTAATTTAGCACCTTCTACGTTCATCTACTTGTCTTATACAATATTCTCCACAACAACACACGAAAGAAAAAGAATATTAAAAACAAAAAAAAAAACTCAGAAGCAAATACCTGAAGAAAGCCTATCAACAACATGAAATTTCCCACCACAACCATTCATAAACCAGGACATATACAAGACCCAGGAAAGCGAGCAATTTAATGAGAAGCAAGTTGAACACTAATGGCAAAAACATCTACTAAGTGACTCCAGATCTAAATAACAAAAGTAAAAATAGGACTAAACCGGATAATAACTTTGAATATGCTCATATCAATTGTAACAACCCAAGGAAAGCGCTAGCTACATCTGCGCTTATACCCAAAAGGACTAGTCAAGTTACAATTGGGGCTCCTTGCAATTGTTAATAAAGCTCAGTTCGACCCTGTATATGCCCGATGTGGGACTCAGCGCACATACACTTGTCAGATTTTGGGGCATCACAATCTTCCCCACTTATATGCCCATATGTTCAAGCCCACACGGGATTACTGGATTAGCTCTGATACCATTTATAACAACCCAAGGAAAGCGCTAGCCATATTTGCACTTATACCCCAAAGGACTAGTCAAGTTACAATTGGGGCTCCTTGCAATTGTTAATAAAGCCTAGTTTGACCCAATAAATGCTCGATGTGGGACTCAGCAAACAGATACACTTATCAGAATTTAGGGCATCACAATCTCCCCCACTTAGACCCTAACGTCCTCGTTAGGGCCCATATATTCGAGTCCACACGGGATTATTGAGTTGGTTCTAATACCATTTATAACAACTCAAGGAAAACACTAGCCACATTTGCACTTATACCCCAAAGGACTAGTCAAGTTACAATTGGAGCTCCTTGCAATTGTTAATAAAGCCCAGTTCGACCTAGTATATGCCCGATGTGGGACTCAGCATACATACACTTATCAGATTTTGGGACATCACAGAATGTCTCAAGGAAATGCCATAAGAGGGATAGAAATAGGCCAAGAATCTGGCCAGCAACCTCAAATAGAAGTGGTAGCAACAAATGTAGAGATACCTATATGGTATCCCATCATCCCTGTAATAGGCTATGAGGAAAGACCAAACAATACCAACCCTAGTATCCCCATAACAGAGCCACCTAGAGAGGAACAGCCTTGGGTTGAAAAACCTATAACAGAGCCGCCTAGAATAGAACAGCCTCGGGTTGAATAGACCGTAATAAAGCCACCAAGAGTGGAACCACCTCAATTCGAGCAACCAAGAGTGGAGCCACCAAGAGTGGAAGCACCTCGATTCGAGCAACCAAGAGTGGAGCCACCAAGAGTGGAACCACCTCGATTCAAGCAACCAAGAATGGAGCCGCCATTGTGAAACCGCCTCAATTCGAGCAACCAAGAATGGAACCACCTCATTTTAAGCAGCCAAGGATGGAATCACCTAGGATGGGACAACCTCAATTTGGATTTCCTAGAATGGAACCATTCCAGCAAGGAATAGGTCAACCAAAAGCAGGATTTAGATTTGAACCACCTCAAAGGTTTGGGCCCATAAGAAATGAGCCATATAAGGAGTAGGTTAGGTTTGAACAACCTTACGAGTGTAGAAATGAACCCCCACGTAATGAACCTTATAGACCTTCTCAAAACAGAAGGAATAGGTTTGGTTACCAGAACAATGATAGGCAAAATTATGGGAGAAATGATTATGATGGCCATGATAGGAATGCCTATAATATCCCTGAGAGAGAGGCGTTCGACAGAGGGATAGATCTTAAAGAAAGAAATATAGGAATTGAACCTAACCCTAAACTTGCACAAGGTCAAGACCTAAAAGACCAAATCCTAGAAGTCATTGATCAAGCACTAGGTCCAGGTCATAAAAGGGCACCAAGATATCCTTATAGAAAGCCATATCATGAAAGGATAGATAGAGAAGAATGGCTTAGAGGGTTTAAAATACCTGACTTTACCATGTTTTCAGGAGATGATGAAAAAACAACCATAGAACATATTTCCAGATTTACCGTCCAGTGTGGTGAGTATTCCAACAATGGAAATGGAAAACTAAGGTTGTTTCCTGATTCTTTAACAGGACAAGCATTTACCTGGTATGCTGCGTTACTGCAAACTCTATTAATTCTGGGCGGAAATGGAAGAAAAATTCCAGTCCCACTTTGCCAAGTCAAACATAGGAGTTTCAATGGCAGATTTAGCTCTATTAAAGCAAAAACCAGATGAATCATTAGAACAATTCATCATGAGGTTTAAAAGAATCAGAACATGATGCTCACCACTTTACAGAAGCGGAATATGTTAAGATAGCCATCAATGGTCTTAATTTCAAGTTAAGAAAGAAGTTTGAAGGAATAACCTTCATTGACCTATTCGAGCTGTCAGAAAGAGCGTCTAGGTTTGAAGATTTTAAAGGAAGAAAATCAAAGGAAAATTTCTCTTATGGACCTACTACCAAGATCCTAATTATGAGATTGATCTAGCAGAATATGTAGGTCAAGGACCATTTGTTTGTGAGGTTTTACATAAAAAGCAAATCCAAGCACAAGAGTCCAACAAACCAGCTTCTCCTTTAAGGGTTTACTCTTTCGATGTAGAAAGAGCAAATGAAATCTTTTACATCCTTTATAAAGCCAATCAGTTGAGAATTATAGGAAGACATAGATTTCCTTCTAAGGAAGAATTGAAAGGAAAGGATTACTGTAAATGGCATAGTACTTATACTCATGCCACCAAATCCTGTGTAACTTTTTAGGAATGTGGTACAAGATAAGATAGACAAAAATGTTTTAAAATTTCCTGAAGTACCTCAAGAAAGCATGGCAGTTTCTTTTGTAGATGTTAATACTACATCTGTTAATTTTAGTTTGCTTATACCTAACAAGAATTTGTGTGTTAAAACTAATAAGTCCAAGGTCAATTTACTACAAGTTTTCTGCCCACAGGAAAAGAAGTTAGTTCAAGCTACACAAGGGATGATCAACTTGAGGATCGAGAGGTCAACTACTTCAAATCGATACAACTCAGTCAAAACTAATGGCAAGAGCACCTCGATTCAAGGCAACAATGTCCATATTGACAAAGGGAAAAACGTGACATATCCCATAGAGCAACCCGTTTTCTCTTACAAATAGATACTTAGAAAAGAGCCACCAAAATCTAGCCCAGAAGGTAATAAAGACAACACTATCTGTGAGAGATGTAGTCACATATTGGCTAAATGCTTCTCAAAGACTAAAAAAGAAGACAGTAAGAGTCAACAGGAATCAGAAGTTGGAAGGCCTAAACCGAGATCTATTCCACGTTCACACTCGATTTAATCGAGGCTTGGTCCTCAATATGAACAACCAAAAATGGCTCGATCAAGGCTAATTTCTCATCAAACCTTAGATTCTAAGTTTGAATCAATTAGGAAGCCAAGAATGATAAGGCCACCAGTCTCAGAAGCAAGAAGATGGGTTACCCTCGAAACCCTTGGACTTAAACCAATACATAGACAGAAATATAAATATGGTTATAACCCATATTTCTCAAGAATGACACGAACCCTGAGGCGAAGATGGATAAGGCAACAAGCAGCCTTACATCAAGAGTTCAAGAGAAAAGACCATTATTCATCAAGCTCGACAACTAATTCAGACTCCATGGAGATGATAACAGGAGCAGAAGCACCGGAATATCTCAAAAGACCTTGCGCTAAAAAAGAAGACACCATTGGTGCACCAACAAAAGATATTGCAACACCAACAATGAATGGTGTAGGTCACAAGGTGCAAAGCACGGTAGCCAAGCCATGTCGAGGCAAAGATCTTGAAGGAACTCGAGATAATCACAAACGCTTGGAAAAAGGCAGTGAAAACGCTGAGTCAGAAACAGAATCCGAGGAAGTTAAAACCTCACATACGCCAATGTGGCCACAAAAGGGCCAAATGGTACAGGTTTGGTTTGGAAGAAAGAAACGAAGCCCGAAGGGTAGGAAAGAAGCACAAGATAACTTAATCGAGGCAGAACAATCCCAAGAAACATAAATAAAGAGTATACAAGGCAATTCAACTAAAGATACAGAAGATATCAAAAATATCAAGAACATTGGAGATATTGAAGATATAGAAGATATTGAGAACATCGAAGATACAAAAGATATGGAAGACATCGAGAATATTGAAAATGTTGAAGATTTAGAAGGCTTTGGAAATATCGAAGGTGTTGAAAACTTTGAAAATATCGAAGGCATCGATGATATTGAAGTTGAAGAAGCTGATGATATTGAAGAAATGGAAGGATCAGAAGCCATGGAATGCACAGAAACTAATATCCAAACTAGGAAGCCAAATATCAAGTCTTAAGAGCAAAAAAATGGCCAAATACTCAGTTGCAATGCCATTACCTTACCAAGGGAATTCATGGCAACAAGTTGGGTACAAAGGGAAGAAGATGTCCGAGGGGCAACATTCATTTTGTTAGCAGATGATGAAGAATGCCGAGACATAGGTAAAATTGTATTTGAAAAACCTACTTTATGTATGTGTCAGCATTTAAAACCCTTATACATTAAGGCACATATGGACGGTAGACCCCTTAATAGGGTTTTAGTTGATAATAGGGCAGCAGTTAATATCTTACCAACCTTCATGCTTAGAAAGTTATTCAAAATAGAAAGCGATCTAATAACAACAGATGTTTCTGTTAGTGGATTTGCTGGTGGAGCCACTAAAACAAAAGGGGTTATTCGTATCGAAGTCAAGGTTGGCAGCAAAGTGGCTACAGTAGCATTCTTTGTTGTTAACACTGACTCAGCATACAATGCTTTGTTAGTAAGAGATTGGATTCATTTCAACTGGGTCATCTTCTTTGCACCAATTATTAGTCTTCTGGAAATATGATAATAGTATCGAAGTGGTTAAAGCTGATGAGAGGCCATTCGTTGCCTATAATAATAATATAGATGCACATTTGTATAATGATTGTGTGGGTATTATAAAATTTACAGGAATAGATCAAAATGGAAACACATCGAAGGTGACCGTTGGACCTAAAGAGCCTCTAACAATGGAGGACTTATTCAAGCTCAGCCAAAATTTGGAAGAGACAAAGACAAGGCCAAAAGTTGAGAATGGCCTTGATTATTATGTTGAAATGTTGAATAAACCCGCTGATACAAGAAAAGGAGGCCATCGATCTGGCCCTAAGAAACTGGTAGGTATGTAACAGAGAAAAGTTGGAACAAAACTCTCAGTTTGCTGAGTGTAACATACAACCTAAGAATGACCAAAAAATTGTGGGCCAAGAACAAATAAGCACCCATCCAATCAGAATGGATGATATTAAGGAGGAAGTTCAAAATCCCCTTATTGAGGTAAATCTAGGAACCAAGGAAGACCTATGGGTAACCTTTGTAAGTGATCATCTTGGACCAGAAGAGTTTATAAAATCATGACAGTCCTAAAGAGATATAAAGACTGTTTTGCATGGGATTATCCAGAATTACCAGGATTAAGCAGAAAGCTGGTGGAGCATCGATTGCCAATCAAGGAAGGATTTCAACCATTTCAACAACCTTCAAGAAGAATGGCTCCTGACATCACCCTCAAAATAAAGGAGGGGATTGAAAGACTGGTTTGAGCAGGCTTCATTAGCCCAGCCAGGTATGTCGTATGGTTATAAAATATAGTCCTAATTTTAAAGAAAAATGGCAAATTTAGGATTTGTATAGATTTTAGAAATATAAATATGACCACACCCAAAGATGAGTATCCTATGCCTGTAGCTGATTTGCTAGTAGATGAGGCATCTGAATATAAAGTCTTATCTTTTATGGATGGACATTCAGGTTATAATCAAATCTTCATTGCAGAAAGCGATGTGCATAAAACGCATTAGATGTCCTGGATCTAGGAACATTTGTGGTAGTAAGCCTTGTTTAAAAAATGTGGGCCACAATCAAAGCATGAATCATTCCATGATATGATTGGAAAATATATGGAAGTATACATAGATGATATAGTAGTAAAGTCTTAAGACTTTGATGAGCATTTAAGAAACCTAGAATAGGCTTTTATAAGAATGAGAAAACATTCGTTAAAGATGAACCCATTAAAATGTGCCTTTGGTGTCACAGCTGGGAACTTTTTAGGGTTTCTGGTACATAATCAAGGCATAGAGGTGGGTAAAAATAAGGCTAAAGCTATTTTACAAGCTAAACTCCATCAAATAAAAAAGAGTTGCAAAGATTACTTGGGCAAATAAATTTTTAAGAAGATTTATTGCCAATGTGGCAGGAAAAACCAAAGTTTTCTCTCTTCTTCGATTGAAGGACATGAGGCATTTACGTGGCATGAAGAACACCAGAAAGCCTTCGATGCCATCAAGCAATACTAGCCACCCTACCAGTGTTGATTCCTCCTAGAGAAGGCAAACCACTAAGTTATATATCTCACCACTTAAGAATCAATTGGAAGTCTATTGGCCCAAGAAAATGAAGATGGCCATGAACAAGCTGTTTTTTATTTAAGTAGAATTTTAATCCAACTGAATGCAGATATTCTACTATTGAAAAACTTTGTTTAGCTTTGTATTTTTCTGCACTTAAATTAAGACATTATATGTTAGCTTATATCGTGTTCATCATTGCTCAAACTGATGTTATCAAATATATGCTGTCAAAACCTATTTTAAGTGGAAGAATGTGCAAATGGAGTTTAGTTTAGTAGAATTTCATTTACTATATGTGCCACAAAAAGCAGTTAAAGGTCAAGCGTTAGCAGATTTCTTGGCTAATCATCCTTGTGATGACATGCTAGAGGAAGTCCAATATTTTGCTTTAGTTCCCTGGAAATTTTATTTTGATGGATCAAGAGCTGAACAAGGAGCAGGTGTTGGAATAATTCTAGAATCACCACAAGGAGTAAAAACCTAGTTAGCATTTAGAGTAGAAAAAGTATGTTCTAACAACCAGGTAGAATATGAAGCTTTAGTACTGGGATTAGAAATACTTTTTCAAATGGGGATAAGAAATGTGGAAATATTTGGTGATTCACAGTTAGTAATCAACCAAGTTAAGGGACAGTATAAATGTGGAAAGTTAGCCCCATATTTAGTGTCCGCCCAACAATTACTACAAGAATTCCAAGAGTGCACTTTACATCATATACCTCGAGGAAAACCATGAGGCCAATAAAATGGCCTAAGCAGCATCAGGATATAGACCACTAGAGGATAAGAAAGTTGAAATTGAGGCAATAAAAGCAAAAACATTGCCATCAATATTTACTAGGCAGTTAGGGATAGAGATATTTATCCTCGACGTAGGGAAAGAAGATTGGAGAAGTCCAATCATCTCATACCTAAGAAGCCCAAGTAGTTGAACCAATAATGCCATAAAACTCAAAGCTAGAAGGTATGTTTTAATGGGAAGAAAAGATGAATGCTTTTTCAAACGTGGGGTTGATGGGATCTTGCTTAAGTGTATAAGCACAGAAAAGTCGATACAAGTAATGGCTGAAGTCCATGAAGGAATTTGTGGAGCTCATCAATCAGGAATAAAGATGAAATGGTTGATCCATCGATATGGATATTACTGGCCAAAGATCTTAAAAGAATGTATTGAATATGCTCATGGATGTGAGGCATGTCAAAAACATGGACCATTACCTAGACTGCCTGCTGCTGAACTAAGCTCAATCATTAAACCTTGGCCATTCAGAGGATGGGCAATGGATTTAATTGGAAAAGTAAGACATACTTCCAAAAAGAAGAACTGTTTTGTAATCATGGCTACAAATTATTTTACAAAATTGGTGGAAGCCAAAGCTTATAAGGATGTGACCGAAAACGATGTGATTAAGTTCATAAAAGAAATAATGATCCATCGATTTGGTTTACCTCAAAGTATTACTGTGGACAACAGAATGGCTTTTAATGGATCAAGTTGTTACCCAAATATCAACCTAAGAGGGGGGGTGATTTAGGTTGAGGCAAACTTTTTCGATTTAAATGCGGAATTAAAAACTATCTTCAAATAGCAAATGTTGATTTAGCAAATTTAAGAACACAATTCAATTGCAATATAGATATGATATGAAAATCAAACACAAGCATATATATAAGCAATTAAATATGTAAGAGATAGAGAGAGAGAAAATCAAACACGATGATTGTTATCGAGGTTCGGCTCCCGTGCCTACGTCCCCGCCTCAAGAACACTTCTCGAGGATTCCCAAATTCACTAATTTGACAATCTTCTTTCGGGTGAAGATCAAAACCGTTACAAATCTTCTTTACACGGTGAAGAGTACACCGAGTGAAAAATCCTTTTCACTCTTAGATTTATACCAAGACCCACAAATCTTCCTTAAAGGTGAAGAGTAACCACCGAGTGAAAAATCCTTTTCACTCCTTAGGATTTATACCAAAACCCTAACAAAAACACTCACATGGTTTCAACAAAGTATTTGTTGTACAAGATAAGGCTCTCTCAAAGAGTAATTGTACACAATATGCTCACTCTAATAGTATATCAAGGATTTGATCAATATGGCTCAAAAAGTGTTTAGAGAAATTTGATTTTCAATCAAGGATTTTGAATGATATGAAAATATAAGCTTGAGAAGGATGGATTGATGTATAAGATGTTATCTTTTCTATCTTTGATTTCTCTTGTATGCTTGATGTTTAGAAATGAAGAAAGGGTAGTATTTATAGCCATCAATGTTGTCTTGCATTCTTCTTGATTTTCAATCAATCAATTTGCTTTCTTTGAAAACTTTTCTTCTAAGATTTTTCAACCATGATTGATGTGTTGTGCATTGAATTTCAATCAAGTTGTTTCTTTGAAAACTTTAAGATTTTTCAATTTGATATGGTCAATTGAAATATCAATTTGAAAACTTAAAATTTGATATTTGTCTTATATTTGATCAACCAATCAATTGTCTAAAAACTAAGAGATTTTCAAATTGACTTTCATATTAATCAACAATCAAGTTGGTTTTTAAAAAATTGGTTTTAAAATTGAGCCATAAATATCAAATCTTAATAAACTTTACAAAACCTAACTCTTACTTCTCATATGTCTCGGATCATTGTCTTTGAGCTTGATTTCTTTGTCTTGAGTCTTGATGACTTTGTTCTTCAATGATTTGCTACTTGTCAACTTGCATTTGCTTGACATTTGAATTAGCCAATGTTGGTCCAATTAAATCAATAGTCAAAATTAAGCTTTAAAACATAAATCATTATTCATATGAAAATATCATTAATGATTTAAAGTCATACATCAAAACTGAATGTTCTTGGAGTAATTAGCCAATTAATAGGTATTGAAACCTTGAGGCTAACAATATGGAATCAAAATCCTTAAATCCACACCATACTATGCACAGGCAAATGGGCAAGTAGAATCTACCAACAAGATCATCAAGGCCAATTTAAGGAAAGTTGTTAATAATAATCCTTTAAAATGGGATGAGTTATTATCAAAAGTATTATGGGCCTATTGAACCTCAAAAAGGTTAAGCATCAATACAACTCCTTTTTCATTGGTTTATGGTAATGATGCAGTACTCCCTGTAGAAATAACTGTTCAGTCAC
>OU015767.1:22117251-22171282 GCA_907173295.1 Fagus sylvatica | reverse complement strand
GGTATATTTGCCAATGTTGTATATTCCGTTTCGGCACCCGTTTCGGTTTGGCCATTGGAACGGAATATTTCGGTACCGGTCCGTTTCGGCGTTCCGTTTCGGGTTTACCGCAAATATTTATATATATATATATATATAAAATTAGCAACTATAGATAAATAACATCAAATAATACAAATTCTTAAGTCTTAATATCACATTGGTAAGACAAATAATATCAAATAATACAAAGTTTTAACTAATATTTTTTCAAGAAGTCTAATTAAAATCACATTACATAACATAATATAACATAACAAGAAGTCTAATTAAAATCACATAACATAATATAACATAACAAGAAGTCTTAATGTCATTAAGTCTTAACATTACTACTTATCAAATTCCCCAAAATCAAAAACATCATTATCATCAACAGCATCATCAGCATCAACAGCAAAAGGATTAACGCTATCAGCTGGGGTATCACAAGGAGTGTCAAAACTTCTACCAAGAACCCTTCTATGATTTTCCTTAACCACCCGATCATCCTCTGTAATGTCTTCATTCAGAACAATAACTTCATCATCATCTTCCACATTCATAGGAGCTATTGGTGCATTAAGATTATCCCAATTCAAGTCATCTTCATCAAGAAGCCCAGGTTCTTCAGCCACCCACTCCGCCATCAAATCAATGTTATCCAAGCTTATAGGATCAAATGTATTTTTGGTTCTTCTAATGTTTCTACCAATGTGAAATGTGAATATCATACATTAGCAACATTTTCATGATTATTGACAAGTATATTTAAGTATATTTGCATAAGAGTGAATAATAATAAGTAATTTACCAATAATAATTTCGAAGCTTTCTCGAAGCTTCAAATTATAACGAACAAAAACCAAAATCATTTGTTCGCTTATGCTCTAATCTATTTCTCCTTTTTGAGTGAACATCCTCAAATATGCTCCAATTTCTCTCACAACCAGTTGCACTACAACATTGACTTAGTACACGGATAGCAAATGTACGTAACTCTGGAGTTCCAAGCCCAAATTGCTCCACACCATGAAACTACAATAACAAAATCAAACAAGTATTACCCATAGATAAATTAAATAACAAATATAAAGGATAAATAGACAAAGGTTAGATAGGTTAGAACCTTTAAAATTATATACCTGGACCTGGATTTAGCTTCTCACGTTGACGGATTGCTAGTGACATACCAAAGTCACCAATTGACTTTTTGTATTCATCAAGTTGTGAACTAATCTTGTCTTGAATTTCAGGATCACGAACCAATCTCATAATAGTGGATATTAACCCTCTGTGAACTTCATTTTTCTTGGTAAATGTAGGCCTAAAATAAATTGCTGGGTTTAGAAAACAACCTGCTGCATGTAAGTGACTATAAAGCTGTTTATCCCATCTAGCATTAATAACTTGAACATATGGCCCATACAAAGAAACTTTGTGCTTCATCCTCACTTTTATTTCCTCCTTTGCTCTGTCCATTGCTTCATACAAGTATCCCATAGCAGGTTTCTCATCCCCATCTACAAGACGAAGTACTCTGACTAAAGGCTCAGTAACTTTCACTATGTGATGACACTGACTCCAAAATTCATGATCTTCCAAAACAATTTTAGCTACTTCCTTCCCCACAACACTCTTAGCATAAGCAGATTCAACCCATTCATCAGAAGTAAACATTTGCCTAAGCTCTTTTTTGAATTTTATAAAGCACTGAAGACTTAAAAAGTTGGTAGCAAATCTTGTAATTGCAGGTCGACATAACTCCCTACCATTTGTATACTCTCTCCTCATCAAGTCCAAAACCCATCCATGGTTGTAAATATATTTTGTTACATGTTTTGCCTTTCTAACAGTATCATCAATAATGGGGAAATATCTCCTATCAGCAATATTCTCCAACATCAAGTCTAAGCAATGAGCTGCACAAGGAGACCAAAATAAAGCAGGATACTTCATCATCAACTTTTTTCCAGCAGCTTTGTAGCTGGAATCATTGTCAGTAATAAATTGCACAATATATTCCACACCAATTTCTTGGACAACAGTATCAAATATACCAAACAATGTTTCAGCATCCTTTCTAAGACCTGAAGTATCAAGAGATTTCAAAAACATAGTACCTCTTGGACAATACACCAAAAAATTCATTATTGGTTGTTGCTTTTGATTTGTCCACCCATCAGACATCACTGAACAACCATATTCTTTCCAATCATTTTTAATATCTACCATAAAGTCATTTACTTCACGCACATTGTTTCTCAATAAAGGTCCTCTCAATTCTTGATAAGTAGGTCCCTTAAAACCTGGGCCAATGCTAGCTATGGCATCTATAGCAGGTTGATAATACACAGAATTAGCTGCATTAAATGATATATTAGAATCAAACCACCATTTCGACCAAGCCATTTTTGCCTTATCAACCATTGCTTTTGAAGCCAAAGCACTTTTTATAGAGGGTTGAGCCCCAGGAGTTGTTCTTGGAGCAAAATAGTTTTGAATCCCTGAACCTTTCTTTCCACTTGTAGACTGAACACCTTTTCCCTTATCACGTTTACCTACTGATTGAGAAACACTCCTTGCAACAACATCCCCACCCTCCTCCTCCTCTTCCTCATCAATATCAATTGGATCACCATATGGCCTCGCAATTTCTGCATTAATTTTCCTTTTCGTTTGTTTAGATTTATTTAAATCTTCAACCATTTATTGTAAATTTGCCATTTAAACATCATCAGTTGTGCTTCATTTTACCATTTAACAACTTGACATCAGGTGCACTTTTACACGATTCAACTTGACCCCTAATCCCAGCAAGATGATACTTAAGTCTAGTAATACCACCCCCTTTAATCAACTTATTGCAATACAAACAAATTGTGTTATTCCTAGCCTCTGGCACTACACGGGCATGAGCCCATGCAGGATCATCTGATCTTGCAGGAGCAGAGGCAGTAGAAGACCCAATTGTTGAACTATTTTCAGCCATATTAATACCTAAAGTTTATGAAATAAAATTCAATCACAATCACAATTTCACAAATTCAATCACAATCACAGTAAATTAACAAACAAACCAAAAAAATAAGAAACCAAATTTATAAATATCCATAACTCATAATCTGTGGGCAGCAAAGCAGCAAAAAAAAAAAAAAAAACCCAAATCAAAACCCATACCTCAGAAACAGTGGGCAGCAGCAAAAAAACCCAAATCAAAGCAACTGTTGAAGGCAGAACAAATCTGAAGTTCTGAACGGCTGTGATGTGGTTGAACTGTTGAAGGCTGAAGGCTGAAGCTGGACTGCTGGAGGCGGCTTTGTAGCTGGTTGAAGGCTTGAAGGCTGAAGCTGGAGGCAGCTGGTGGAGCCGTGGAGGCGGACTGGCGGAGATCAAAAGAAGAGAGGAGAGACCGAGAGAGGCGGACTGGCGAAGTTCAGAACTGCAAAGAAGAGATCAGGTTAGGTGAAATCGAAAACCCAAAAATTAAAACCCAAAAAGTATTCCGGCCGGATTACTCATACCGGCCGGAACAGGCCGAAATGGGCGAAACGGGCCGGAATATTAGCCGAGGTGGAACAGGGGGGTGACTCGTACCGGTTTGCATACCGGTACGAGATTTTCAGTCCGTTCCGGCCGGAACGGAACGGATTATACAACACTGATATTTGCTGCTTTTAAGGAGTTGTAATTTAAACTTTTCTTTGAATTTTTACTCTCTTGTGAACAGTTTCAATATACTTCCAATTTCTGGCTCTTGTATAACATTTACTCATGCTATTTTTAAGCCTTAATGCCTTTTATTTCATCTCAAAAAATTTTATGTTGATAAACCATTTCATTAAAGCTTGACTTGTCTGGTTTAAGGTATTTTCCATTTATTGATCTAATGTGTTCCTCCCCATTAATATGCATTAACTTGTATGCATTTCCATCAAACAATTGACTGACCAAATAAGGTCCTTCCCAATTGGGTGACCATTTTCCTAAATGAGGGTCCTAAATGAGGTCCTTGGTCCAAGGGGTAATATCATTTTCCAAACCCAAGTCCCCTATTGCTATTGCAAGGTCTTAGGTTTAATCTTTCGATTATAACTCTTAATGACTTTTTGCTTTTGTAGAATGATAGAATTTAAGACTGATAAGTGATACTTGTACCTCATCCAAATCATCATCATTTCTGTCATCATAGCACTTCATAATCATAATCTATGTGACTCAATTGATTTTGTTTGGTCACTCTAAGTGACTGAACAGTTATTTCTACATTCTACAGGGAGTACTGCATCATTACCATAAACCAATGAAAAAGGAGTTGTATTGATGCTTAACCTTTTTGAGGTTCAATAGGCCCATAATACTTTTGATAATAACTCATCCCATTTTAAAGGATTATTATTAACAACTTTCCTTAAATTGGCCTTGATGATCTTGTTGGTAGATTCTGCTTGCCCATTTGCCTGTGCATAGTATGGTGTGGATTTAAGGATTTTGATTCCATATTCTTGTGCAAAAGCCAAAACCCTTGATCCATTAAAAGCCATTCTGTTGTCCACAGTAATACTTTGAGGTAAACCAAATTGATGGATCATTATTTCTTTTATGAACTTAATCACATCGTTTTCGGTCACATCCTTATAAGCTTTGGCTTCCACCAATTTTGTAAAATAATTTGTAGCCACGATTACAAAACAGTTCTTCTTTTTGGAAGTATGTCTTACTTTTCCAATTAAATCCATTGCCCATCCTCTGAATGGCCAAGGTTTAATGATTGAGCTTAGTTCAGCAGCAGGCAGTCTAGGTAATGGTCCATGTTTTTGACATGCCTCACATCCATAAGCATACTCAATACATTCTTTTAAGATCTTTGGCCAGTAATATCCATATCGATGGATCAGCCATTTCATCTTTATTCCTGATTGATGAGCTCCACAAATTCCTTCATGGACTTCAGCCATTACTTGTATCGACTCTTCTGTGCTTATACACTTAAGCAAGATCCCATCAACCCCACGTTTGAAAAAGCATTCATCTTTTCTTCCCATTAAAACATACCTTCTAGCTTTGAGTTTTAAGGCATTATTGGTTCAACTACTTGGGCTTCTTAGGTATGAGATGATTGGACTTCTCCAATCTTCTTTCCCTACGTCGAGGATAAATATCTCTATCCCTAACTGCCTAGTAAATATTGATGGCAATGTTTTTGCTTTTATTGCCTTGATTTCAACTTTCTTATCCTCTAGTGGTCTATATCCTGATGCTGCTTAGGCCATTTTATTGGCCTCATGGTTTTCCTCGAGGTATATGATGTAAAGTGCACTCTTGGAATTCTTGTAGTAATTGTTGGGCGGACACTAAATATGGGGCTAACAAAACACTTCCACATTTATACTGTCCCTTAACTTGGTTGATTACTAACTGTGAATCACCAAATATTTCCACATTTCTTATCCCCATTTGAAAAAGTATTTCTAATCCCAGTACTAAAGCTTCATATTCTACCTGGTTGTTAGAACATACTTTTTCTACTCTAAATGCTAACTAGGTTTTTACTCCTTGTGGTGATTCTAGAATTATTCCAACACCTGCTCCTTGTTCAGCTCTTGATCCATCAAAATAAAATTTCCAGGGAACTAAAGCAAAATATTGGACTTCCTCTAGCATGTCATCACAAGGATGATTAGCCAAGAAATCTGCTAACGCTTGACCTTTAACTGCTTTTTGTGGCACATATAGTAAATGAAATTCTACTAAAGCTAAACTCCATTTGCACATTCTTCCACTTAAAATAGGTTTTGACAGCATATATTTGATAACATCAGTTTGAGCAATGATGAACACGATATAAGCTAACATATAATGTCTTAATTTAAGTACAGAAAAATACAAAGCTAAACAAAGTTTTTCAATAGTAGAATATCTGCATTCAGTTGGATTCAAAATTTTACTTAAATAAAAAATAGCTTGTTCATGGCCATCTTCATTTTCTTGGGCCAATAGACTTCCAATTGATTCTTAAGTGGTAGAGATATATAACTTCAGTGGTTTGCCTTCTCTAGGAGGAATCAACACTGGTAGGGTGGCTAAGTATTGCTTGATGGCATCGAAGGCTTTCTGGTGTTCTTCATGCCACGTAAATGCCTCATGGTCCTTCAATCGAAGCAAATGAGAGAAAACTTTGGTTTTTCCTGCCACATTGAAGCAATAAATCTTCTTAAGAAATTTATTTGCCCAAGTAATCTTTGCAACTCTTTTTTATTTGATGGAAGTTTAGCTTGTAAAATAGCTTTAGCCTTATTTTTACCGAAATTTACCTTTAAGTGCCTTGATTATGTACCAGAAACCCTAAAAAGTTCCCAGCTGTGACACCAAAGGCACATTTTAATGGCTTTAGCCTTATTTTTCATCCTTTAACGAATGATTTTTCCTCATTCTTATTTTAAAAGCCTGTTCTAGGTTTCTTAAATGTTTCTTAAATGCATCAAAGTCTAAAGACTTTACTACTATATCATCTATGTACATTTCCATATATTTTCCAATCATATCATGGAATATGGAATTCATAGCTCTTTGATATGTGGCCCCAACATTTTTTAAACCAAAAGGCATTACTACCCACTCAAATGTTCCTATAGATTCAGGACATCTAAATGCAGTTTTATGCACATTGCTTTCTGCAATTAAGATTTGATTATAACTTGAATGTCCATCCATAAAAGATAAGACTTTATATTCAGATGCCTCATCTACTAGCAAATCAGCTACAGGCATAGGATACTCATCTTTGGGTGTGGCCATATTTATATTTCTAAAATCTATACAAATCCTAAATTTGCCATTTTTCTTTAAAATTAGGACTATATTTTATAACCATACGACAAACCTGGCTGGGCTGATGAAGCCTGCTCAAACCAGTCTTTCAATCCCCTCCTTTATTTTGAGGGTGATGTCAGGAGCCATTCTTCTTGAAGGTTGTTGAAATGGTTGAAATCCTTCCTTGATTGGCAATCGATGCTCCACCAGCTTTCTGCTTAATCTTGGTAATTCTGGATAATCCCATGCAAAACAGTCTTTATATCTCTTTAGGACTATCATGATTTTATTAAACTCTTCTGGTCCAAGATGATCACTTACAAAGGTTACCCATAGGTCTTCCTTGGTTCCTAGATTTACTTACTCAATAAGGGGATTTTGAACTTCCTCCTTAATATCATCCATTCTGATTCTGGATGGGTGCTTATGGGTGCTTATCTTGTTCTTGGCCCACAATTTTTTTGGTCATTCTTAGGTTGTATGTTACACTCAGCAAACTGAGAGTTTTGTTCCAACCTTTTCTCTCTGTTACATAACCTACCAGTTTCCTTAGGGCCAGAGATCGATGGCCTCATCATTTTTCTTTGTATCAGCGGGTTTATTCAACATTTTCAACATAATAATCAAGGCCATTCTCAACTTTTGGCCTTGTCTTTGTCTCTTCCAAATTTTGGCTGAGCTTGAATAAGTCCTCCATTGTTAGAGGCTCTTTAGGTCCAACGGTCACACTTCGATGTGTTTCCATTTTGACCATTTTGATCTATTCCTGTAAATTTATAATAATACACCACACAATCATTATACAACTGTGCATCTATATTATTATTATAGGCAACGAATGGCCTCTAGGCAACGAATGGCAGCTCATCAGCTAAACCACTTCGATACTATTATCATATTTCCAGAAGACTAATAATTGGTGCAAAGAAGATGATACGACCCAGTTGAAATGAATCCAATCTCTTACTAACAAAGCATTGTATGCTGAGTCAGTGTTAACAACAAAGAATGCTACTGTAGCCACTTTGCTGCCAACCTTGACTTCGATACGAATGACCCCTTTTGTTTTAATGGCTCCACCAGCAAATCCACTAACAGAAACATCTATTGTTATTAGATCGCTTTCTGTTTTGAATAGCTTTCTAAGCATGAAGGTTGGTAAGATATTAATTGCTGCCCTATTATCAACTAAAACCCTATTAAGGGGTCTACCGTCCATATGTGCCTTAATGTATAAGGGTTTTAAATGCTGACACATACATAAAGTAGGTTTTTCAAATACAATTTTACCTATGTCTCGGCATTCTTCATCATCTGCTAACAAAATGAGTGTTGCCCCTCGGACATCTTCTTCCCTTTGTACCCAACTTGTTGCCATGAATTCCCTTGGTAAGGTAATGGCATTGCAACTGAGTATTTGGCCATTTTTTTGCTCTTAAGACTTGATCTTTGGCTTCCTAGTTTGGATATTAGTTTCTGTGCATTCCATGGCTTCTGATCCTTCCATTTCTTCAATATCATCAGCTTCTTCAACTTCAATATCATCGATGCCTTCGATATTTTCAAAGTTTTCAACACCTTTGATATTTCCAAAGCCTTCTAAATCTTCAACATTTTCAATATTCTCGATGTCTTCCATATCTTTTGTATCTTCGATGTTCTCAATATCTTCTATATCTTCAATATCTCCAATGTTCTTGATATTTTTGATATCTTCTGTATCTTTAGTTGAATTGCCTTGTATACTCTTTATTTATGTTTCTTGGGACTGTTCTGCCTCGATTAAGTTATCTTGTGCTTCTTTCCTGCCCCTCGGGCTTCGTTTCTTTCTTCCAAACCAAACCTGTACCATTTGGCCCTTTTTGTGGCCACATTGGCGTATGTGAGGTTTTAACTTCCTCGGATTCTGTTTCTGACTCAGCGTTTTCACTGCCTTTTTTCCAAGCGTTTGTGATTTTCTCGAGTTCCTTCAAGATCTTTGCCTCGACATGGCTTGGGCTACCGTGCTTTGCACCTTGTGACCTACACCATTCATTGTTGGTGTTGCAATATCTTTTGTTGGTGCACCAATGGTGTCTTCTTCTTTTTTAGCGCAAGGTCCTTTGAGATATTCTGGTGCTTCTGCTCCTGTTATCATCTCCATGGAGTCTGAATTAGTTGTCAAGCTTGATGAATAATGGTCTTTTCTCTCGAACTCTTGATGTAAGGCTGCTTGTTGCCTTATCCATCTTCGCTCTCAGGGTTCGTGTCATTCTTGAGAAATATGGGTTATAACCATATTTATATTTCTGTCTATGTATTGGTTTAAGTCCAAGGGTTTCGAGGGTAACCCATCTTCTTGCTTCTGAGACTGGTGGCCTTATCATTCTTGGCTTCCTAATTGATTCAAACTTAGAATCTAAGGTTTGATGAGAAATTAGCCTTGATCGAGCCATTTTTGGTTGTTCATATTGAGGACCAAGCCTCGATTAAATCGAGTGTGAACGTGGAATAGATCTCGGTTTAGGCCTTCCAACTTCTGATTCCTGTTGACTCTTACTGTCTTCTTCTTTTCTAGTCTTTGAGAAGCATTTAACCAATATGTGGCTACATCTCTCACAGATAGTGTGTTGTCTTTATTACCTTCTGGGCTAGATTTTGGTGGCTCTTTTCTAAGTATCTATTATTTGTAAGAGAAAACGGGTTGCTCTATATGGGATATGTCACACGTTTTTCCCTTTGTCAATATGGACATTGTTGCCTTGAATCGATCGGTGGTGCTCTTGCCATTAGTTTTGACTGAGTTGTATCGATTTGAAGTAGTTGACCTCTCGATCCTCAAGTTGATCATCCCTTGTGTAGCTTGAACTAACTTCTTTTCCTGTGGGCAGAAAACTTGTAGTAAATTGACCTTGGACTTATTAGTTTTAACACACAAATTCTTGTTAGGTATAAGCAAACTAAAATTAACAGATGTAGTATTAACATCTACAAAAGAAACTGCCATGCTTTCTTGAGGTACTTCAGGAAATTTTAAAACATTTTTGTCTATCTTATCTTGTACCACATTCCTAAAAAATTACACAAGATTTGGTGGCATGAGTATAAGTACTATGCCATTTACAGTAATCCTTTCCTTTCAATTCTTCCTTAGAGGGAAATCTATGTCTTCCTATAATTCTCAACTGATTGGCTTTATAAAGGATGTAAAAGATTTCATCTGCTCTTTCTACATCGAAAGAGTAAACCCTTAAAGAAAGAGAAGCTGGTTTGTTGGACTCTTGTGCTTGGATTTGCTTTTTATGTAAAACCTCACAAACAAATGGTCCTTGACCTACATATTCTGCTAGATCAATCTCATAATTAGGATCTTGGTAGTAGGTCCCATAAGAAAAAATTTTCATTTGATTTTCTTCCTTTAAAAGTCCTTCAAACCTAGACGCTCTTTCTGACAGCTCGAATAGGTCAATGAAGGTTATTCCCTTCAAACTTCTTTCTTAACTTGAAATTAAGACCATTGATGGCTATCTTAACATATTTCGCTTCTAGTAAAGTGGTGAGGTCGTCAGTTCTGCATTCTTTTAAACCTCATGATGAATTGTAAACCTAATGATGAATTGTTCAATGATTCATGGTTTTTGCTTTAATATAGAGCTAAATCTGCCATTGAAACTCCTATGTTTGACTTGGCAAAGTGGGACTGGAATTTTTCTTCCATTTCCGCCTAAAGAATTAATAGAGTTTGCAAGTAACGCAGCATACCAGGTAAAATGCTTGTCCTGTTAAAGAATTAGGAAACAACCTTAGTTTTCCATTTCCATTGTTGTTGAATACTCACCACACTGGACGGTAAATCTGGAAATATGTTCTATGGTTGTTTTTTCATCATCTCCTGAAAACATGGTAAAGTCAGGTATTTTAAACCCTCTAGGCCATTCTCTCTCTCTATCTATCCTTTCATGATATGGCTTTCTGTAAGGATATCTTGGTGCCCTTTTATGACCTGGACCTAGTGCTTGATCAATGACTTCTAGGATTTGGTCTCTTTAGGTCTTGACCTTGTGCAAGTCTAGGGTTAGGTTCAATTCCTATATTTCTTTCTTTAAGATCTATCCCTCTGTCGAACGCCTCTCTCTCAGGGATATTATAGGCATTCCTATCATGGCCATCATAATCATTTCTCCCATAATTTTGCCTATCGTTGTTCATGGTAACCAAACCTATTCCTTCTGTTTGCCTATCGAGAAGGTCTAAACCTATTCCTTCTGTTGGTTGAGAAGGTCTATAAGGTTCATGGGGTTCATTTCTACACTCGTAAGGTTGTTCAAACCTAACCTACTAAGGTTATATGGCTCAAACTTTCTTATGGGCCCAAACCTTTGAGGTGGTTCAAATCTAAATCCTGCTTCTATTGACCTATTCCTTGCTGGAATGCCTTTGAGGTGGTTCCAAATTCTAGGAAATCCTGCCAATTGAGGTTGATCCTATTCCTTGCTGGAAACCTAGGTGTCCATTCTAGTTCCGAAATTGGCTGCAATTGAGGTTGTCCCATCCTAGGTGATTCCATCCTGGGCTGCTTAAAACAGGTGGTTCCATTCTTGGTTGCTCGAATTGAGGCGCGTTTCACTCTTGATGGCTCCATTCTTGGTTGGTTGAATCGAGGTGGTTCCACTCTTGGTGGCTCCACTCTTGGTTGCTCGAATCGAGGTGCTTCCACTCTTGGTTGCTCGAATTGAGGTGGTTCCACTCTTGGTGGCTCTATTACGGTCTGTTCAGCCCGAGGCTGTTCTATTCTAGGTGGCTCTGTTATGGGTTTTTCAACCCGAGGCTCTGTTCCTCTCTAGGTGGCTCTGTTATGGGGATACTAGGGTTGGTATTGTTTGGTCTTTCCTCAGAGCCTATTACAGGGATGATGGGATACCTATAGGTATCTCTACATTTGTTGCTACCACTTCTATTTGAGGTTGCTGGCCAAATTCTTGGCCTATTTCTATCCCTCTTGTGGCATTTCCTTGAGACATTCTGTGATGTCCCAAAATCTGATAAGTGTATGTATGCTATTAGAGTCCCACACATCGGGCATATACTAGGTCGAACTGGGCTTTATTAACAATTGCAAGGAGCTCCAATTGTAACTTGACTAGTCCTTTGGGGTATAAGTGCAAATGTGGCTAGTGTTTTCCTTGAGTTAACAATTGTTATAAATGAGTATTAGAAGAAACAACTCAATATGTGGACTCCGTGTATATGGACTCCTAACGATTACGTTGGTTTATAAATGGTATTAGAACCAACTCAATAATCCCGTGTGGACTCGAATATATGGGCCCTAACGAGGACTGTTAAGTGTATCTAAGTGGGGGAGATTGTGATGCCCAAATTCTAAATTCTCTGATAAGTGTATCATGTAACATTGCTGCAGTCCCAACAATTGCAAGAGAGCATTTATTGGGTTGAAACTAGGCTTTATTAACAATTGCAAGGAGCCCCAGGTTTGTAACTTGACTAGTAATCCCGTTTGGGGTATGAACAGAGCAAATAGGCTAGTAAGCTTTCCTTGGGTTGAATATAAAGGCATCAAGAGGAATCTAACTGATGCAGACCCATAAATCTGTCCAAGTGATGGGCTTGAACACATCGGGGCATATAAGTGGGGAAGATTGTGATGCCCGAACAAAATCTGACAAGTTATGTGCGCTGAGTCCCACATCGGGCATATACACAACTGGGCTTTATTAACAATTGCAAGGAGCCCCAATCCAAACTTGCTAACTTGGGGTATAAGTCCTTTTGGGGTATAAGCGCAGATGTAGCTAGCTTTTCCTTGGTTATACATTCCCTAGACTAATGTAGCAATATATTTGCGTGAAATGCTTAGTATTACTCACAGCTTGTTCCAGTTACTCCTCATTTGTTCCAGTTTCCTCACTACATTTTGGTCATTTAGAATCTGGAGTAACAACTGTATAGTATCATCTTTTTGAACCATTAGTGGTTCAAATTGGACATTCTCATTAAATGCCTCCATCCTTTCCTGGATTCTTGTATCCATCCAGGTCCTGAGTTTATCAACCATACTTTTGGCTGGTGGGGACATTTCAATGTCCTCGTCTGAACTAGAGCTTTCTTCAGGTAATTTAGCACCCTTTCCAGAGTTTTTCATTCTTCTTGTTCTTATTAGCATATAGTACTCCAACTGTAGTCACTAATTTGTTTGTTGCCAAACTAGAATTTCCAAAGAATGGTCGCCAATTTGTTTGAAGGAAACAAATAACTATGCTAGATAAGGGTCTAGTACCTTACTGTAGAACCCTAATCTGACTTCATTCTAAAAGGGGCTTTGTAGGCTCAGTGCTTGCCTTTGCCCAAAGGAATTTAAATTAAAAATGCAAGTAAGCAAAGAGAATGAAAATGGCACTAAAGTGAAATACAATTAACAAAGTTAACTAATTAAGTCAATGCAAATAAACAATAGAATAATAAAATAGATAATAACTAATTAAGCTAACTAATTAAGCTAAAGCAGATAACAATTAACTAATTAAACTAATTTAAGTAAGTTAAAGCATCTAATTTATTAATAAAACTAAATAATTAAGCTAATTATAAAATAAAGATCATCATAGCATTCATAATTAAACCTAAATTATAGATTAAAGTAACTAAACAGTGCAAATCGAGGGCTACGCCTTAACTACAGTAACACATAATGCAATCGAGGTAACTAAAGCATCACATGATGTAAAATTCACGTAAACGGTACATTCTTATGTATTCAAGACATCAATCGAAGGAATACTTACAAGTATGTACAGTGACTCAGCACACTCTCTTTCCTAAATAACCGTTCTCTAAGAAAACACTAGAAGCTATAAATGGAAGCTCTCTAAATTCTCAAGTAAGGTTCTCAAGAAACAATAACTTTTGACCTAAAAAGTGCTCTTTGGATTTGTTTGGGGGTGTGTGTGTGTGTGTTTGAAATGCACTTAGGTTTCCTATTTATAAGCCAACTCCAACGGTTACATTTCAAGCCTTGATCTTCTCTTCAAATCCCAAGGAAATAGCCCATGTTACTTAATAACTGTTTCGATCATGGTCTTTTTGTTAGAGAATCCAGGAACATGCATTGTGCATAATTCCATTTGCCAGATGTCATCTGTGTGGCTATGAAAATTATTGAACACGTGTCACTCCTTGACTAGTTTACGTGTCTCTTTATGATTGGCCCCTGTTCTGACCACTACTTGGTCTATGTGTCATCATCTGATTGGTTTGCGTTCTGACCGCTACTTGGTCCACGCGTTACTCTTTTATTGGTTTACGTGTCTTCTTCTACTTGGTCCACGTATTGACCATTATTTAGTCCATGTGTTGCCATTTAATTGGCGCTCTTGTCAGATCATATGCCAAATCATTATTTTGAATTTTGTATTAACAAAAGGCCTAAAAAGGAGCCACCTAATTACACAAAATGTATACAATAGGAGCACCAGAATTAAGATCAACTATCAATCAAGTCATGTAAGGAATCAAAATAAAACAACTTCGAAGCATTGACCCACTCAAATAAAGTGTTAAGGAATAAAAGTTTGAGATCATGAATTGGTTTTCCACAAACCTCGAAAGTTTGAGCATTCCTCTCCCGCCAAAGATCCCAAATGAGACAATAAGGAATCATGCACCAAACAACAACATTACCAACCCTAATAAATCGCCACAACACCTCTTGGCATTACCCAATATAACCTGAACATGGAAAAAGAAGATATAAACATGTATTTTTTGTTAATGCATGCATTGTAAAAAATATTTAGATTAAAATGCACTATACACTTTTTAAGTTTGGCCAGTTTTGATATTGTTCCCTAATATTTGAAAGTTTTGATCCGCTCTCTCTTAGTTTTGCTTCGTTTGGATTTTGGCCCTTCCGTCCAAAAAACGTTAGCCCTTAATTGTTACGTACCACCTAGACTTGACACATGTGCTAGGTGGTCCAATAAAATAATGCCAAGTGTCAAGTGTAATATAAAGATAAAATAAATTTGAATAAATAATAAAATAAATTCTTTAGTATATAAAAATGACAGAATTTCTTTTTTTATTTAATTTAAAAAGAAAAAAGAAATATTTTAAATCTATACTATAATGTAAAACCGAAGCTTTTTGACTTTTGGTTGACCTCATCATGTTATGCCACATAAGCTTTTGAAATCTCACAATTTTACACTTCATTATTTTAATATATATTTTCTAACTAAATTTAAATTTTATTCTATTATTAAACCTTCCATTAGAATTTTGACACATCATATTTTCTTTAATATAAGAATATATTATTCCATATATAAAACACAATCATAATTAATGTCTAATACTAAAATATATTCCATATATAAACACAATATAAATATCTTTTAATAATAATCATAATTATCAATTTTCATCAAGATTTTTAGAGTTTTTTTTTTTTCTTATGTATTTCATTTAATTTTGTTGTTGGCAATGGAGAAAGATGGATGGATTTGTTATAATGAAACCATGTGAAGCTTGAAATGAGTTATGAAAATTATTTTAGGTTTGATCATATAATCATGTGTCCCATGTATTTATTTGTCATTCTTTTTATTTTAAGTATCCTTTATTTTATTTTTGGATGGAAACATGATCCATATAGTAAATATAAACATGAATCGTGTTTTATAAAAATTGGACTATATTCAACTTATGCCAAAAGAAAAATTACATTATATTAAATTTTAATTATCCTATGGTAAATACTTTCTTAGTTATTTTTTTAAACAAAAAAGTAGGATTTATCCTAAATCCGATTCGTAAAGTCTTTTTATCGATCTTGCCTACAACATTTTGAACTACAAAAAAAAAAAAAAAAAAAAAAATAATATAAAAATAATAATATATATATATATAATATAATATATTCAACAAAAGAAGTAAAAGGAATCAAAATTAATTTAGATTTTATTTTCAATAATTTTCCTGTGCATCGCACAGGTTTGCGACTAGTTTTTATAATACACTTGACACTTGACACCTGGGTCTCTTCCAATGGGTCTTCAAATTACAATTTTAGGGCCAAGATGTTGAGCCCAATCAAAACTTCTAAACCCATTCTGCAAACTGATTCAGCGAGCACAGATAGAGCAACCTTAATCCGTGGCGTGGTGGTGGACCGTGGAAGAGTGAAACAGCTTCCCTTGTAGCCAAATACCTCCTGTCTGTACTGTAAGTTTAAAGCTTGTTTGAGCTCCTTAAAACTTGAATTCTCATTGGTCTCCATTTGTTGTTGTTGTTGTTGTTGTTGCAATGGTATTTTGACGAATGCGCAAATGGGTGTCTCTTATTTTGAAAGAAATGGTATTTTTGCTTCAAATTGTACTTGGAATTTGTTTTCTTTCAACGGGTTTTTGATTCCTCAGAGACCCATTTTCCGTATTGGTCTAACTGTGAAGAAGAATGAGAAGAAAGCTCATGTTTTTGGTGTTAAAGGACAGAACTCCAGAGCAATTAATGCTTTGTTGAAGGGTGAGTCCGACAACGATAATCAGTTGGTGGGTGGTGGGCTTCTGGAGAAAGAGCTTCAGTTTAAGCCGTCGTTCGATGAGTATTTGAAGGCTATGGAGTCAGTTAGAGTTCGTAGGGACAAGAAGCAATCCAATAATAATGATTATAAGTCGAAAAAACAGAAGCCGAATGATACAGAAAAGGGTAATTTCAGGACCCCAACAATGGAAAGAGATGGAAGAAATGTAGAATTAGAGGAATTTGAGAAAAAGAAATGGTTTTTGGATCAAGAAAAGGTGTTAAAAGTTGTAGAACATGAAGGGTTATCTAAAAATGAGTATGGGGTCATGCACAAAGAAAGCCGGGTTAGAAATGATAAGCTTGGTTACAAAGGGAAAGCAAGTAAAGAATTTGTTGATGAAATTGATGCCAAAAAAGGCCGTATAAGTGGAAAATTATTGAAGGAACAGCAGACTAGTAGAATTCAACAGGAATTGGAGGACTACAACTTGGGTAGAACTACAAAGGCTCATAGGGCGCAAGAAAGCTCAAGGGCATTGACTCCTGTTCAAAGACAGCGCTATAGTATTCAATCAGAAGGGAAACGTGTTTATGATGCAAGTTCCTTGGGCATGTTGAAACAAAAGGGGGCTGATAGTAGCCGGTGGGATGGCAATTCAATCAAGAAAACCTTTAAGGGAGAAAAAGTTGGTGCTGGGATTGATAGGCAGGGCAGACATGAGAGGAAGTACATGCGAGTTGAAGAAGTTACTAATAATGAATTTGTGCATGAGAATGGAACATTGGCCAGAAGAGGTGACTCTTTATCTAGAAGAGTTGATGGTAATGGTTCAGAGGAGGAAAGAGCTGCCTTCAAGACATTTGACGAATTCAATGACGTTATGGACAAGCCACGAGTTTCACGGGTGGAGATGGAAGAGAGAATCCAGATGCTAGCAAAGCGGTCTGTAGCTCTCTTTTTTTCCTCCTTAGTGTCCCTAGTTTTGGATGAATTGCTTCGTTTACAACTTTAATGTCATCATAATTCTTAATTAACTAATAAGATAAAATTTTATTGACAAACCTATGGGATTTTATTTCTATTTTGTTATTTTGGTTTTTGAGCATATAATATAATCTTTAATTCATGCTTAGATGTATAAGATGTTAGACCTGCACGCCACAAAATATTGTATGGGAATAGAGTCTGGTATTTTGTTAGATAATGCGGTCCATGGTGTATTGCTCTATAATGTGCTGATATGTTATGACACTTGTATTAGCCATCTGTATCGTGTGAACCAATGAGCTTCAATCTATTTCGACTGGTTTCACAAATTATCTGTGAGTTCTTTGCGTCATGAATTGGAATTTTGGTCCACAATATTATGGTGGCACGATTAAAGAAGGAACAGTTATGAATACTAATCATGGATTGTTCACAGGAAATTTTGTGATGTTGATATTACCTTTTACTAATTTTGGCAAAAAAAAATTAGCTGGTAGGAAGAGTTATGTATACTGATTTTGTTTGATAATGTGCTCCATAATCTGAAATGATAAAACAAGGAAATGAACCTTTTGGGCTCGATAAGTAAAAAATTTATTTTTGAAAGAAAATATTTTGTTAAGATTTAATACTTGTGTGCAGAAAATTTACTGCTATCAAAATGGACATCTTGGGCTGTTCCTTCAACAAATTTCATACTTATAAAAAGAAAAGAAAAGAAAATTTACTGCTATGAAGCTTGATTTTTCAGAAAGAAATCATTGTAATTTTTTAAACAGCATTCTCTGCAGTTTGTACTTTGTACCCCTCATGAAGAATTCTGTGCTCAAAATGCATATTTATGATATTTGTCAGCTTTTCTTGTTATGTCTTGGATAAGCCTCGTCTTCCTTTGTGTGATTTACCACATGCTCTTCTTTATTAATGATTCTCATGATTTGGTTAATATTTAAGTAGTTTAATTTAACAGGTTGAATGGTGCAGACGTAGACATGCCTGAATGGATGTTTACTAAGACAATGCGAAGTGCAAGGATCAAATTCTGTGATCATTCTATATTGAGAATTATCCAGATATTGGGAAAACTAGGAAATTGGAGGCGGGTGCTACAAGTCATTGAGTGGCTTCAGATGCGTGAGCGCTTCCAATCCTACAGGCTTAGGTATCTTTCTCCCTTTTTTTTTTGTCTTTTTCTTCGATGAACATTGCACATGTTTTAAAAGAGCATTTTCTTGTCTGTAATAAGTATTATGAATATTAAGCATTTGAGTAATGAATTCTGTTGTACGTTACAGCTATTTTGAAAGGGTGTCACAATTTCATTGAGCTCAAAACTTCCCTTAAACAATTAAACTTTATTGTTTCAAATTAATAATATAAAAAAAGACTATATTGTTTCAAATCATTTTACAGGTTGTACATAAATGTCACGACATAATTTCAAGCCTTGTATTCAATGCATTGAATGACATTATTAACAAGTTTTCAAGAACAATATATTTGGAAGAAGTGTTTAATTACAGAGTTGTTCTAGTGATATGCAATGATGAATAAGGTTGGTAATGGGTGTAGAGTAGGTAGAAAGGATTAAAATGGATCTGGTCAGGGTGGGTTGAGGGTTTTGTGTAGTTAGTAATTTAGTATCGCTATTTGTTGTGGTACTGTCAACGGCATCAGAGCAGGCCATGGTGTAAGGATATACTAACAGTAGCCTTGGTTAATGATGTTGCTGTAGCATAGAAGTTGCAGTAATGATGGTGAAGGTGGTAGCGCCTCTTGGTGGTAATGGTCCTCATTGAAGTACCAATCAAAACTTGAATCTTTGGTTGTGATCTTTAGGAAGCTATTCCTTTAGAGCTTCCCGTTTATTAATGAAATTCTTTATTACTTACAAAAAACAGTAAAAATTTAATCGAGTTACCAATTAAAAAAAGGTCCTCGTGGAGGTTCTTACATATTTATGAAAAAAATCTATTTTGACCTTGTTTTTTCAACCAATTTTTGGCTTTTAGATGTGCTTATTATTATTTTTGCCTCGTAGGAGCTCTAAAGTAGTTGATCAAACAATATATATTTCATAGTAGTTTATCTATTCTCTTAGTCTTTTTGGTTGCCTTTTTAAGGAAAAAAATGATAATAATGCTTCTTGATTGCAATGCCAAACAGCCCTTAAACAATTGTCCGAAGTACATATACTCATGTACTCATTCAAGAGTGTTTCTTATATTGTTATACTTGATTTCCAATTTGCATACTTGTAAAAAAATTTGAATATTCAAGTTCAGGGCTTGATTTCCAATTTGCATACTTGAAATGCGTATCTTTTGGAAACACTTTGCATCTGTTTTAGTGATTTACTATACATGGGAACCGCTACATCTATATATGGAACAGGTAGAGTATTTTTTTCTGAATAGTTATGTGATCTATGTTCACAAGACTTGTAAGGTAGGCATTTACATTGATTACTTCCCTACTTTAAGAATAATGGTGAGTTGAATTTAAGCGCTTGGGATAGTAATATCTTGAAAGTACTTGTCTTGGAACCTTTCTATTGGGATCTTTTAACATTTCCTAGTAAGCAGGTGGTACTTATATAAAACAAAATCTAGTAAGCAAGAGGTTCTGGTTAATTTTGTATTTTTTAGTTTTTGGGAATTACATTTACCTGGAAATACTATTTGCCTCTTGAGTGACTTAAGAAGATCATGGTCATTGTGCATAAGGGCCTTTTGACTACATTTCCCCTTCATTTTGTAGATTTATATACACGACTGCACTTGATGTTCTTGGAAAGGCGAATAGACCTGTGGAGGCACTCAATGTTTTTCGTTCAATGCAGGTATCTTACATTTATTTTTATTGTGTATAGCATGCCTTTTGCTTGTGCAATACACCTTGTTAAGAGAAAACAGAAAGCTTTGATGGAAAAATACATAATTTACTGTTTCATTTCTCTCCAGCAACACATGTCTACATATCCCGATTTAGTCGCTTATCATTGTATAGCTGTTGCTCTTGGACAAGCGGGGTATTTGAAGGAACTTTTTGATGTGATTGATAGTATGCGGTCTCCTCCCAAGAAGAAGTTCAAAACCGCAGTAATTAGGCTGTGGGACCCAAAGTTGGAACCAGATATCATGGTTTACAATGCGGTGAGTAATACTTGATTGAACTCCATCTGCAGAAGATAATGGTTTGTAATTTTCTTTCCTTGTTTCTACACTTTCTAATGTGTAAGTGAAAATAATTGATGGGGGGACCAACAAGAACAAAGAAGAATCTTAGTTTCTCATTAGTTTAAAATTTAGTCAATAAAATCTGAAGTGGGCCAGATTTTATGTTTTGTAATAAGGTCAGGGCTTGTTTTATTTATGGATTTAATTATTGCTCAGGCTACTACAGGGACCAAGTTGGCTGATGGTTACAAGTAGCTTATAATAGGCACTAGGGTTTTGATGGTTTATAAATTTGGAGTTTGGTACTCTTAGGGTGTGTTTGGTATTGTTGTAGAAAGTAGAGCTTTGGCTGTAGAGCTTTAGTTGTAGAGTTGTTGTGATAAAGAGCTTTAACTGAAAAGAGTATTAGCGTTTAGAGTGTTTAGCAAATTACTATGATAAAGTGCTTTGAAGTTGTTACCCCCATTTGGCGACGTAGGACACATTAGGGATTTGCCTATGAGCTCTTGTGGTGGGTTAAGGTTTAGGAGGATTGATGGATTTAGGATTTAGAGTTGTAGAAGAAAGGGTTAGGGCTTGAAATCAGGCTAGGGTTTGATGAGGTTTTTTTATTTTATTTATAGAGAAAGTAGGTGAGGTTTTAAGGTTTTGATAGGTAAGAGGAAGGGCTTGACATGGGGTTGTAAGGAAGGAATAGAAAAAAATATAGTATTCAGTGATTAACACACAATGGCCAGCATGCCTCCATGATCAAAACACTCAATATTTTTATTAATCAACTCCATCTATTCTTTGAGTACATTGAGCGCAAATATATTCAAGGACTCTTTCTTCTACTAGTAGTATTAGGATTCCTAGTTTCACTAGTAAACTAAAAACCTAATAAAAGACTAATTTGGACTTAAGGAAAATAAAATCTAAGATATTTTGGATCTCCTAGAAAATTCTAGACTTAATTAAACTAACCAAATACCCTTAATTCGCAGGGAGTGCATAATTACAAATTTTCCCTATATACAAAATTGACCAAAACTTTTAAAGTATAAAGCTAAATTTAAAACTGTTTTAACCCTAAGACACATATAACTAGACCAGTCCAAGGTGGTCCTCTCTACTTACTTATGGATCAACCCCTTAGCTTTGTCTAAACCGTTTTAATCCCATTGATGTGTTGTATATCTCTTCTTTATGCAGGTCCTAAATGCCTGTGTCCAGCAGAAACAATGGGAAGGTGCATTCTGGGTTTTGCAGCAGTTAAAGCTACAAGGCCAACATCCTTCTTCTACAACATATGGACTTGTCATGGAGGTAATAGCTGCCTTTAGTTTCTTTCTTGTGGTCCATTGTTTTACTATAAGAGTAACACTTCAATGGTATGGTACTTAGTCTACTTCTTTATTGTGAATTTTATTTATTTAAATACTAAGATGAATGTGGTTTTCAATTGATTTCCTGATTTGCATAAATATGTATCCTTCCAGCATGCAATTATCTGAATTTGACATGTGGGATATTTTTTTCTTGTAGCATTTAATTGTTATAGAAAAGAAAAGTGTGGAGTTGCTTGTTATTGGCTCAAAACTATATAAACATTGTCGCCCTTGCTTTTCCATCCCAATGAAAGATGACCATTCTTCATAGTTAGTAGCACGTTTGCATATAGCCTATAAGAGGGTAGTCGCTAGTTATTTATGGTTTGTTTAAATATAATATTGCTGGAGTGAAGTATAAACTTATGTTGAAGCCACACTCCCACTTACAAAATATGGTGGTCCACTGCAAGTGATCCTAGGAGCGCGAAGACAATTTTATTTCAATTTAGTTATATTTAATTTTAGAAATTAATTGTATTTTACTATTGGTCAATTGCATTTTATTTTAGGTCTTATTAGCTAATTAGGTTATTAGTATTTTATTTAATTTCCTACCGTCAAGGTTGTTTGGAATATGTATTAGTGAAGAGCAAAAGTGTAATGTCATTGTAATTACCTACATATAAATAATTTGTGCATTTGCTAGGGTAAATTAATTAACCCTAATCACACTTCAAAAGTGCGGCTATTTCATTGATTCTCTTTCTTTTAGATTGGAACTGTCATACATTGTAATTCTTGAGGAGTACTTTATGTGTGTTTCCTGTGTACATGAGGTAGATCGTCTTCTTTAATAAAATTTAATATATTATATATAATAGAATGATATTTTGCAGCTTTATCCTGAATATCCCTTTTAATTGCGAGTGTTAACCAGGAAAATTGTATACCTGAAGTCGTTTTTGTTTGAGCAGGTGATGTTTGCATGTGGCAAGTACAACTTAGTTCATGAGTTTTTCAGAAAATTGCAGAAATCTTCTATTCCAAATGCTTTAACATATAAAGGTATTTACTTAGCTTCTTTTCTTTTACATGCTATTGTGTGTGGTTTCAAACAATGACTTCTGTTGTACGCAGTGGTTGTGAATACACTTTGGAAAGAAGGTAAAACAGATGAGGCTCTGTTGACCGTTCAAGACATGGAAAGACGAGGTGTAGTAGGTTCTGCAGCTCTTTATTATGACCTAGCTCGCTGTCTTTGTAGTGCTGGAAGGTGCCAAGAAGCATTGAAGCAGGTACTTTCATTATGTTTCATCTTAGTATCTTACAATCACATTTTTTATATGTATGTGCCTTTTATGTATTTAAGCTTCGGTAGGCTGATAAGCTTGGACAAAGCTTCTCTTAATGCTCTGGGAGTTGCATGAATAGAAAAGTTGGTAATTCAAGAAGATAATGCTACTTGGGAAGTGTTTAGTGCTCTCTTCTTCTTTCTATTCTACTTGAGACACTTCTCTCTCTCTCTCTCTCTTACTGCTGTATTTCTTTTGTTTGCAACCAAAGTTAACACTTCTTTGTTTGGTTTAGATCACAAAATTGATGTAGAAAAAACTAGTGGATTTGTCTACATGTTCTACGTGTTCTTGTGGTTGGACAATTTGTGGAGTTAGGGTTAGAATGACTAGGGTTTTAGCACCCGTCATGCCTGTAGATTTAGACATCCTGGGTTCAATCCTTACTAGAAGCTTCTCCCAGATTACTCGATACACGGTTTTGGCAGGTGGGGTCGTGTATCTGTGGTCTACTACCCAAGGGTGGGCCTAAAGGGTCCTGCCTTGGTGAGGTTCCTTATCATAAAAAAAGAAAAGAAAAGAAAATGAATGAATGAATGACTAAGGTTTTAGTTTAGAAGGGAAAATATTTAATTTAGGGTTACAAAAGAGGTGAGAAAAAGCTAAAGTTGAATCTGCCCACAATCTGTGAATAGCGCACATGAAGGCCAACATGCCTCGATGCTTAAAACACTCAAAATTGTTATTAATCAACTCTATCGGCTGGCCAATTTTCTTTGTCTTGCAAATTTCGAAACGTATCTAATCAATTTGAATGGATATTTACTGGAGTCTATGGTCCCAATACTGATAGAGAAAGGAGAGAGCTATGGGAAGAGTTGGCTGGGATAATAAGCTGGTGGGATGCCCCTTGGTGTATTGGAGGTGACTTCAATGTTGTTAGATTTCCCAGTGAGAAATCTGGGCAGGGTCCATATAGTACAGCAATGCAGGAATTTTCTGATTTTATAGCTGATTGTGGGTTGTTGGACACTCCTCTGGAAGGAGGCAAGTTTACATGGTCTAACAATCGGGAAGTTCCAGCGATGTCAAGGTTAGATAGATTTCTTTTTTCTACTGAATGGGCAGATCATTTTGGGCTGATTAATCAACAGAGGTTTCCCCGAGTGTTGTCTGATCATTTTCCTATCTGTTTGGATTGTGGTCGAATAGTTGGAGGAAAACGTCCTTTTAGATTTGAGAATATGTGGCTTAAGGTGGAGGGTTTTGTTGATAAGGTCAGAAGCTGGTGGGAAGCTTATGTCTTTGAGGGTTCTTCGAGTTCTGTCATGGCTAGTAAATTAAAGGCGCTAAAATTAGATTTGAAACAATGGAATGCGCAAGAGTTCGGGAATATAGCCTATCAACAGCAAGGTATTTTACACTCTTTACATATGATAGAGACTATTACTGAGACTAGGCCTTTATCTGAAGAAGAAAAGGCAACAAAGACAAAATTGATCTTGGATTGGGAGAATAATTCTTTGCTGGATGAGATTAGTTGGAGACAGAAATCTCGAGCAACATGGCTTAAGGAGGGTGACAAGAACACTAAGTTTTTTCATAGTGTTGCAAACTCTAATAGACGGAATAATACTATTAGGCAATTATATATTGATGGTGAGCTGTCCTCAAACCAGGAGGCTATTAAAAACCAGATATCCAAGTTCTATCAATCGCTGTATACTGAAGGCACTGGATATCGGCCCAAATTGGACGGTCTGGATTTTACTCCTATTAAGCCTGAAGAGGCTGCATGGCTGGAACGACCGTTTGAGGAAGATGAGATAACCACTGTAGTGAGAAGTATGAATGGTGACAAATCCCCGGGCCCGGATGGCTTCCCTATGGCATTTTACCATGCATGTTGGCAGGTGATTAAGGATGACTTGATGGCTGTTTTTCATGAACTCTACTCCGAAGGTTCTATAGCGAAAAAGCATTAATGCAACTTTTCTCACGCTTATTCCGAAAGAAGACTAATGCTAATGAGGTGAGAGACTTTAGGCCTATAGCCTTGGTGGGTAGTATCTTACAAGAATTGTTGCAAAAGTTCTTGCTAACCGTTTTAGTACGGCCTTGGGTGGTATCATATCCTTCAACACAAAATGCTTTTGTCAAAGGCCGACAGATTTCAGATTCGGTTCTTATTGCAAACGAGTGCATTGATAGTAGACTTCACACTGCTATTCCTGGGGTCTTATGTAAGCTGGATGTGGAGAAGGCCTACGACCATGTAAATTGGAAATTTTTATTATATTTACTAGGAGAGATGTGGTTTCTCTGAGAGATGGAGGAAGTGGATTCACTTTTGTATTTCCACTGTTCGATTCTCCATTCTCATTAATGGTAGTCCTGAAGGCTTCTTTGGAAGTACCCGTGGGATTAGGCAAGGGGATCCCCTATCTCCTCTCCTATTTGTTCTCATTACAGAAGCTTTGAGCAGGATGATGACAAGGGCTGGTGAGGAGGGGCTGGTGTCTGGTTTTCAGGTAGGGTCTTTGGACAATTCTTTGTTGCAAGATATCTCATCTATTGTTTGCTGATGATACATTAATTTTCTCGGATGCCAATCCCAACCACATCTTTAATATCCGGCTGTTGTTTACATGGTTTGAAGCTGTTTCGGGTTTGAAGATTAATTTGTGTAAATCAGAGATGGTTTCGGTGGGGTGTGTTCCGGATTTAGAAAACTTGGCTGGGATCATGGGCTGTAAAACGGCTCAATTACCTATGAATTATTTAGGGCTCCCCCTTGGTGCAAAATTTAAGTCGAAAGCTATTTGGGATCCCATTTTGGAGAAGATGGAACGCAAATTAGCTGGATGGAAATGTATGTATCTTTCCAAGGGAGGAAGACTTACTTTGATCAAGAGCACTTTGTCAAGCTTACCTACTTATTTCTTGTCTCTCTTCCCAATTCCAGTGAAGGTAGCCTCTCGAATTGATAAAATTCAGAGAGATTTCTTGTGGGGTGGAATGGGAGAAGGAAAGAAATTCCATTTAGTCAACTGGGCTCAAGTATGTCAACCAGTACACTTGGGCGGTTTGGGGATTCGAAATTTGCGAATATTTAACAAAGCGCTGTTGGGGAAGTGGCTATGGCGTTTTGGTAATGAAAGGGAGGCCTTATGGAGATTGGTTATTGTAGCTAAGTATGGTGATCAGCATGGAGGTTGGAGTTCTGGGGAGGTGTTGGGTCCCAATGGGGTCAGTTTATGGAAAAACATTAGGAAAAATTGGACCACTTTCTCGCATTTCCTGAATTTTGAGATTGGGGATGGAGCTACGGTTCGTTTCTGGACGGATAGATGGTGTGGGACTACTAGTCTCAAGGAGGCCTATCCTGATTTATTCCGCATTACTCGGAATAAGGAAGCTTGGGTGAAGGAGCATCTCCAATATCATAATGAAGTGGTCTCATGGGTGCTGAATTTTATTCGTCCTATTCAAGACTGGGAGGAGGAGTCCTTATCCTCTTTTTTGGATCTTCTATATTCAAGCTCGGTGAAAGGGTATGGGATGGACAAGATGTGCTGGTGTGGTGCTCAAGAAAAGGGTTTTCAAGTGAAATCCTTCTACAAGGCTATGTTACCTCAGACTGCAGCAGTAGGCCCTTGGAGGAACATTTGGAAACCAAAAGTTCCTACTCGTGTGGCATTCTTTGTTTGGACTGCTGCCTTGGATCGTATTCTTACCACGGATAACCTTAGAAGACGTCGGGTGATTATTATGGATTGGTGTTGTATGTGTAAGAACAGTGGGGAATCCTCTTCTCATCTTTTGTTACATTGCTCAGTGGCTTGGGAACTTTGGAACTTTATTCTTAATCTATTTGGTCTTCAGTGGGTCATGCCAAGAGATGTTAGAGAGTTGATAGCTTGTTGGTGGACTGGCAGAGTAAGGTCAAAGATTAAGGAGTTGTGGAACTTGATCCCTCATGGTGTGTTTTGGTGCATTTGGTGGGAGAGGAATTCAAGATCATTTGAGGGAAAAGAAAGAAATATGTTGGAGCTTAAAGAGCTTCTTGATTCACACATTGATGGACTGGTCTAAGGCAGCAGGCTTGCATTCTTTTTCATCTATTTTTGATTTTCTGGATTATTGTATTCTGTAATTATTTCGAGTTGTGTTCCTAGCACACTTCCTGTGTTCTAGGTCATTATCTCCTTTTGATGCAATAAAACTTTTATTACTTATCAAAAAAAAAGAGTACTGTGAGCATGAATATATATAAGGACTCTTTCTTGAGTAGTTGTAATAGGACTCCCTAGTTTGATTAGTAAACTAAAAACCTAAGGACTAACTTGAATAAAAAAATACTAAGATACCTAGGGTCTACTAGAATTTATAGACTCAACTAAACTACTAAAATACACTTAATTTGTAGGGATTGCAGAAATTACAATTTTACTATAACTTATTAAATAAAACCCATATTAAAAACCGTTTTTACCCTAGGATACATATAACTAGAACTTTAAAACTACACAACTTTTACTTCAGTTGGACTTCACATGTGGGTCCCATAAAATAAATCTTGAATTGGCGAATTTCTGAAGTAATAACAAATTAATCTTCCATGGCTGCATCAATGGGTTTTAGGTTTGACATGTTTTGGGTTTGGGTTTTGATGGTAAACTGGATTGAGCTATGCTCTGATACCAAGTTGATGCAACATGGGTTGCAAGAATAATAAAAATGAAGGAAAAAATAGAACAGCCCTAGGCTTCACCACTTAGAGCTGCTTGAAACTTTAGGATTCACCACCTAAGGGTGCTTGGAATACCAAGCTAAAGAAAGAAATCTCAATTCTATATTATTCATCAAATTCAACATGTCAATAATGTTTCCTTGGGGTTCTATTATTAGGGTCCCTAGATTCATCAAAATTATTAAGTCATTATGATGCAGGACAACAATTAGGGAAATAGAGATAGGAAAATGAAGAGAACAAGCCCTATGAATCACCACCTAGAATCTACCTAGAATCTGCCTGCAAAACCCTAGGCATCACCACCTTAGGGGTGTCTGGCATCACCACCAAACGAAGAAGTGTGCATCTCTAATCAGAAAATTCTTATTCATATTATTCAATGGCTCCCTTACACTTTTGCTAGAACCTCTTTTTAATAGGCCTCTAGGTTACATCAATAAGGAAATCTCTAATCAGCCATAATTACATTTAACCACAGTAAAAGCTAAATTCAAAATTCAAAATTCAAAATTACAAAATTCAAAATAGAAATCCAAAAAACAATATGCAATAAATTATGCCGCATCACATTATCTCTTTGCATTAGTTATAGATGAGTTTATTAGATTGATTCACGATGAGATTCCTTTGTATATGCCTTTTGTGGATGATATTGTGTTAGTTGATGAGACTAGAGTAGGAATTAATTTAAAGTTAGAAGTTTGGAGACTTTGGAATCTGAAGTGCCTTGGGTTGAGTAGGACTAGAATCGACTATGTATATTGCAATTTTAGTAGAAGTAGAACAAGTATTTTGGATTAATAATTTACAAGGATGAAGAGAGTGAGGAGGGTGTGGTTCATAGAATAAGAGTGGGGTGGATGAAGGTTGGAGAAGTGCAATGGGAGTATTATGTGACTGTAGAATACCTACTAAGTTAAAGAAAAAAAAATCTAAAGGACTACTATGAAAACAACTATGATTTATGGTACAAATATTGGGTTGTTATGAAGCAATATGTTAAAAAAATGAGTGTAGTTGAAATGAAAATGTTAGGATGGATGAATAGCAGTACTAAGAAAGCTAAGATAAGGAATGAAATCATCTATTCAAAGATAGGGGTCACTTCTATTGAGAAAAAGATGAGGAAGAATTGCTTAAGAAGCCCTGATTAATGCACCAATGTCAAAGAGTGGTTTTATTCAACTTGATGGAGTGAAAAAGGTAGAGGGAAGAGTTGTTTAAGAAGACTTGGTCATGTGCAATAAGGACAAATTAATGCACCAATGTGAAAGAGCGGTTTTATTCAACTTTATTTTTGAGTGAAAAATAAATAAATAAAATATAATACATGTGCATGTCCACCTATTGTAGTGGTTCCTTAGTACTATTGTTTTTTGCATAGCATGCATTCCCTATCACTTATCACTGTTGTTTCTGCATAGCGTGCATTCCCTATCACTAAAAATAAATAAAATATAATACATGCAAGGTGGATGAGCATCATTACCTGTGGAATGTGGATCAATGCATTTAGGTTTTTTCTTCTTCTTCTTCTTCTTCTTCTTTTGGTACTGCTCAAAATAGCCAGGATTCTTTCTGCTTCTTCAATCTGCAAACTAAATGGAATGCACCATAGCATATAATGGTGCACCTTGGCATTTTTGCTACCCAGTACGACATTCCTACAGTACCTGTTGGCCCTTTTCTTGAAATTGGCATTGGGTTGTTTAAGGAGGCCTCCCTTGATTCTGAATATGGCACACATGTCCAATGATGGGTCATGCGGCTATGCTGTTCTACATATTAATAAAAGTCACATGTGAGTGTTAACCTGATAATTTTATTGTCAGTCATCTAGAAGAGAAGTTTATGGGTGATTACAATATTAACATCTGTCTGAGCAACTTTCCTAGAATGCGTGTGTTTATGTACTTGTTCATGGTTTACAGCTGAGAGCTTGATCACATTTTGCACATTCATTATTTTCACAGGTGGAGAAGATATGCAAGGTCGCTAATAAGCCTCTAGTAGTGACTTACACTGGCTTAATTCAAGCTTGTCTTGACTCCGGAAAAGTTCAAGATGGAGCATACATTTTTAAAGAAATGCAGAACTTTTGCTCCCCAAATCTTGTTACTTGTAATATAATGTTGAAAGCTTACGTAGATCACGGGATGTTTGAAGAAGCAACAGATCTGTTCCACAAGATGTTGGAAGATAGGAATATCCGCAGGAAATCTGATTACAGGGCTCGTGTGATACCAGATATCTACACATTCAACACCATGTTAGATGCATGCATTGCAGAGAAGGAAGTGGGATGATTTTGAGAATATTTACAGAGGGATGCTGCACCATGGGTACCACTTCAATGCAAAACGTCATCTTCGGATGATATTAATTGCTTCTAGAGCTGGAAAGGTATCTTCCCTTCCCCCTTCTATCTCATCTCATGGCATGGAAAAGAATTTTCCTTATTAGAAGTTAAATTTAACCTTCAGTTCTATATTTATTCATTTGTGGGAGCCATGCATACTTGACAGGGAGAGTTACTGGAAACAACTTGGAATCACTTGGCCAAGGCAGATAGGTCTCCACCACCTGCTCTCGTCAAAGAAAAGTTTTGCATGAAGCTAGAGAATGGTGACTATACGGCTGCTCTCACCTGTATAACTAGTCATTCCATGAATGAGTTACAGGCATTCTCTGAGACGGCATGGTTGAATTTACTCGAGGAAAATGCTCACAGATTTCTTAAGGATGCTCTTTTTCGGTTAATACACGAGGTTAGCATCCTTACTAACAGAAGTGATTTGTCAAACCTAGCAGTCCAGAATCTCATATCAGCTTGTAAAGAGTTTTGTAGGACTCATACGACATTAGCTCAGATTAAAGAAATAGAAATTGTTTGTAGTGCTCAAACTGAATAAGCTTTTATATCTTGATTAAATATGTAAATGTTTTCATCTTCACTATTATCTAATGGTAACAAGTATTCTTACTTCTTAGAGTGATTTATACATATAAAACTAACCTATTTATTTAAAAAAGAAAACAAAAAGGCCGCGGGGGTGTGGGGGATTTTACCTAGAAATGGTAACTTCTTTCAAAGTTGTAAGAATCAGTACTGATAATTTCAAAGTACGTAAAAATTCAGAGATGCTTTGATATAATGTGAAAAGTCTCTCAAAAAAGAAGAAGAAGATATAATGTGAAAATCTTTACCAGTTCCCTTAATTTAAAATTTTCAACGCCTTATTTCTTAAAAATGGAATTTGATTTTTAATAAAATCATTATGAAACGAAAGAGAAGGGTGAGAGGGGTTAATAATGATTGAGAGTATCTATAAATAAAATAATGGACTCGATGAACCTGTTTCGTTCCTTTTCTGCTAAGTAAAGTTATAAAAAATACTAAATTGCAATTCATAGGGGTCATTTTGATTTTGTCCCTTAAAGTTTCAAAATTTTGATTTACATCCACAACGTTACATGTCTTTTGGATTTTGGCCCTTCCGTCAATGAGTTGCGATGACTTGTTGAGCTTTAAATGCCACCTAAGTCTGTCATGTATTCTAATTAGACTAATTAAATCATGTCACATCAATTAAAAAAATTAAATGATGACGCCCAGGTAGGGAAGTCACTCTGGTCGCCCCGTCCTACCCAATTTTTTTATCAAAAAAAAAAAAAAAAAATCATGTCACATCAATTAAATGATGACAAATTAATTAAATAGCATACATTAAAAAAAAATTAAAATAGTTTTTTAAAATCCAAAAGTTACATTAAAAAAAAAAGTTGTTTCTTTCCGACATTTTCTTAACATCCAAACAGATTGCTAGCAATCCAATCTCCAAAACCTTGACTAAGCACTTCCTCCAATAAAAATTACTAACCCCAAATGCTCGTGAGTTGTGAGACGTGAATCACAAACAAAATGCCAACAATCCAATCTCCAAACACACCACCTTCATCGGCATTGCCAAGAAATTCAACCGATATGACAATGAAGTCGTCCATTTCAAAGGAGACTTGCAGTTCTCTTACGATTTTCTTGCGAAGTAAAGAATCTTGGATAAGGGAATTTGAAGGCACAGCTGTTATCAGTTTGGCTTGGATGTCCTGCACATGGTCAAGCGAGGGGACTGAGTGGGAGGGAAGGGACTTGCCACATCGAGCTACCAATTACGGATCGAGTCAGGCTAAATATATATTATGCTTGTATCAAAGTTGCCAATACTATATTGAAGACCATTTCGGTTTGGTCATGGGAAATAAAATATGTCAATATTGATAAGTGTATATATACACATGTTTAAAAATTTTAATATCATTAACATGAGAGAGAGAGAGAGAGAGAGAGAGAGAGAGAGAGAGAGAGAGAGAGAGAGAGAGAGAGAGAAAGAGAGATCTGACCATTTAGTGCACACCCGAAACAATTAATGCACATCCACCTCACCATCATCTTACTGCCATATTTAAAAAATAATCTTAATTGTCCATATCCTAAACCCTAAAACCAAGGTTTTTTTTCTTTTCATTTTCTTTTCCACAACCGCCTCCCCAGGCCCCAAAGACCAAACAAACTTGTCGTCATCTTTGTCTGTAACGCCAAAGTTCAGCAAAAAATCCGAGAGATTGAGATCGGATGCAATACCCAAGGGGTTATTGCACCGTGCAATAGTTTTGGACAGTCGATATTGCAAGTTTCATTTTGAACTTTCCATCTTAACCATCTAACCAGATATATAAAAATGTAAAAAAGTTACTTTTTGATTAAACAACTAAGATGAAAAATTTTTAAATCAACTTTTAATGTTAGCGGTCCAAAAACTATTTCACTGCACCCGATCTTCATCCAAAGCAAAGAACCCGATAAACCATATCAAAGTAAGGAACAAAAGGGTGGGAAGGTTCTAGAAAAAAAATATATATATATATATATATATATAGGGGCATTATAGGAAATTGCGTGTCAAATCTGATGACTGAACAGATTGCTTTTCGATGGTGGTAAAAGACTCAATTTAAGAAAATGGAAAAATGATGTGGAAATTTTGGGTTTTCGAAATTTTATGTGGCAATATTAGAATAAGTCAGCAAAATCCAAACATAACCTTATTTGTTGTTTAGTGTAACAATATTTTTCCAACTTACTAATCCAATTTAATTCACGTGATTGGGTTGCTGTGAAAATAGGCCGGACCTTAGTTTAATCGCAAGTGTCGCTCCTTGTGAAATGATGTGTTAAGAGTTCGAGTCCTAGGTTCAGGATCTAACCTTTCCAAATTTGAGAGTAAGGCTATTCTGTATTTACTATTTACAGACTCTTTTGGACCCCATCAAACGGAGCTTGTGTATTAAGTTTGACCTTTACCTTTTTATTTGTAAGAAAATGGAACTATAGTATTTTTATTTTTATATATATTGGAGGAGGAAAGAAGAGAGGGAGATCAAATCCACGCCCAACTTTTTATGATAAATAAGAGATTTCATTAAGCTAAGACATGAAACACCCAATTTGGTGGGGAACGGGGAGTGCACCACTGGGCCAAATGCCCAGTGAGCAAAACCATAACATTTTTAAGGACAAGCATTCCATCCATAGTCGAGAAGTAACATGACTATTATTTGATGTGTTCGATGTTAATTATGACGGTCTTTTAACATATTTCCCATTTTTTTTACATAGTTGTATTTGGGAACACAATATAATACATGTTATGTAATACTCCTTTTGAATGGGTTTGGAACTTACACTTATAAAGTCATCATTTCTTCCTGTGATGCTCCTTAATTACTTAACCAAAAAATAAAAAACCCTTGCAGAAATCGATCATAGGTTTCATTATAAATTCTATTAGCAACTGTTTGGTTTTTGAGAATTTTAAATCTAGAGAGCTATAAATTCTTGAGTATTTTATAATTAAAAGTTCCTGAGAGTTTTCATATATGTTGTCCGGATATACTTAGAATTTGAAATTATATCATATTAGAGAAATCAATATATTAAAAAATATAAACTTAAAGTTTTAAAGTAATCGTATGCATATTATTATTTTGTAACTAAAAAATTAATAATTAATTAATTTGACCATTATGGAAAAAAATTTAAATGACAAAAATAACCTTGAACATCAATAAACATCTTATTTGGATGAAACACAAATATTTTTGTTCTAAATTTAACTCTATATAGTTAGTTTTAAGAAGAAAAAAATAAAATGTTGGATTTATAAAAGATATATGAGAATTGACATGTCCTACTTAAATGATGGGGATTGGAATTCTTGCTTTTCATAAGAATTGAAATCTTCATTGGAATTATAATACTTGAAAATTTTGTCAAATGAGCAACCATTTTTTCACAAATTCTCAAGAACTAATAATTTTTTTCTCAAATTCTTCCACAACAAATACACCCATTGTCTAGGTCCAATCTCCTATTGTCTCATTAATTGTAAGCCCATGTACAAACTAAGGTTGCCCACCAAATTCTTAGGGCTAAAGATTTAAGACTATGCCCTACGTAAAGGAGAGAAGCCATTTCTCTTCTCTTAAATGCAAAATAACCGTTGATTCTTCATGGATAGGAAGGCTATTAATGAATTGAAGCAATGCATTGAAAGAGGTTGTTTCCACAACAAAAAACTTGAGTCTCCACTAGATTTCCATTTTCATTGTCTTACATGCACACGTGGCCCTAAAATACACGCATTTGAAGCAAAATATTGAAAATAGTGCCTGCAAAATTATTGAGTATTCCCGGAGTATAAGCGACATGGTACTTAAGATACGACATAATACTTATTTCTCACACATAAATAGTAGACCCCACTATAAATTTAAATAATAGGATCCAGTTCATGTGAGAGGATATCGGGTGTACCATAGCTCTGTACTCGGCCAGGAGTACCGTATAATTACTCATGTATCCTACCAAAATGTAATAATGAAGAACAGATTTTCTTACCAAATAGGCAAATGCATTTTCATTGCTCTTTGACTTGTCTGATTCAATTGCTCTCCCCATATGAACCCCTAGATCCTTTTCTTGCAAATCCATCTCTAAACAGTGCTCTAGATTTCATCCTAAAGGGATTTCCTCTATTTCGCACCTTTTTTATTTTTTATTTTTTATTTTTCTTTAGTTTAGGCTCTTAATATGGAAAACTTCAGTGCTGGTCATATTGGTGGTTCATCTGCTTCCGATAAGGATAACTCAAGTGAGCTTTAATTTTCAAATTATACATATATACATATTTTACTTTTTAGCATATATACACATTAGCTATCATGATGACATCTTTTATGTATTTTTTTTATTTTTATTTTTGTTATGAGGATTACTATGTCCTCAAAGTCCTAATCCCCCCTCTTAATTAGAGAGGGCCATGGCCTCCCAAAAAACCTTCCCAAGTTCCATTTTCTCTACTGACTCAATTTAGTCATATTCACATCGAATATCAATGATCTTGAACGAAACCGCTACTTTAATATAAGTTCATCATATATAATGCATGTGACATAATATAGTCATGAATTGGAAGCTGATCATATGTTGTGTATGGTTGTTCTGAATTTTTTACTTGTTACCTACTGTTGTTATGCAGAAGATGTGATATTTGATGCAACTCAGTATGAGTTTTTTGGAAAGAATGTAATAGAGGACGAATTGGAAAAAATAGAGGGTGAAATGGATGATATTGTTCCTTTTAAGGGGTTTGAATATGAGACTTTCCCATCATCTGAAAGTGACAAGGTTAGATCCTCCTCTTCTGATATGCTCATTGCATGCAAACTTTAATTATGTGAATAATTTTTGTTGTTTGATGTTTATTATATATTCTAGAGCGATGGTAAGAATAGTAAGAATATCACTCTTATAATGCCACCCGGAAATAGCAAGAATTTAACTCTTAATTTGTGCACTGTTGCTGTTGGCATAAATATAGTTATTGGAATTTTCACACTTGCATAGAAGTTTTTATCCAACTTTTCATCTATCTACACCTACAATATCAATGAAATACAAAGGAAGAATGGTGGTAATATTTGTGTGGTTGAGTTTTTTAAATTTTAAATTTTTTTTTTTTTTTGCCTTTTTCTCTTCATGTGAGCAGGATAAAGGGGTTATGCTTTCAACCAAAGTTGATCTTGTAACAGCTTTTACAAAGGTCAGCTTTCTTGCATATATTATTAGAAAGCTGTATATCGGTTGTTAGAATAGCTAACTTTGATACCATATTAGAAAAATATGAGAAAAAAAGAGAATGAGAGAGAAAAATCGCAGGAGATTATTAACATGGTTCGACTATAGAAACTTACATTTAGCAAAAAAAAAAAACTATAGAAACTTACATTCACAGCGGAAAGATGATTACATCTTTACTATTAAACCCTTTATATTACAATTATGAACTCATTGATGAGTACTCATATATGCTAAATCATGATTAAAAATAAATATAAGTAAGATTATTTTACTTGTACTCAAATTAAGAATTAGATACAATAAATGAACAGATTTAGACCTTAATTAAATTTCCCCTTGATATCTTTAACATCGATGAGCATTGCTCTTCATATGCTTAAAAATTTTATAACCCTCATATAGATAGTCATTTGCTTTAAAATCATAATTTTCCAAGCCACCGGAAACTTTTCTCTAGTTATTGCTCTGAATTTTGTAGAAGCATTATAAATCTCAATTCTTTTCATGTATTAATTCAGTTTTGAATCTTAATACATCTCTCATTAAATGTTTTTTTTTTTCCTCATGCTTTGACCAAAAAGATGAAATAATGATTAATTCCATCCCTATATTTATACCTTCATATATGGCACAATAAATAAGTAGGAGAAATCCAGATGTTTGGTGGGAAAAAAGTGTGAAGTAGACCACGTTTATCTACAAGCTGAGTTTCTGCAATTATATATAAATACATATTATCATTATACGGTCGTTTTTATTATTAAATTAGACATTTTTTTTTTCAATAATACCAACCTCCATTACACTTGTTTGTTACAGTTATTCAGGAGTTGCGAACCAAGCCCAGGCTTCACCATCGAAAGTGAGTAACCCATTGCATTGCTTTATGTCACTTCCAATGGTAGAACTTGAAGTATTGTTTTCTACTTGATCATTCTATGTGCTCACCTATCAACATAATACACAGCTCAATTTCAATATTCATGTTATCCACACATACCACCTAAAATATGAATACATATCCATATATTATAGACATTTGTAAACGTTAATGTCTTAAATTTATAGATGTTTGTCCACATTAAGTGGTGTGTGCACACATATTTATCCTTTTTTTTTTTTTATGAGACCTATCTCTCAATTTATTCTGTTTCGTTGGTTAGGTCTGCCTTCACTTGGTCCAGTGATGCCACAAACTCACAGAAGATGGACTGGTACTATCAAATGGTTTAGCAATCAAAGAAGCTATGGTTTCATAACACCAAGCAATGGTGGTGAAGATATATTTGTGCACTACTCTTCTGTGAAGTCTAATGGCTACATACATTTATGGGCTGGTACACACGTTGAATTCGAGATTGTGGGTGGTCATGAAGGAAAGTTGCAAGCAATCAACATGACTGGTCCTGGTGGAACTTTGCTTCAAGACCGTATGAGGAGGAGAAGCATTGCAAGTTCCAGCAATGGTGTAACTCGTCCCTTTGTTGGGCCTTGTTATGAGTGCGGCAAGATGGGTCATATAGCAAGGAACTGCTTCCGTACTAGAAAGATTGCTGCATGGCCTGGGTTTGGACACACAGGATGGAATATGGGTTTTGCTTTGTGCTATTGCTGTGGCCAGCTTGATCATTTAGCAAGTAGTTGCCCCTATGTCAGAGCTTGCTGGTAAATGAGAGTTATGGAGGCTCACTAGCATTTTCAAGTTCAAGAAATGAGGCTTAATTCAGTGGGCATTAATTGCTGTTGCTTTTGTATCAAAACATATGCATATTTGTTTTCCCTGGCCACTTCCCAGCCAAACTTATAGACATATATATTTCTTGCGTTGCATTAGCTGTTGGAAGGAATTTAAATTTGTATGCAATTTGGTTACCATTCGCATTGAGTTTTGATGCTAGTATGGCTACTCCCATAACATTGTCTTGGATCCGTGCAGGTCTTGTGTTACAATTGTTGTTGGGGTAGTGAGTGAGAGAGAAGAGAGAGAGAGAGAGAGAGAGAAAGTGGAAGCAAGAATTAATTTGATTCGGCCCCACATATGTGTGGATCACATAGTGATTATGAGACAGATTTTTAGTGATATTCAGGGTATCGATGAGATCACTAAAAAACTGTCTCAATGTCAAATTTGAATGATCCCATGTTTGTCGAGTGTGTTCAGGATGGAATATGTCTTTCCCTTTTTTATTATTCTGGATATCGCCATATGAAAATGATATCACCCATGGTTTTGACAGAACTAATAAATAAATTACCCAGTATCAAGAATGAGCCTAGGGCTTGTTTCTGGAGTGAGGGTTGTATATGGCTTGGGACCATGCTTGGAACAACATTTGACAGACAAGTGTTTTTCAATTTTTGGGATCGCTTAGGTGATAACCTTTCCGATTCCCTGAGAAAGTGAGAGGGTTGCTGTGATCTTGGTAAAACACTTTTTTTTCTCGAAATTCCTTTTAATAAAGGAGAATGGTAACCCCTCAAGGATTTTGGGTGAGTTCGGAAATTTTAGAGTCCAAATAAATTTCAATTGAATACTTGAGTATTATCTCCTTCTTTCTTGGTCCTCTTTTATTTGAAAAACTCTTAAAATGCTCAATACTTAGAAGATTCTTTTACATTTTGAAAATCTTTCATTGAATGTGTGCAATGTCTAAGAGAGGTTAGCCAACAAGACCAATTAAGTTTCTCATGTGGTATTGTGTGTTTTTGTTTAAAGATTAACTCTTACATAGAATCGGGATCACCTGAGAGGTATTTAAATCATGTTGCCTCGATTCAACTAGGGATGAAGCCAGAAAATTATTTTAAGGTGGCTGAAAGTATTAAGCAATAGATTTGTGATTAGAATTGGGCTAGGCTAATTTTTTATTTTAAAAAAATTATAACTGTAAAATAATAAAAAGTTGGGGTGGGCTGCACCAGTAGCTCCGCCCCTAGATCCAACCCATTCACCCTCAATGAGCAAAGTATCAAAGGTGAGTGGTGCCAAAAAACAGGATTGCCACTTCCAACCAACGTGTCTGCCTGGGTCATTGTTGTCCCTCCAGGTATCCTTAAAAAAAATGATAACTTAATCAATTTCAAAACTTTTATAGAATATAAATTTGTATTTGTATTTTTTTTTTTTTTAAAGGATGATCTGATATAAATTTTTTACTCACTAACAACGAGTTTAACTTATCAACACTTAAAACTAATATGATATCCAATTAAGAATTTCATTATTTAAAAATTAAATAATAAAATCCCTAAAATAATAAATTTGAATTCTGTACAATAAATTATTAATTATAAAAAATCTTTCTATTATAATAAATTATTAATTATAAAAAATATTTCTATTATAATATTCAACTCAAAAAAATCAATAAATAAATAAGCGTATTTTTTTGTCAAACAAATGAAATCAAATAAATGGGAACCCAATTTCAAATGGTTAGGATTTAAACAATTTTTGTTACTTATCTCTACAATTGCAAAAATAGATCTCAATTCCACCTCTCTCTCTCTCTCTCTCCTATAGAAAAGTTTGAGTCAAAGAAGGGACCTTGGGAGATTTCAGGGAAAATGGATTTGTTATTTTGTGAATACTAGCTTTAGAAAAACTGTTTTTATTTAACTTGACCCTAAGGATTTATTTTATTTTTTTTATTTTTTTTTTTTTTTTAATGAGTCCTTTTTTCTTAGCAAAAACTTTTATAATTGTCCAAAACAAGTTTTTTAGTAGCACAATTTAAAAAAAAAAAAAAAAAAAAAAAAATCAAATCTCTTTAATGATTTTTGTAAAATTATTTTTACAAACTGCATTGGGTTCCCTTCAATAACTACAATGTGGCTTCTTCTTTTTTTAAGTAATTCGATAGTTTGGGCAAGTGAAGATTCTTCTTGCAATGATTTAAACATACAAGGAATGCCAACCAATTAATTTACAAGATTCTCGACAGGTGGGTTTTATAGTCAAGCTCTCTTCTGCCTTTGCACTTGAGGGCCAATCTTTGTTTGGCCTAAGGAAACCTTTGCACAATGCCTCCGCTTTTTTTTTTTTTTTTTTTTTTTTGGTACTAAGGATAACAAAATTAGATTAAGCATAAATCATTCGGGTACAATAAAGCTCGGCTTTATAAAAAACCAGCAAATCCTCCACCACAGGCGGTGGGTCAGCAAAGGCTACAAAAGGTGATTCACAAGTCATAGTTTCAGCCATCCTCTCCCGCTTGTCGGGCACTAACTGGGTAATTTGATTTCCCACTTTGTTTCTCAAATAGGCCCTTCTCTTTTGTTGGAGATTTTTGTAATGTTACTAGACAAGCTCACTTTTTAGCCCATAGTTTAACAACTTGGGCTACCATTCATACATTGTAATTGCTGGGCCCTTTGGGTTAGGCTCAAGATGGAATGGTCCCTAGATTAAGTTAGATTTTTTTTTGAATAAAAATAGTAGAGGTTAAGTTAGATTTGGCACATTACTTATTCAAATAAAGGACAAAAAACAAAAGGGGGGTTAGATCTGGCACATCCAAATAGTTTTGAGTGCGACAGAAATGTCAATTTTAAGGGTTCCTTGCTAAGTAATCGTGGTCATTGTTTCCAATTTAAAGTCAGTAGCAAGTTAGGTAAAGGACGTAAACATTGAATAATCAAAGCAGACCTCCCCAAACTGACTCGGTCTTGCTTGAGAATGACACAACTAGTCCTCTAATGTCTATACAAAATATCTCATATATAAATAGTGTATCAAAATACTTTTTTTTCTTTTCTTTGTAAGTATGCATGAAAAGACGTAAGGATAATGAATGAAGCATGAAAATGAAACGAGAACAGATAGGTAAGTTATACTAGGCCATGACAAGTGCAACGTCATTGGGTTTTATATTTGATTAATAATAATTAATGGATGGATTGCTTGTGGATTGGGTTTTATGTTTGATTAATTGCTACTTCACTGGTCCCGCAATTGTAGAAAATTAATTAGGAGGTCAATGGACCACTATGCATATAGCCAGGTTGGTAGCGAAGGAATTGAGGAATAAAACCAGAATGTTACATGTGCTCAACAATGATTGGAGGGGAGCTCCTCATGTGATATTTTCTGTTTGACTTTTAAACTGTAAATGCATGGTCTATAGGATTGAGAGCCCGTTCACGAAAGCGTACGGGGACGGCTCGGATTGGAAGTTATAAAGATATTAAAAATTAAAAAAAAGTTAAAAAGTTAGTTTTTGTTTAAACGGTTGAGATTAAAAGTTGTTTTTGTAACTCTCAATCTAGGTCATCTATGTATTTGCCCATGTAATAGTTCCCACGATCTCAATTATGATTGATAGGGTGGTTGGATATTATATTGAGATGAAGTGTTTCAAGTTCTAAATAGTCTATGTATTTGCCCATGTAATAGTTCCCACGATCTCAATTATGATTGATAGGGTGGTTGGATATTATATTGAGATGAAGTGTTTCAAGTTCTAAATAGTATAATATACCATAAAGGATGGTGGTCAGTGGTCAATGCATACTGACAAGTGGTTTGGGGAATAAAGGTTCTAAGTTTGGCTTATGCAATGAGAAGTACTTGTGGAATAAATTTTACACCCCACACATTGCCCATTGGGTATCCTTATGGGGTTGCGATAATAGTTATGTCTCACTAGTTCCTCCCGGACCCTATAAATAGGATGCTACTACGATTACGCCCAGATAAAGAAGCTACTCTGATCGTCCCTCTTACCTTTTTTTTATTATAAAAAAAAAAAAAAAAATGGTATAACATGACATGCCAAAAGTTTCTTAATTTAGTGGCCTCTCCAACTACCCCAAATATGTGAATTTGCATTTCAGTCATCACCTCTCCTTTGGGGTGAGTTTGCAGTTATCACATTAAAGTTTGTTTTCCAACTAACCGTATTGAACTGTATAATAAATTACTTTGTTAATAATTTTAGGCCAAAATATAGTAGTGGTCCTAAACTTTATCCTATGAGCGATTTTAATTTGTAAAGTTTAAAGTGATCGTTCTTGGTTCTTAATGTGTCTAACGAAGTGATGACGTATCATTTTTTAGTTTGGTCACATCATTTCAGGGATTAAAAGTGATCACTTTAAACTTTAGAGATTAAAATGGCACATGGATTAAAGATTAGAATATATGTAAGTTAAATTACAAGAATTTAATCAAAATATAAGGGAGAAATAAGTTACAAAGATAATGGGGTTAGTGGGATATAAATTTATTTTAACAACATGAATTTATGGGTTATAATATTTTATATAAATTTTTTGTAACAATAAAATTATGAACATAAATATTAATTTATTTTTATTAAAATACACCAACATTCCAACAAGACACACTACCTAATCAGGCAATTTTTTTTTTCGTCAAAAAAGAATATCGCATGAAGCAATGTTTCATTTTTTAGGTAGGTTGACCTTAACCTACACAAGGGAAACGACATAAACTTATGCATAAAAAAGGTGGCAATGGATTCATATTCAAGGAAAGTCAGATCTGTTTTTTTTTCTCTAAAATCAATTTTTTAAGAATTTTCAATTTTCTGTTCTACAAAAGGCAAATGTATATCCATAAAATCCCATTCATAACAAAGAGAAAAACTATCTAAAATTTTATTCTTCTTTTTCATCTTATTTTTCCCTTTGAATTTATTGTGCTTTGGTTGCTATGATCTTAATTAGTTTCTTCTTGAATTTTATTGGCTTGATTGGCGGAGAAATTGGTAGCTTTAGCCTTTATATATACCTTGTTTCAAGTTTCTAAGTGCTTTCAAGTGGGTTGGTTTGAAGAGACTTCTAACTTGTAGGGTTGATGATGTTGATGGGGATGGAATTGAAAAACCCTTGCACCTTACCCGATTGTTGTTCTTACATTATTGCAGTTGTTAACCTATAGATTTCAGTCAAAAAAAAGAATTTGTTAACATATAGATATTCAATTTCATAACAGATTATCTTTAGTTCCCATTTAACAAAAGCTCCAACTCACCCAACTCATTTTTCTCCTCTCTTACTTTCAGGTACTTTTTTTTTTTATTTTTTTGATGTTCTTGAGTTGTAACCAAAAAAAAAAAAAAAAGGTTTTTAGAATTTGTATAGGCTTAAAATTGTTAAGAGTCACTTGAGATAGAATTTTAAGAATGTGAATTTGAATAGGCTTCAAAGTTTTGAGCATATTGGATTGAACGATTTTAGGATATGTTGCATATATCTTTGTACTTATCAACAAATAAATTCGAATTTTTTTTTTAAGATATATGATAGAATTTGACACCTTTTGAAAGCAACTTCAACAGAATAAATTATTGAAATTTAAGGGCTTGCTCAGTAAAAATAAATGGCGTAGACTTTTGAGAAATAAAATAAAATAATTAATTTAGTCCTTCAACTATTTGACGAAGTTGGATTTGATCTCTAAAATATTAATTATCTTAATGTCATCCATCAATTTTATAAATCAAGTCAATTTCATCATTAATTTCCTATTAATATTTTATAGAATTATTTAAGAGTGGTGTTGACGAAAGTGGTTATATAGCGTGTATATGATGTGTGCTTCATTTGCCAAGTAAGTCAGATAATTTGATTAAGAATTTTAATCGACCCAAAAATTGATTTGTTTAAAATTTTAAGGGACGAAATTGATGCAATAGTTGATGGATTAATATTAAAATTTACATAATAATTGGAGGTTCAAATTAATAATTTAACCATGTATACTCTCCAAATTAGTCTTAACAAGTACAAAACATTTTTTTTTTACAACCTTAGGTGTTTGGATCAGCGTTACGTAGATACGTGCGCCTTGACTAATCCCATAGGAACACATAATATCCTACTAGCCACGTGTACTACGATAAGCGTAAGGTTTTGCCTTGAGTAGGTGACCTTGAGGGAACTCGAACTAGTGACCATTAGGAAACACACTCAATGCCGAACCAGTTGAGTTACCCCTCAGGGTTTACATGTACTTAACATTAATCCTACCAAATTAGATCCAAACAAAAAATCCTACCAAAAAATAAGGAGAGCTAAGTTTTTTTTTTTTTTTTTTTTAATTATTATTTAAGAGTAAGGTTTATAAAGTTAAAAAAAAAAAAAAATAACAATAAATTTTTGTTTGATAACTTTGGGTGTTTGAGTCAGCGTTCTGTAGATACCTGCACCTCAATTAATCACAAGGTACACGCAACACCCTTCTAAGGTGTATACTATGATAGGCCCTCAGAGTACTCGAACTAATGACAATTAATGAACATACTCCTAAAGTCAGACCAGTTGAACACTTCAACTTCCCCTCACGGTTAACAATAAAATTTCTTAAAAAGAGGCCACACCTCATTTTCCTTACATTAGTAGGAGGGTAATTGCTTTGTGAATAAAGGTTCTCTTTTTTCATGATTTAATTTTCTTATTCTTAGCAGTTATCATCTTTATTGCAAACTTCACTTAAAAAAAAAAAAAAAAGTTCCAGCGAGTATGCGTTTGTTTTTATTTTTTAATTTTTTTTATAATATATAAATTACAATGAGTATGCGTTATGCAGAAGGAAACTATAACGTAAATTTGTTTTGGAAAGTAGGGTTTTATAAATTATAGGATAAAAATTAAGTATAGTTCTTTATATTAAGTATATTAAATTTTTTAATTAAATTTAAATATATGGTTGTATTTTTAAAAATAATTAAATTTAATACAGTTATGTGTTTGAATCCAATTGAAGAACTTAATGTACTTAACCTAAAGAATTCTAACTGAATTTTATCTTAAATTATACTAGTTTAGAAATTAATTAGATTGCCTTTATTACAAAACTGGTGAGGATCTAAACCAGATGTTTGCATTGATTGAGTAGCACGTAGTCAGGTTAGTCTACCGACAACAAGTACAACTATCACTGACACAGGGTGAACAATCGTCACCATTCAATCTTTTGAAATCTCCATCGCAGCCTTCATTAACTGTTATATAGGTAAGTTACCGACTTGACACGGACGGTCTTCAATTTATTTGAGAGTAGCTTTAGAAATACAAAATTTTCACAATTTTTATATAAGTGTTAAAGTTGGTAAGTTGTAATTGGATCAAAATTATTATAAAAAAAATCCACTTTTTACATCATTTTATTAGTGTTAATTATAAAATATTACTTCAACAAGTGCAGAATGCACAATGCAGAATATTATCGTATTTTATTTATTTTACTTTTACTGTAACACCTAGTTTATTGAGAAAAGATTTTCAAGTAAATAGGTTAGAATGTATACGCTTTAAAATTTAAAGCATATAAGGACGCCTTAAAGTTTAAACCGTGTTAAATTAGAAGAAATCAATCAAAAGTTAAATGTTTTGATTTTATATTATATATAGATTTAGATTTAATGAGCTTACTATTTTTTTTTCCCTCTTACTAATTACTTATAATGTGTTTAGAAGTTTGGAGGAAGAGGGGAGTATAAAGTATGAAGGGAATGAGAGAAGTGGAGAAGGGAGGGGATAAGAATGGTAATCTGTTGCCTTTGCTTGGATATCTCAAAAATTGAGGGGAGAGAAATAGATAATAGATATCTTTTCTCTTTGTTTGGATTAAAATTAGAAGGGGAGAAAATGATAATCCGTTATATAATTTTTACCAATGTTTTGTTCAATTTATAGAAATGAATATGAATTGACATTATAAGTCATAAGTGTAAATTTGACAATTTTATTTATTATTATTTTTTTAATAAGTGAAATATCTTCTCTTCAAATTTCTCCAATTTGGGGAAATTAAAAAGGAAATAATTTATCTCCAACCCGGTTTGGAGGAATCTTCCTCCAACCCACACCCACTACACTACGTGATAATTATTTTTTTTTTTTGAGGAAAAACACTGCAATACTTATGAATTAATGGAAGAAAAATCAGAGTACAAAACAGGAATAATGTCTGGAGGAACATCCTCCATCCAAACACATAAGTTCTGGATATTTAGTGCTCTACGAGCTAAAGCGTGGGCAACTGTATTGCCACTGCGACGAGTATGAGTGAATTGATATCTTTCAAAGTGGTGGAGTAGTGCTTTGGCATCTTCTAAAACCAGACCGTAGACATTGTGCATGGCTTCAGGACTGGAAATCTCACGAATAATAAGATCTGAATCCCCTTCAAAAATTGCATCAAAGATGCCGATCTCCAAAGCAAATTGGATGGCTCTTTTTGCAGCTCGGGCTTCTATCATTTCTGCTGAGGGGCAGGTCTTCACTCTCTGGCTTAAAGTAGCAATAACCAGGCCATTTTGATCACGGATTACCACTCCTATACCGCCCTCCTTAGATTCTCTGAAAATAGCTCCATCAAAATTCACTTTATATTTGTACGAGGTTGGAGGTTGCCAAGACACTTTCGGATTTGGTGGGCTCTGGTGATGCTCCTTAAGATGTATCCGTGCATGCTCCTGAATTAGTGTTTCAGCTCGGTGGCAAATCTGAGTATAGTCATCACTGGGAAGATGCAGACGTGTTTGGTTCCTTTTGTGCCACAACAACCAACACATGGCTGCAAATTTCTCCAGGAGTAGAGCTCTGTTGTGCGAACCCACTTGTCGCACTAAATCATGGAAAGAACCAAACTCCTGCTTCCGGATTTCAGCTAGTTCATGCTGCGTGGACCAGGAACACTCAATTGCCGGACATTTCCAAAGTGCATGAAGGCAGTCCTCCACACCCGTTCCACAGTTATCACACCATGGTGAATCCACTATCTGCCGCCTTGATAATCCCAGTTTTGATGGAAGAGATTCGTGGCATGCTCTCCAAAGAAACGATCTAATCTTGGCAGGAGCACACATGGACCAGATGTCTTTCCAGAGAGGATCTCTCTCTCCATGCCGAGAACTTCCTGGATTAGTGTTCTGCACCTCCTGGAGCAGAATGTGATAGCCGCTGCGAACTGAGTACTTCCCATCTCGTGTTGCATGCCAAATAAGCTTGTCAGGTGGGGAGCTACTGCTTATAGGAATTTGGAGGATTGCCTCAGCATCATAAGGAAGGAAAGATGCCCGAATCTTCTCCACATCCCATTCGAGTGGTGAACCTCGCATAAGGAGTGCCACCTTAGAACCATGAGGGAACATAGGAAGTGGAGAGATGACTCGGCGATGCCCTTCATCAAGAAGCCAGTTTGCATTCTTTATGGGAATCTTCTGACCATCCCCCACTCGCCAACTTGAGCCTGATAAAATAAGAGATTTAGCTTGCATTATGCTGCGCCATGCAAAAGACCCCCTTGTTTTCAGTGATGCCTCAAGGATGTTTCCATTTGGGAAAAATTTTGGGCTAAACACCTTGAAGAGCAACGAGTTTTTGCAGTTCATAAACCGCCAAAATTGCTTTGCCAACAGGGCAATATTGAATTTTTGAAGTTCTCGAAATCCAAGTCCTCCATTACCCTTTGGTTGGCAAAGCTTTGTCCAGCTAATCCAGTGAACTTTCCGTTCTTGGTCCTTTTGCCCCCACCAAAATCGTCTCATAATTGCTTCAATATCCTTGCAAAGCTTTACAGGGAGTTTGAAGCAGTTCATAGTGTAGGTAGGGATTGCTTGTATCACTGCTTTGATGAGGATTTCTCTTCCAGCTTGGGACAGAAGCTTTTCTTTCCACCCTTTCACCTTGCTCCAGACCCTATCTTTTATTTGTGAGAAACAAGCCATCTTTTCTTTTCCCACCAGAGAGGGAAGGCCCAAGTATTTCTCGTATTGCCTGATACTAGGGACTCCCAGAATGTTCTTGATGTCATCTTGTGTAGCTTGTGATGTATTGTGACTGAAAAAAAGAGTGGTCTTGGATCTGTTTAACTGTTGTCCCGAGGCCTTCTCATAAATGTTAAGGAGATCCTGAATTTTGTGGCATTCAGCTTGTGTAGCCCTGCAAAACAGTAAACTGTCATCTGCAAAGAAAAGATGGGTAAGTTTTGGACCTCTCCGGCATAGGGATACTCCATGGATCTCTCCTTGAGCAGCGGCTTTGTTTAGCAATCCATTTAAACCTTCCGCACACAATAGGAAAAGGTATGGCGAGATTGGATCCCCCTGGCGGAGTCCCCTTGATGGAGTGATATGTCCTCTTGGCTCGCCATTAATGAGAAGTGAATATGAGACTGTTGTAATACACTCCATCATAAGGGAGACCCATTGACTGTGGAAACCCATCTTGAGCATGACTTGTCGAAGGAAGCTCCACTCGACTCTATCGTATGCTTTGCTCATGTCGAGTTTGAGAGCCATGGATCCAACTCTTCCTTGTCTTTGATTGTGCATATGATGTAAAGTTTCAAAAGCAATCAAGACATTGTCAGTAATTAATCTTCCTGGGACGAAAGCACTCTGAGTTTCTGCTATAACTGTGGGCAAGACTTCTTTGAGACGGTTAGCAAGCACTTTCGAGATAAGTTTATAAATAACATTACATAAACTTATCGGTCTATATTCAGTAACATGCTCAGGATTTTTTACCTTTGGGATAAGTGCAACAAATGTATGATTAATGGAAGGGGGAAGTGTACCCGAGTTGATGGAGGAAAGTACAGCCTGCACAACTTCTTTCCCAACCACTTTCCAGTAGCTTTGATAGAAAGCTGGAGGCATCCCGTCGGGCCCAGGGGCTTTAAGAGGTGCCATCTGCTTCAATGCCACTGCCACTTCCGATTCTGTATATGGGCGAGTCAATTTAGTGTTCATTTCTGCAGTGACACTTGGATTAATTCCAGCCAGCACCTGATCAACTTCCTCCAACGGAGCAGCTTGGAATAAGTCTTCATAGTATCTGATGAACCGGTTGCCAATTTCATGAGGGTCTTCAACGAGCTCACCTGTACCATCCCGAAGCACCACTAGAGAGTTTCGCCTTTTGCGGTGTGTAGCTCGACTATGAAAGTATTTGGTATTTTGGTCCCCGTCTTTCAACCACAATGCACGAGATCGTTGTTGCCACATCTTTTCTTCTTTGCAAAGTAACGTGTTCAGCTCTTGGCGAAGGGAGAGAACTTGATCATGACCTCGGCCTGATATGCTTTGTTCTTCTGCTTTTCTCAACTCTTCTTTCTTCTCTCTGATTTTTCGAGTTATAGAACCAAAATGAACCCGACTCCATGCAGTTAAGTCCCTTCCACATCTAGTAAGCATTTCTTGTACCTGAACCATTGGTGAGCCCCTCACTTTCGGCACCCATGCCTTGGTGATAGTTTCTTCACACCCCGATTCCGTGCGCCACATGTCTTCAAAACGAAACAGCTTTCGCTTTGTTCTTTGAATCTGCAGAGGAGCCGTAGTTAACCAAATGGGCTTGTGGTCAGATTCAGTGTTGTCTAAATGGTATACCACTGCCGAGTGGAAGTGGAGGATCCACTCATTTGTTGCCATGAACCTGTCCAAACGTAACCATGTGGTGGCATCACCCTTTCTGTTATTGCACCAGGTAAATGGGAGTCCCCTGTAGCCAAGATCAATGAATTCACAGTCATCAATAACGTTCCTGAAGCCTTGCATTTGATTGTCATTTCGACTGCACCGCCCTTTGTATTCAGAACTACGGACAATTTCATTGAAGTCACCAGTGCAGCACCATGGCAGAGAGAATTGGTTCTTGAGAGCTCGAAGGAGGTTCCATGAATTCTCACGGAGGTGTGTTTCAGGAGCCCCATAGAAGCATGTAAGTCTCCATGGGAATGCTGAGTTGCCATCAATGACTGTATCAATATGAGAAAGAGAGTAAGATTTAATGGTTAAATTTATATCATGCTTCCAAAACAAAACCAAACCACCACCTTTATTAATTCTTTTGACTACAAACTTATTTGAAAAAAGAAATCTACAACGCAATAATTCAATACGATTATCATCCATCCATGTTTCAGAGAGAAACATGATGGAGGGGTCCTTTTCTCGCACTAAGCGTGCTAGCTCTTGAACTGTCCCGTGGTTCCCAAGCCCGCGACAGTTCCAGCTGAGGCAATTCATGGCTTCCGGCAGAGCTGGAATCCAGCTTCTGCCGATATCTCTTCTAGTGTGCTATCCAGGACAACCATGGTGTGAAGGGAATCCACGGGTGCTGTATGGTCTGGCACAAACTTTTTCTTTTTTTCTGGACTGGGCTCAGTGTCTTCAGATGAAGGATGGCGCTTGAGAGGGCAAGTGGAAACAGGGGCTCCAGTTGTGGCATTATGGGCTCGTGCATATTTTTTCCACTTAGAGCTTCGAACTCGAGGGCTTCTAGTATTGCATGGAGGCCCATTAGTGATGTCTCCCAGGATCACACGAGGAGTTGTGCTTATTGGAGGAGAGTTGGGACCCACGGCTGAGGCGGCAAATTGGTTTTCAAGGATAGGAATGTCATGGCCAATATTCGGAGTGATGGGATCATCCAGTTTTGGAACGTAATTAATTGCCTCATCAATTGCATGCAATTGTTCCGTAAAGATTTGATCTCTTGACTTTTGGAGCAGCACGAAATCAGGGACTCCCGGATTTTGTTCAAATTCCATATCAAGCACCTGGTTGTCAGACGGAATTTCTGGGTTCTCTGCAGGTTCCGGCGTTGGGCAGTGATGGCCTGAGGACGGTGGTGTTGTTGGACGGGCTTGGCTCTCCCTTGCTGTTTTTGGCTTATCACGCGGTTGTATACCAGGCACCACGATCACGGTTTTCCGTGGGGGGCGGTCCAATTCTGCTCGCAACCATGCCCCGTATTGAGGAGCTTCTGGAGATTCAGCATTCTTGCTCCGCAGACCTTCGTCGCAGTCTTTCTCAGCGTGGTCAAGGCATCCACAGCGGTAACAGAAGTTGGGAAGTCTTTCGTATCGAAAGGCAACCCAGCTCTTTTTTCCTGCCTCCATTCTAATCATTCGACCTCGGCTCAAGGGTGTTGTAACATCCAAACGAACGCGGACTCGCATGCAGTTTTCACCGCCTCTGTCATCATCTTTACCAGCTACTCGTTCAACCTGGCCAAGAGTTTTGCCAATCACAGCAGCAGTGTCCTCTGTCATGCGGCGAACAGGGAGGTTATGAATCTGAATCCAAAATGAGGCATGAGCGAACAGCAGGTCATCTATAGGAATAGCATCACTGAGCCTTTCAAAAACCACAAGAAACTTGTCAAAGGACCATGGTTCATTGATCAACACTCGCTCGAGGTCCAACGCATCTTCGAAGACAAGAGCGATCCGGTTCTGTCCTAAATCCTGTACTGAGAAACTCTTTTTGGTTTTCCAGAGTGGCTTGAAAGTTCTCGCCACAGAGTCGATGTTGAGGACCCGCGGGGTCAGAAACTTGGCAACAAGAATGTTCTCTGATTGTTGTGTGGTATGTTCTAGATCGACGTCGAACCCTTCCTTATCAGAGAGAGTAAAACGCTTCCACATGTCTTCCAGGGGTTCCATGGCTATCAAGAAGTGGGAATAGGTAAATAGGAAACAGGGGAGCAAAAGGTGGAGGGGACGAGGAAGGTGGTAGAGAGGTTGATACGTAACAAAAGAGTCCAAACTATCTGCACAGAGGCAGAAGGGACGCACGACCGTCCTACCTGTGGTAACAAGACCACCGGAGGGGACCAAGACTTGTACTTTGACAAGGACGGATTCCACTGACGGCTAGGGTTTGAAGTGGTCGCTCCCTAGCCGAGAGAGAGACACTTATAAAGTCATCATGTTAAAAATATGATATAAAGAATATAATTTGACTAAACATTGAAATTATCAATATAATATAATTTAGAACTTTATTTTTTTGGACAGAGTTTGGAAAGAGGATCTGAATGTTTGTGTGAATTTGAGAAACGAAGAGAACTGAGAACACGTGCGGTCTTAAGAAGTCTCTTAACTCATAATACATAAAGAAAGGAACAGAAAAAGCAGACACAATAAATAAATGTTAAATGTGAAGATGAATCATAAAAAAAGAATGGATCTTCTCTTTTCTCTGCTCTACCTTTCTCTGTGTTTTTCCTGTTTTCTTCAACCCACCTTTGCTAGAGGCGGACAACAACACACTTCAGGTCAATCTCTCTCTCTCTCTCTCTATGTATTTTTTGGTTGGTTGCTAGGAAACTGTAGGAAAAGAAAAGAGATGGAAAGTTTGGGAATCTCAGATTCCTCGTTAATTTTGACTTTTGAAAGATTAAAATTAAAATCAACTCAAACAAGTAGATCTTTGAAAATAATAATACCTTTCTTTGTTTTGAATAGGGTTTGGAAATAGTAGTTATAATGCACGCCACTTGTTTGAGAAATCCCGGCCTCATTTCAGGTAGTTTCTTTAATGGAGTATTCGTAAGGCTTTTCCTTATTTACCATTAAATTCCTTATCTGGATAATAGTTTCCAATTCTTATAATGCAAACAGTAATGACTTTGCTCAAGATTACATGACTAATTCTGATCTAGACAAGGCCATCAAAGCGTTTGCGCAAAGATGTAGTAACATTTCTAGAATATACAGGTGATTTTGTGATATTATCAACACTATGTTTCTTTTAGTGCTAATGCTGACTTGTTATTTGTTTCTCTCTTTGAGGGATTCTTGGAATGGCTTATCAGTATTGGGACGAGTGTGAAGGGAGTTCCACTGGTAATAATTTCAGTGAAGTTACTTCTATTTCTTTTTATAAATAACCTCTGTTTTTGAGTTGTAAATGATGAAATATTTGGTGGGTGCTTTGTCTCTTCTGTTGACTCTAGTGGGTGATTGAAATTTCTGACAAGCCTGGGGAGGAAGAGGCTGAACCTGCATTTAAGGTCAATCATCTCTTATTTATGCAGGGACTTGAACACACTCAATTCATATCTTTTCTAAATATTGATTTATTGGCATTCTTAGTTTGTAATTTTCAAATCACTTCTAGCCTTGTATTGGATCCTTTCTGCTTTTCACATGCAGTAAAGTGTTTTTGAACCTGTTTGGTCGTCAATAAACGGGCTCGCTTATTCACTGCTTTTTCTTGAATTTTGGAACCGAAATGACACAATATACCGAAAAAGAAAAGAAAGTATATAAAATTGGTTGCTTGATTTTCCAGGAATTTTACAAATGAAAACAAAAATGAAATTTGGTTGCTTGAATGCTTGCTCGGAAAAATGATAGTGGATATAGTTGCATTAAGTCTATGATTCTTCTTCTTTTTTTGAATGAATAAGACTATGATTAATTTTTGAGCTGTGTAATAGAAATGCAGACACCCATTTCTGTATGATGCCACAACGACGGATCAGTAATTCTGAAATCATAGTTTACTTAAAAGCATTTTATACTTTTCCCCTTAAAATGCAATTTTTTTAGCGACTGTTTTGATGAACCTGTAAATTTTAGTCTGAGAAACTTGGTGACAGGTTTATTTGATATTGTAGTACATTGGAAATGTGCATGGGGATGAACCTGTGGGCCGTGAGCTTCTATTGTTTCTCGCAAATTGGATATGTGATAATCATCTGAAGGATCCCTTGGTACTTTTCTTTTCTTCTTAGTACACGTAAGTGTAATTATTTCATTTGTTTTCCGCTTCTTTTCCATGACATTGCATGTTTATTGCCATTAAATCTTTTAACGGGACAAATTTCATTAAACCATCATGATTCATTGGGTTCCTTTGACTTCCTTCTTCTTCCTATTTTTTTTTTCTCCTTTTCTTTTTGAAATTCTTTTTGCACTGCCTTTGTGCATAGTTTATGGGAGATATGGTTTAGGGTTAACTTTCCAGTTGCTGGCTGCTTTTCATTAGTTCCTCTACATAATTTTTAGCACTTTCTTTATACTTATAACTCTTTTATTCTGTGTTGATTAGGCTTGATGAAATAAAAGGACCTGATCCTTCAATTTAGAATTCCCAGACTTCTGAATTTGAAAAATATACCACTGAAAGTCAAAAGTTACATTCTGTTATATTCTTTCAGTGATTTAAATTTTTACCTTTTT
>OU015767.1:21848970-22117151 GCA_907173295.1 Fagus sylvatica | reverse complement strand
AAACTTAAGGCCAAGATATATCCAATATTGAATACAATTGTAAATCCAAAGAGGGCACCAAGTGATATCCAATAAAAATATCCATCAAAGTTTAGTCCACGGCTTTCAAGTATTTCTTGCCCTATCGTAGTGTTTGTGGACAGCATCTACAGACAAGAAAGCAAAGCAAACTTAGCTGGTAAGACCACATATGTACTCTGGATGTTAATGTCAAAGTTAATTACAGAAATGGCAAGCTATTGAGAGGTTTATACCAGGAGTATCAGTGCACATGTCATAAATCCAAAATTAGTTGTTTACTAGCAAGTATAACACCATAGTTCTATAGTCTATAATGCTTAATTGTAATTGGAATGTCCATTACTTCAGTGATTAGTGTATGAAGCCAGGTAAGAAATTAACTTCAGCTAAGATTTAATATTGGTGATCAGAAACAAAATATTGATCTGAGATGACTAGCTTTCCATGTTGATCTCTTTGGAGGAGCCATACAATCAGTAGGTTTGCCCCTTATTTGTGAGTAACTGTTTCAGCATAAAGTAGACAAGGATTTTTGGTAATGGAATGAGAGACTCACCTTTTGCCATCGTGGGGCAAGAAATTCATTTGAAGAAAGGCCTATTTCTCCATATGTCAGGGGAGAAACCCAGAAACTCCACTTCAACCAAACAGGAATAGAAGCTGCAACCGAATGCACAGCTCAGCTCATCCTTTTAATTGATTATATTAGAATGAGATTGGAGAAGAGGTAACCTTACGTGGACTGATAACGAAGCCAGAAAATAATAGCAGGAATAACATTCCAAAACTACCAGCTGTCATGGAAGCATTATTAGTCTGGAAGACTGAGGCCAGGAAACGAAACATGGATAATGAAGATAAGTGCACTGCAAAAAGAAGAATGAACTGGCGGAAGAACCTAAGAACACAGCAAATGATTAGAGACTCATAACTAAAAGAAACTGAGACTGCTTGAGTAAAAGAAGTACTAGCATAAAATGCTGTTTTGAGAAGCTTTGGGTATGCATTTGCTAGTTGATGAACTAAAAAAAGGGGGAATTGCAATAATAAATTTAAATATTTCCATGTCAAGCTCACCTTTGGGCTTCAGGGCTATATCCAATGACATAATAAGTAAGAGATGTCCAAACTAGAGATTCCACAAATGAAATAGGAACCTTTAAAAGACTTGCTGGAATTGCATATGCCCAAGCTGGATAAAAACAAAATGATTTTTGTTTGTAGAATACTTCAAGCCTTTGAATAGTCATGGACAACTCTGGAATCCCCCCAACAAGAAGAATGAAAAGAGAATAAAACAGGCCACCCATATAGTAATTTGCATGAAGAATATCAATATCCATCCGAGTCCGTAAAAATACAGTCATCGTGATACATGAAGTGAGGATAAGCTGCAGATAGAAAAGAACAAAACATATTTCAGATTTTGCAGGGCCTTAAACAAAGTAAATAAAGAATATAAATGCAATACAAATCTTAACCTGAATTGTTTTGAATATATAGATAAAAGAATTTCTTTTCATGAGAAGAAGCTCCCTTGATGTGCACGCTCTAAAAAGTTCCCATTTAGAAAGAGAATACACACTGAAGGAAAGAGCAGCCTTATGGCTTTGGGATTTATCATATGGCTCTGAGAGTTCCTCATCTAGCTTCTTTCCAAAAGGAGATTCCTTGAACTTCCTTGAGAACATATCAACTGAAACATAACTGTAAGGTACTTCCATGTGATACCAGTACTGTGCTTGATCTTTTTTAGAGATAACCTGCATTAAGATAGGATGAAGTAGTTCTTTTAAACAAACAAAAAGCTTTAAAAGAAGACAAGAATAGGCTTCTATTCACTTACCTCTTGGACAAAATCAGCAACTCTTTTTCTCTCAGGACACCTAAAACCGCAATCCTCAAAAAATTCTAGAACATGATCACGTGGACCATGATACACAATCTTCCCTTCTGACATTAAAATAAGGTCATCAAAAAGATCAAAGGTTTCTGGTGCTGGCTGAAGAAGAGAAACCAGTACAGTAGCATCTGTGATATGTACCAACTGCTGAAGACAAGTAACAATTTGAAATGCAGTGGAACTGTCTAAACCATTTGTTATTAACAGAAATACAGAGAAAACAAAACAAGAGAACTATGGCAGTAAGGAGGACTAATTGAGTAATACTTGTTTATTGAATTGATTCAGAATTACAAAGTCTATTAGTCTATTTATACAGAAGATGCTAAGCTGAAACTTTTAACCAATTAAGGCTAAGAACAAATAACTAACTTAACAGCTTCATAACAGATTTATTAACAACCATTAACAGCTAATGACAGCTGAGCTAATGACAGCTGGTTAAGTGACTCATGTGCTGCACGTGGTTGTTTCTTTCTTGAATTTAAACTGCTTGTAGCTTTCATCCTTTCTTCTTTTCTTCTTCTTGCTTCTCTGTCGTTTTAGCTCAGCATTTTCTTTCTTCTGTTTTCAACACTCCCCCTCAAGATGGAGTGCACAGGTTGTGCATTCCCATCTTGACAATTAAACTGGAGAAGAGAGTGAACCCGAGAGCCTTAGTCATAATGTCAGCAACTTGATGCTTGCTAGGTACATGTATGTTTCGAATAACCCCTTCTTGGATCTTATCCCTCACTAGATGACAATCTATTTCTATGTGCTTTGTTCTCTCATGAAATACCGGATTAGCTGCTATGTGTATTGCAGCTTGGCTATCTGAGAAGAGCAAAGCTGCATTTGGGTGAGAAATCTGAAGATCATGAAGCAAAGATCTTAACCAGATAACTTCACATACTGCTGAGGCCATAGCTCTATATTCTGCTTCTGCAGAGGATCTTGATACAGTATTCTGCTTCTTCGATCTCCATGACACCAGAGAATGTCCTAAGAAGATGCAATAGCCTGTAGTGGATCTGCGTGTGTCTGGACATCCTGCCCAGTCAGAATCTGAAAAAGCCTTGATGTGCAGCTCTGAATTGGATGGATAGAACATCCCCTGACTAGGAGCTCCCTTGATGTACTGCAAGATGTGCTGTGCAGCTTTGTAGTGTGGTTCTCTGGGATGTTCCATAAACTGACTGAGTTTATGCACTGCAAAGACTATATCTGGTCTTGTTAGAGTCAAGTACATGAGTCTTCCAATTAATCTTCTATAAACAGTTGGATCAGGCAGCAAAGGACCCTCAAGCTTGGACAACTTCAGATTCTGGTCCATGGGGCACTTGACTGGTTTACAACCCAATAATCCTGCATCTTCTAGGATCTCTAAGGCATATTTCCTCTGAGAGACAGAAATTCCTTGAGAGGATCTTGCAATCTCAAGCCCTAAGAAGTATCTTACTGGACCAAGGTCTTTAAGCTTGAATTGGGCATCTAGAAAAAGTTTCAGCCTTTGTACTGCCACTGCATCACTGCTGGCTATGAGTATATCATCTACATATACCAATAGAGCAATAAAGCTTGATCCATCTTGCCTTGTAAACAATGAATAGTCAGCTTTGGATTGAATAAATCCATGATTGAGGAGAGTAGCTGAAAACTTAGAGAACCACTGCCTTGAAGCTTGCTTTAGCCCATAGAGGGACTTGGTGAGTTTGCAGACAATGTTAGAAGGCTCCCCCTTGCTGTGAAGACCTTGAGGTAGTGTCATATAAACTTCTTCATCAAGTTCACCATGTAAGAAAGCATTGTTAACATCAAGCTGGTACAATGCCCAACCCTTCACAGCAGCAATGGCTAGCAAACTCCTAACAGTCACAAACTTAGCTACAGGACTGAATGTTTCAAAATAATCAAACCCCTCCTGTTGATTGTAACCTTTAGCAACCAACCTAGCCTTATACCTCTCAAGAGATCCATCAGACCTCAATTTGACTTTGAAGACCCATTTAGAGCCAATTGGCACTTTGCCTGGTGGAAGAGGCTGTAAAGACCAAGTATGGTTGGCCTCAAGAGCTGCCAGCTCTGTTTGCATAGCTTGACACCAATTTGGGTCTTTGCTAGCTTCATGGAAAGAAGTAGGCTCTCGGATGGCAGAGGCACTTAGGACAAAAGAGTGATAACAAGGGGCTAATTGGGAATAGGAAATATAATTGGACAAAGGAAAAACAGTAGGAGCAGTACCTTGGTTAGTAGCTGGAGAGGAAGGACTATGGGCAGGACCTGAAGAAGCAGTGTTACAATGGAATGCCTGCAAGTAACTGGGAGGCTTATGGATTCTGGTGGATTTTCTTAAAGTGGTAGATGGTGGATTAAATGGAGGTGCTGTTTGGTCTGAGACAATATCAGGTGGCTGCAGCAGTGTGCTATTGACAGGTAATGGAGATGAAGTGTGAGAATGGCTAGGAGATAAAGGACTATGCAATGGACTGTTGAATAAAGAGGATGATGTGCTGGTATTTGTGTCAAAAGTAATAGGTGATAGTGACATAGGCAGATCAGTAATGGGAGAGGGCAGAACCATAGAGGCAGTAGGGGTAGAAGGCTGTAATGTGTGAAAAGGGAAGGAATTTTCATAGAATAGAACATCTCTAGACACAAATACTTGTTTGGTATCAAGATCTAGCAACCTATAACCTTTAATGCCTTGTGGATAACCAAGCATGACACATTGTTTTGACCTAGGGGCAAATTTGTGTCTGTTGTGGGATAGGGTGGCAGCATAGCATAGGCATCCAAACACTCGAAGACAAGAGTAGTTTGGTAATTTTTTAAACAACAATTCAAAAGGAGATTTGTTGCCTAGAAGAGGGGTTGGAATTCTATTGATTAAATGAGTGGCAGTGAGAACACAATATCCCCAGAAAGGTAAAGGAAGGTTAGCTTGGAATCTTAATGCTCTAGCAACCATTAAGAGATGTTGATGCTTTCTTTCTACAGTGGCATTTTGTTGAGGTGTTCCTACACAACTTTTTTGATGAAGAGTGCCATGTTGAGCATAAAAAGAAGGCATTTTGAACTCAGGACCATTATCTGATCTAACCATTTTAATGGAGGCAGAGAACTGAGTTTTGATAAGGGCAAAAAAAGACTGAATAAGAGGACTAGTTTCAGATTTTTGTTTCATTAAAAAAACCCAAGTGCATCTTGTACAATCATCAACAATTGTAAGAAAGTATCTTTGCTGATCTATTGTAGGCACATGATATGGACCCCATATGTCACAATGTATTAAATCAAAAGGTAAATCAGCAAAGTGGACAGCAGTATGAAAGGGTAAACGTTTCTGCTTTGATATATGACACACTTTACAATGCTCATTGGCAGAAGGCATGACTAAGTCAGAGATTACATTCTTTAACAAAGACAAACGAGAAAGAGAGGGATGACCTAATCTATGATGCCATACATCAAAGACTGGTGTATTATTGACTGCAGTATGGGCTGCAACTAAAGGAAAAGAAGAAGAAGGGACAGCATCAGTTGAATCTTGCAGGAAATATAGTCCATTCTTCTTCCTACCCAAGCCAATCCTCTTCCAAGTTACTAGGTCCTGTATGAAACAAAAATGGGAAAGGAAGAACACACAACAAGATGGAGTATTGGTTAGCTTTGATATAGAAATGAGGTTGAATGAAAATGATGGAACACAAAGAACATCAGTAAGCAGTAATGATGTTGTAACTTGGACAGTGCCAATGTGTGTAGCTAAGACTTTTTCACCATTAGGAAGATGAATGTAGGTATTGATTGAAGATGTTATAGAAGTGAACTTCCTCAAAGAATGCACCATGTGATCTGTAGCACCAGTGTCTAAGATCCAAGTACTATGACTAAAACGAGTTTTGTTCACATGTTGGACAGAAAAAATAGAGTGTTTAGGTACTGTATGGGAAAAGGATGAAATACCTGACATGAAATGTGAAATAGCAGAGGCAGCTTGATGAGGAGTGGAAGAAGTGCCAGCAGATTCTTGAGACACAACCTGGTTGTTCACTGGATGCTGAGAGGATTGCAAAGAAGCTAGAGAAGCTTGAGATGAAAGCATGGACAACAATTGCTGGCATTGTGCTTGAGTGAAAGGCAGATGTGGATCTTCAACAACTGCAGAGCTCTGGTGTGCAGAGTGCATTTTAGCCTTGAATTTGTAACCAGGAGGATACCCATGTAGCTTGTAGCACTTGTCTACAGTGTGTCCAGTGATGCCACAGTGGCTGCAAATGGGTCTATCCTTCTTGTAAGACTGGTTCTTTCCATAGTTGTGCCTTGTAGCTTCACCTCTAGTAAAGAGTGCAACAGAATCTGCAGCAGGTGCAAGTGATGGAATATTGATATTCCTTTGCCTTTCCTCTTGAATTACCAAAGCAAAAGCTTTAGTTATGGAGGGCAGAGGATCTGTCATCAAGATCTGTGCCCTTACATGGGAAAAACTATCATTCAATCCCATAAGAAATTGCATCACATACTCATGCTGTTTGTTATCCAAGAGGACCTTCATTGCTCCACAAGAACAGTCTGGGATAGGTCTGAAATTGCTAAGCTCATCCCAAAGACTCTTCAATCTTGTATAGTAGCTGCTCACAGAGGAGTTATCTTGAGAAAGGACTGAAATGGACTTCTGAATCTCAAAGATTCTCGGTCCATTTCCTTGAGCAAACCTTTCTCTAAGATCTTCCCAAATTTCCTTGGCCGTGTTAGCATATATCACACTGGATGCTATTTCCTTGGAAAGAGAATTCAGAAGCCATGAGATAACCATGGTGTTACAACGTACCCATGCATTATATGCAGGTGAGAATTCATCTTGGGGTTGCTCTATTACTCCGTTGACAAACCCAATCTTGTTCTTTGCAGTTAAAGCCATCACCATGGATCTTGACCAGGTATGGTAGTTGTCTCCAACCAGAGACTGAGATACTAGAATTGCACCGGGACTATCCCCATGATGCAGGTAGTATTTGCTTGTTGGAACATCACCAAGATACTCAGGAGTATCAGTTGGTGCAGAAGGAAATGAATCAGAATTAGCCATGGAAGCTTTGTTTAAAGCTCTGATACCATAACAGAAATACAGAGAAAACAAAACAAGAGAACTATGGCAGTAAGGAGGACTAATTGAGTAATACTTGTTTATTGAATTGATTCAGAATTACAAAGTCTATTAGTCTATTTATACAGAAGATGCTAAGCTGAAACTTTTAACCAATTAAGGCTAAGAACAAATAACTAACTTAACAGCTTCATAACAGATTTATTAACAACCATTAACAGCTAATGACAGCTGAGCTAATGACAGCTGGTTAAGTGACTCATGTGCTGCACGTGGTTGTTTCTTTCTTGAATTTAAACTGCTTGTAGCTTTCATCCTTTCTTCTTTTCTTCTTCTTGCTTCTCTGTCGTTTTAGCTCAGCATTTTCTTTCTTCTGTTTTCAACAGTTATTTCATCCGTAAACAGGGCTTTTGTAGGACCTACAATCATCTCCCCTGTCAAATTTAAATTCAATTGTAGTCAAAATTCTAAGCTGAAATTGGGATTTAGTTATCTCATTAACACTAGTAGATAGCAGAACAGCTATCATTCCATTATTCAAACTACCTGTAGTCAATCTCTTTTTCTGACCTCCAGAGATACCTCTTTTCATGGCATCTCCAACTAGAGTGTCGGCACAGATATCAAGTCCAAGGATCTGAGAAGCCAAGGTAGCAATAGACATAAAATGGTAAGGCATATATGAATTACAGGGTACATGTTTGCTTTCAGCTCTGTTAAAAGAGAATGACCTTTAGTATGTAATCTGTTTGAAGGGTTCTTTTTAGTCCTTTGGCTGAAATTGCCTGTCAGAACAAATAGTATGATCAATATTACAACTTATAATCTCATGAATACCATTAAGAGCTAGGAACAAAAGAATATCAACATGACTGTGATGTGAAGTATTAAATGGACTTGCAAAAGAATTAGAGTTTTGTATACTATGTTGCACAGAGCTTTACATCAACACGCATGATAATGCACACATGTAACCCATGGCTGCTAATGCAACATATTCTAATGAAGGGACACATTCAAATACATTGAGTGCACAATCATATTAGAAAAAAATAGGACTAGACCTTTCAATTCTCATTCATAGATCGTAGTTTGATTAAAACCCCAAAATGAGAATCATAATAGAATCACATAGAGCAGATGCTAAATACTCCTAACATCATGAAGTAAGAATCTAAATTTGAAAGGAAACTAAACTGATGTTATCTTTTTTCATTCCACATGCAATATAACAATAGCATGATCAAAATCCTACACATTTCAAAGTTTTTCGCTATGAATATGATTGTTTCTATGTCCAGCAGAGAACATTCAAGATTTCATCATTTTATTTCACATTATCTGAAGTTTTCCATCATTTAAGAAAAAAAAAATTCTAATGTAGTTTTATGGGATTTATTTCCAAGTTTATTGTTAAAATCTAGGATAACCATGATAACCTTCATGTAGAGAACAAAAATTCCATTGTGCTATAGCAATACAGATGACTTCACAAAAGATGAAGGAAAAGAGACTGGAGATGCAACAGGTACCTTCATGTAAGTGTCTATGTCTGGATCAGGAATAATTCCAGCTTCCTTCTCCCTTTTACTGACCTCCACCATAACATCTTCATTAGGCCAACAACAAATGCTGTTATTATTGTCACTGTTGTGCACTGATAAGGGATCATAACTAAATCATCTTCAAGATGAACTCTAAGGAAAACTTACCTGCTCGGCTTCCAACACCCTGACAACGTGATGAAAAATCCAGTATTTCCCTCACAGTCATCTCAGAAATGTGCATGTCATTTTGGCTAATATAAGCTGAAGTCTTTTGAGGGACAAACTCTTCTAGCTTGTATCCATTATAAGTAATCTCCCCAGTAATCTATTAGAGAAAAGCAGATAGACAAATAATACGAAAAATTAACAAATCAAAAAACTCTTCTCATTGTGCTAAGCATATTTTAATTTTAAGGCAAGGGAATAAGCATATTTCAAATTTAAAAATCTATGATTTCAGGATGTACATATGTATAGCTTTGAGATTTTCTTGATTTTTTCTATATTCATTTTGCTAGTTTACATTGCAAGTATTGTGGAAGTGTGAAACCTTTAGAGATTGGTTTAGATTCCCTGACAGAGCCTTTAATAGGGAGGTCTTCCCACAACCTGGAGGACCAAGCAGTAGAGTTATCCTGCAAGAAAGGTAAAGCTATGTAAATACACTTCTACTATTATTAAAGTACTTTTTTCAACTTCTTTCTCTCTAAGAAAACAATGTCCGCATGGTTTATTTTGAATGAAACATGTCAATCAACAAGATGATAGAAAGTATGATTTTGGATACTATAGAATGATAGAAAAGAATACATGTGTCCGGCCTTGATTAGCTTATGATGATTTATTAGCCAACCACACAATTTTGGTACTAAAATTTGGTTGTTATTGTTGTTTTATCCTAGAAAGTATTGCAAATTGAAGGAACACTATTCCCAATCCAAATCATCATAAATTCATGTATAAAGGAAGGGCATCAAAGAAGAACACAAAAATCAGTAGAATTAGAACTGAAATTTTCACAATCTCACTCTAGTGAGCCTCGAGTAAAGGGAGGATTAGGCGAACTTCTCAAACTATTAATGATTCATTCAAGCGGGTTTCTTTCTCTCTTAAATGCCCTTTCATCTTCGCTAGAGCGAGGCTTGAACAAGCATCAAGCGGGACTTCATCTTCGCTTAAGCGAGATTCGAGCAAAATTCTAAAATCGGCACTTTGACCTACAACTTCAAATACAAACTTTAACCGGATTTCTAACGACTAACTGACATCAATAAACTTGAAATTCCTTACAAGCAAATGTCATGAATGGACTAACACTAAAAACCTAAAAATGAAGTTTTTTAATCGTTTCAATTCACACCTTCGATGAGTTTCTATTAATTAAAAGTAACAAAAAATTATATAAACACAAAAAATCCTTCTATGTGAAACTATAATATCTGGTATTCTATATGAGAATTATGAAATTATATAATAATTAGTGATCAATTAGTTATTATCACCAAAATATTTACAATAAAATTAAATATTATAAAAGATTCTATTCAAAATCATATCATATATTTTATAATAAATTAAAGTTGTGTCCTATAGGTTATGGTTGCACCACGTGGCAGCCCTATACATATTTTAATTAATATTTTCCATTCTTTCTCCTTAAAATAATTAACATATTTTTTCTAAGTGAAACACTATTACCAAAGGCTTAAAAAATACCACTCCAATTAAAATTCTACCAAGAGTATTTAGATTTATTTTATTTTTTTAGAAAAAAAAAACAGTTTCATTATTATTTTTTTTATTTGAATAATAGGACAGAGTTTGGGTACAAACTGGTTTATAGCCAATTCGCTACAACCCACTACGTGACAGTTTATAAGACCATCCACGTGTACTTTAGTCACATGATCTATTTCATGAGTCATGTGACTTCTTTAAATAATACATGTGGATGGTCTTATAAACTATCATGTAGAAGGTGTTGCAAACTGGCTACAAACCGCAAACTTTGTCTTAATAATATAAGTTAGGTTGTTTACACATCGTTATTAAAACTATATGACTTAATGTAAGTCTCACAAATTGTACGATAATTTTACCATGACTCATTATAAGGACATTAAAATTATTAACATCCTTTGCTTTAAGTGAAACTCTATTACCAAAGTTTAAAAAAACAAGGACATAGTTTGACTACAAACTCTGTTAGCTACCACGTAGTGGGTTGTAGTAAGTTAGTTACAAATTGCATGTAGCTAAACTCTGTTATAAAATAAAATAAAATAAAATAAAAAATAAAAAAGTACTACAACAATTAAAACTCAATTATAAAAAATTTTAAGATATTTAAGAAATAAATAACATCTGATTTTTTATAAAAACTTTGACTTATACTATGTACATTTGTCAAGTGACTTAATTGTAATTGTATAATTAAAAAATTAGTTTAAATATGATTTTTTATTAAATCGTGTATCATATGGGGGCCAATTTTGCTAAAAAATGTTTTTTTTTTTTTTTTTGGTTAAACATAACTCTTCTGATGTTTATTTGAAAAATTGACTGATTCAAACTCGTCTTTCTTAAAGACGAGAAAGACGATTTTTCTCTTGAAAATTGTCTTTGTGAAAGACGACTTTTGTCCAATTTTTTCCTAAATTTGAAAAACATGAAAGTTGTTTTTTACAAAAGACGACTTTCATTTAAAATTTTCTGAAATTTGAAAAAACACTTGAAAGTCGTTTTTTGTAAAGATGACTTTTATATAAATTTTTTTAAAATCACACGTGAAAGTTGTCTTTACAAAAGACGACTTTCTCAAAAAAGCAATCAGAAGTCATCTTTCTTAAAGATGACTTTCACGGGTAGTCTATTTTTCAAATAAACATCAGAAGAGTTATGTTTGGCCCAAAAAAAACATTTTTTCTTAACAAATTTGGCCATCATATGGGCATAATATATAAAAAGACTTTAAAACCTAAATCTTAAAGTTGACCAAGAACATATGATAATATATAAAAAGACTTTAAAACCTAAATCTTAAAGTTGACCAAGAAAAAGGTTTAGTAGAGTAACATCATTAAATATATGGCTACCTTCCAGGTTTTATAATACCACTAACATCATTAATGATACGTATCTTGGCTTGAGGTGACTTCGAACCAGGCAGCCTAGCGAATACCTGTAGAGAAGAGAAAGAAACAACAACAAAAATTTAAGTAAAGACATCATATTAAATATATAAATAAGACAATATTTTATGTTGGTTTAGATTAAGTATGTATATTATTTGGTTATCACATGCATAAACCCCAAAACAAATAGCTAGTTATCAGACTAGCTATTTGTTTATTCAATTCAACAAGATATAGAAAATCTATTGTTGCTTGGTCGTAGACAACCAGATAGGGACAACAAAATTGTCATTAGTCAGAATTCCAAATGTTGCCACATACCTTAGCCTAAAATAATATCCCAAATAGGATGTTTTATAACCTTTTTTTTTTTCTTTTTTCTTTTTTTTTGTATTAGTTGAAATATTAATACCGGCCAAAACACCTAAAAAAATCCCCAATACAACTCGTACAAGTTCATACATGCCGGTATTTTATCAAGTACGTTTCAAGGGAGTATTCATACCGCCGGTAGTGGTCGATATAGTAAATGTCAACCGGTATGGTACGGTGGACAACAGTCTAGAAATCCATTGGTATAATTTATGATCAGGCTCTAGATACTCTCAAAAGAAAATAAAATTACTTACAGAGAGCACACTTTTAAGAGAATTCCAAAGCGTTGGTAGGGGCTTTCCATAAACCACCTCACACTCTGCCTCCACACATAGATTTTTGTATCTCACCTCCACAGTGGGCAAATCTACACCAACTCTGCAAAAGCAATTCAGGTTCAAAATGAAATGTTCATTGGTACATACATGGACAACAGGACAAGGTAACCAACTCTATATAAATGAAGACTTTAGAAGAAAGTAGAATCTAAACATTAGCTCATGGAGCTATGAAAAAGCAAGTGAAATTAATAGCAACATGGTATACTAAAAGGTTGAAAATTAACTCTAGTTGTTTTAAAGTGATTTTTTAACATTTTATAGAAGTTTCTGGCACCATCAGATGTCATGTTAATATGAATGTTCAAATATTGCATAATATGAATGTTCACAGATTGCATGCAAGTTTTTGTTTCTCTATTTATTACTTGGCATCAATTCCATTCAAATTGATTCTACATACATATGTTGCTTGTAAATACTTATGCATGATTTTACTAGGAAAAGAAGAAAGGTTTACGCTTAATTAATTACCTGTCTATACGGTTCCTAATTTTTCTCAACAAGCCAAGGTTGTCATGCTCAATGTGCTTGATAAGCCTCTCTATGAAGAGATGCCTTTCTTCAGGTCCAAGCTTGGTAACATCAGTAACCCTTTTTTCTTTATTATCAGTATCACCAACATCACCATCCTCATCAAATAAGGATGATCTCAGCCTCTCAAATGTAGGCAATCTCTCAATTGCAGCCCACTGCAAGGCAAATTCAGCATCAACATCACCCTTTGTAGAACTCAATCCCGAAGTACTGCTCCGGAAACTTGAGGTATGCTGCCGAAAAGAGGATCGAATGCTTCTTCCTATCTCTGCCAACTCAATTCTCAATGACTCTATCTCATCTGTGCCAACCATCTGAGCCATTTTCGTTGAACTTGGAGAGCTTCAACTTGCAAGAAAAAAGGGGTAGAAAGAGGTGTATATAATATATATATTGACATGTAAAGACTTTGCTTATGTTCGGACTATGAAGATTGATGAAGCAAAGGATGGAGTCACTATTATTCTTGGTAGCCATGTAAATTAATTATAAGTAAAGCCAATTATGGGGTTGACTTTCATTGAACTTTGGCTCTTTCCAAGCTATATTATTGGTTTTATAAACATTCATCGTTCAATTGTTGGGTATATATATGTGTGAAAGGAAGTCCCATATGAGATTGACACGTGGTTTTCATAGATGGCATACGAGAGCCCATGAATGACATGCGGTGAACTAAAAAGCCCATAAGATCTAGGAGATAGTAAGACTTGTTAATGACCCTGAAAGAGAATGGTCATAAAGCCCACAGAGAGGCAATAACTTTAACGTAAAGAGGAGATTGTTGAATATACATGTGCGAGTGGAAAGTCTCACATAAAGAAATAAATAAAAAAAAATTGAAGAATTAATATTATATAAACCCAAACTGATAGACTTAATATTTTGAGATAAATAGTGTCCCTTTATATTATATCAAGACTTCAATTGACTTTTCATTGAAGGTGTTATCTCCCTGCTCTAAGATGTTAGTACAAGGGGTCTATCCTTAGGGGCACACAGACACAGGTTGATAAAAGCAACAAGAAGGTAATGTGTTTTATATCATATACCTCAGCCTGTAACATATTCCAATGTTGATCATTTGACTGTGTCTATAATTAAGTAAACTATATATAGATCATACATCAAGGGTTAAATTAAAAATTACCGGACCATCAAGGCAATTTCTCACCTAAGCTATCCAGTATATCATATTCGTTAGTTTCAAACATAAAAAGAATAATTAGACAATAGGGTCATACATGGCGTCTCATGCATCATCAAACTTCTTGCGTCTCAATTTTCCCTTTAATAAACTAAAAACAAATTATGCATGTCATGAGTAAACAAATATTACTTGGTTGACAAGATTCTTTTTATTCATTTAACAACACTGAGAATGAGTAAAGCACATTTTGTTATTTCAAAACTAGTCATTTTTACTTGGTAGGTAAGGTAATTATTAGTGGCAAGAGATCAGCCAATGTGAATTCCAGCTCCTTTCCTTGTCCATCAATTTCTAGAAAACTAGAATTGAGTTGAATAGAGTCAATAGACCATGATCAATAGTGCAGAAACACGACAAAACTGGATTAGCACCCTTCACGGTAGGGATGGAGGGAGGAGGGGGGGCAGGGAGGGGCCATGTCCCCTGCCCAACTTTTATATAAAAAAAAAAAAAGTATATATTTTAAGAGACTTATCATTTTTATAAATCTTAATGAGTATAGACAAATTAATTACATAGTATGCTATAGATATATACAAAGAAATCATCATTTTTTTTATTTCTCTTATTAGTTTGAGTCCTATCACTCTTAACATTAAATCCACTATATATGTTTAGTTTTTTCATTTAACATTTTGAGTCTAAATTAAGCATGACAAACAATTGAAAACCTAACAACACAACAAAAGGCTTAGTTTCAATTGAGTAAACAAAAAGAGGGGGCTTAGTTTCAAATAAAAATATATATTTTTCCAAGAGAAATTTAAAAATATATGTTTGAACTCAACAACCAGAACTCATCATTTGGGCAGCTATCTTTTAGAGACCATTGGACTAGTTGATAAAAATAAAAAATAAAAAATAAATTCTTGGGGGTGGGGGCGTGGCGGGGACAGCTCTTATTTTTTGGGGATCAATTCTTAATTTTAAGGTGTAATATTTTAAAAAGTTGTAATATATATATATTATGAAAATTGTTTAGGAACCATAAAATAAGTTGTAACAATTTTTTACTAATCAATTCAAAGAAGTCGCCTCGTAAGAGTATTCTTCACGAACCATAAAATAATTTTTTACAAAATATTTTTTTAAGTGCATTGTGCATCGCGCAGGATATGACTAGTGACTTGTAAATTGCAATGGCCTTTTCCTATTTTTCAACAGGTTGACGACATATTGTTTTTTAAAGACATGAGTATTTTGGTTGTTCAGACATGCAAAGTCTCCTTCCGTAGAAAAAGAGCAGCGAATGTGACTTCCAGCATGTTAGAAAATTAGTAGTACTAATGATTGAATTGACTTGAATCAACCATGATCAATAGTGCAGCATGTTAACCTCATTTGAGCAAAGAAACATAACAATGGCCAAACCGGATTAGCACCCTTCACGGGAGAAAACAAGCATTTAGAAAAAGTTTAAGAGTCTAAAGACATCAAAAATTGAGAAAACTCAATGTGGAAAGAGAAAATCCAATGTGTGAAGAGTCTCATGCTCACGGATTTTCAAAAAGCTACTACTACCTTTTGACTTGAATGCAGAATACTGAATAAACCACGTCATTCAGTAGTGCTGCATGTATATGTGAAGTTGTGAACTTCTTTTTATACCACTCCTCCCAACTTTTCATAACCATACCAACAACAAGCAACAAAGAAACACTAAAATGGCCAAACTGATTTTCCTACTACTTGCACTTCTTATCTTATTTACCCCTTGTCTCTGTTGTCCAGAATATCAAAGACAAGCCCTTCTCCAGTTTAAAGTATCTGTTCTCAATGCTACTGGATTTTCTTCTTCAGAAAGCCAGAACCTTGGGTTAGAAACATGGAATTCTAGCTCAGATTTTTTGCAAATGGAGGCATGTCGATTGTAGTTCTCGTTTCAGATCAAGGTCTGTGATTGGTTTAGATCTTTACCAAGTTGTTATCTTCAAAAATTATGATGGATCCCAGATGGTGCCTTCCACAATCTTGTCACCGCTCTTCCACATTAGAAGCTTGAGGCGGCTCCAAATATCCTTCAACTACATACAAGGAGAATTGTCAGGCAATGGCTTGGCCAATTTGACCAAATTGCGTAATTTTGATTTGGAGCAAAATTACTTCAATGGCTCCCTACCATCTCAACTTTTTCAATTGAGGTATCTTCAATATCTTGATATGAGTTTCAATTCATTCCATGGTATTCTAAGTGGGGAAGTGGGCCTTCTTCAAAACTTGAGGGAATTGCATTTGGAAGGAAATTTTCTTGAGGGAAATATTCCCACGGATATAGGGAACATCACGAAGTTGCAGATATTGAATCTTGGTAGCAACAAATTTTCTGGTGTCATTCCATCTTCAATTCCAAATTTAATGGAATTGAAAATATTGGACTTGGGGTCCAATTTATTGTCAATGGAGATTCCTACTAACATTGGCAGTCTATCCAACTTAACCACTCTGGCCTTGAGAAAAAACAATCTGAAAGGTAGAATCCCTTCTTCCATACAGAACTTGGCAAAGTTGGAAATACTTGATTCGGAAAACAACTTGCTCACTGGAGAAATTCCCTCATGGTTGTTCAACATAAATGGCTTGAAGAAACTTTTTCTTGGAGGGAATAATCTGACATGGAATAACAATGCAAAGATAATGCCAAAGTGTATGTTATTTCAGTTGTCTCTAAAGTCTTGTGGTCTTACAGGAGAAATCCCAAATTGGATTTCTACACAGAAGACTCTTCTCTATTTGGACTTGAGTGAGAACCAACTAGAAGGAATGTTCCCACTGTGGCTTGCAGAAATGGAAGTTCATGTCCTAATTCTGTCAGATAATAGCCTTATAGGTTCTCTCACTTCTTGTCTCTTCAACTCTCAAAATTTAACAGTCCTTTCGCTTGCTCGAAACAACCTTTTTGGAGAACTACCAGAAAACATTGGTAATGCCACTGAACTTAAGATTCTTTTGTTGGCTGGAAACAATTTTTCAGGGAATCTTCCTGAATCCATCTCCAACATGTTTTTCCTCAAATTGTTGGACTTGTCTAACAACAAATTTTCTGGTAATACTTTGCCAGATTTGAGCTCTCTTTCTCTTGAAGTCGTTGATTTTTCTTCAAATGAATTCTCAGGTGAACTTCCAACAAAATTTCCCCCATTTGTTCAATTTCTTGCATTGGGTCAAAATATGTTTTCTAGTAGCTTGCCTAGAACCTTGATTAATATGAGTGCTATTGTACACCTAGATATCCAAGACAATAAAATCAAAGGTGAATTGCCAGAGTTTATTTGTCAAATCTCCTCCCTTCAAGTATTAATTTTAAGTAACAACTTCCTCCAAGATTCAATCCCTGAATGTATTTCCAATCTTAGTAGCCTCCAAATTCTTGATTTTTCAAGCAACCACCTTGTTGATAAAATACCTGCAACACTTGGAAATCTTGTTGGAATGATTGAAACACCCCCGGGGTTTTCAACATTTCATTTTTTTGAAATCTACCCAATTGAGTTGAATGATTTGATAATAAATTGGAAGAAGTCGAAACAAGGGCTCTCACAGCACAACCTGGATCTCTACTTTCTTTTGGACCTATCAATGAACCAACATTCTGGTCAAATTCCAGCTTCGTTGGGTAATTTAAAGGCTTTAAAGCTTCTTAATGTCTCACATAACAACCTCTCTGGGAAGGTACCAACAAGTCTTGGTGATTTGGAAAGTCTAGAGAGTTTGGACTTCTCGTACAACAAAATATCTGGCTCAATCCCACAATCACTAGCAAAGCTGCAACAACTGACTGTTTTAGATGTGAGTAACAACAAGCTCATAGGTAAGATTCCAATTGGTAGACAAATGGACACAATGAACAATCCAAACTTTTATGCCAACAATAGTGGGTTGTGCGGAATGCAAATTCATGTGCCATGTCCAGAAGACTTGTCACCAGCAGAACCATCAGAGGTTGAGAGTGAGGAAACATGGTTCTCGTGGAAAGCAGTGGTGATTGGATACTCAGTTGGCTTCTTTGTAACAGTGGGAAGCATGTATCTTATTGGGTATGCTATCCCTGCACCACGTCCAACTCGTCGTTGACAACAAGGGAGGCAAGGATTTAATTGCATGTATTTTACAAGCTACACAGTCTATCTAAATTTGTAAAAGCTTTCACATAAGAGAATAATGGTATAACAAATAGTCACTCATAAGTATGGGATGAATAAGAAGTAATACATAAGATATTATTGTCAGATTATATTATCTACATTAATTGTTCTCCCTTGTCATATATACCATTTCTTTTTTGTTTTTTGTTTTTCTTTCTCTTTTAGAAAAAATAATTATAAAAGCTAGAGTCATTTTACTAATGTTTACCAAAACAAAAATATTTTCTTCATCAAAGCTTATATATCCTCATAGCTTTGTTATGGGACAATAGATTGCCTTTTCATCTTCAAGATTACAAAGCTAAACTAGGATGACCTTCAAATTGTGCTGTAATAACCACCCTAGTTGTTTGGAATTGCCCGGTCTGTAATTTTGCTTCCCATTAAAGATCTAGGTGCACTGATAAAAGGTAATGGATTGCATGTCGATGATGTTAATTTCTGGTACATTCTTTATGTTTTGTTAGATGGTAACAAATTTCTTAAATAAAAGAACAAATAAGCAGATTTAATTTTTTTTAATAAAATAAAGTACAATAAGTTTAGTGTTAGAATACTAGCAGTACTGAAAACAATGTGATACATGGATCATCTGAAAGGCTTGGAATTGATATTTTTTTTAAGTTTTGACCACAAAGTTTTTCCCATTTACCATTATGAAAGTAACAAGCACTATTTCCTATCTTTTGCACTCTTTTTAGAAGTTTAATAGAAGTATACATTTGGTTCTGAAAAATAGTTTTAATGTTTGAAATTAAAATAAGAGGAGAATGACCACATAATCGTATTTTTACATTTGGATTTGGTTCTGATGTCAACTTTTAGGTGATACGTACCATTGATGTAAGTTGTTTTCATGTCACAATAGATTATAGGATCTTTAAGAAGACCTTTTGTGTTAGAACCAGAATGTGATGAAACAAATAAGCATACCAACTGAACAAATAAACCACGTATTGAAAAATATTAGAGCTTGCATGATATTCATACGCAGTTGAGGGATTATATTTTGTTGTTTAAAAGAAAATAAACAATAGCTTGACATCTTACAAAAGAATAGTAAGTTAATGACTATCTATGTATAGAAAGTCTACGGAATTTTTGTGAAGTTATCTTTATTAAAGAGCTGATGATAAGGCAGGCTAGGCAGCCCCAAAGCAAGTCATATCAAATTCTGAGCCCAACGTAGATCCTGTCCAATTGCCGACCCGGAGACACATATAAAGAAGCGCAAGTTAATTGGTTGAAGATAATGTAATTGAAGACACATTTCAAAGTTCATATCCATCCTGTTACAAGAAATTATTATTACCATTGCCGAATGTTTCCTCCTAATTAATGTCAGTATAAAGGACACGAAAGGGTGTCATTAGAACTATTAAAAGAGTAAATATTAGTTTTTTTTTTTTTTTTTTTTTTGGTGCTAAAAAGGAAATATTAGTGTTCACAGTTCACACAACTACCCCACACATCATCTAAATGAATATTCATAATTGTAAACATCAATTTCAATAAATTGTGAACATATGTACAAATTGTGAACACTGATGTCCATAACTTTAAATGGTGTATAAAGTAGTGTAAGGGCGGTGTGAACTTATCATTGCCCGAAAACTAAACAAATCGGTCTCCAAAATGAAGTGCCAATATCGGACTCAAGGGCCTTAAGGAGCCTAGAAATGTGATTGTGAGTAGACACATCATTCATCCAAACGACTGGGATTTTACATGCCATTAGGGAAGTTCATGAGCAGACCAACCCTCTTAACCCACTTAAAGTTAAACCCACATCCATGAAAGGATTTTATTATTATTATTATTTTTTTTTATAACTCAATAGTTGGAGGAGAGAGGATTTGATTCTAGATGTCTCATTTGATTGGAAAGTACTTAAAAAATTTAATGGATAAACTGGAGACTTGATTGAAAGCTCCAATAATTTGATAAATTGGTTACTAAAAGTAAATTAATTGATATAGGTATTTAATTTAAGCAGTTCTTCAAGCTTCAGCACATGAATGCCTTGAGAATTACAAGGAAATGCTATTCTAGAAGTTCTATCTTACAAAGGCTGAAGAGCCTTGCTTAAATACACCATTTCGGCTGGGTTGGTCTCCTAGTACAATTATGAGATTCTTCTGTTGTTTCTCCTATGGATGAACTGTGAAATCTAGTCTCGATACAATTATGAGAGTTTTTCTATTTTTTATTGTATATGAACAATGAAAGCTAGTCTCGATACAATTATGAGATTCTTTTGTTGTTTCTTCTGTGGATGAACAGTGAAAGTTGATCTTGGTATAATTATGAGCGATTCGTTCTACTTTTTACTATAGATAAACAGTGAAAGTACTATTCATGAATAGTGATTTTATGAACAGTTACTCGTTTGTTTGTCTTTTACTGTTGAAGAGTAATGTTGTTGTCGGACATGCTTACTGAACAGTATTTTACTAATGGATGCAACTTTTAATCTTCTCCCAATTCATAATCGTCATATGAGTCTTGGGAATCTTCAAAAAAAAAGTCAGGCTGGATGGAGTCGGCAATTATTGGTTTGTTGGAAGAGGATCCTTCTGACGAAGCAGAGGATCTTTCTTGGTTGACTGCTTTAGCCAATATTTGTTTGGCTATTTCGGCCAATTCTTTACTAGATTTACCTTCAAGCATTGACTCTATGGAGGATTTTGAGGTAGAATGTTTCTCCTTTTCCCATAAATGAACCTTTTAGGGGAATTCTTCATTGATGAATTTGATGATGCACTCATTACTGAACTTATCCCACCATTTTACTGAAAAATGACGAGCTAGAATGTCTTCGTCAATTTTGTATTGCCACTTGAGGATCGAAGGGATTTTGTACTTACAGAAGAGTAGTAGAGTCACAGGAAATCTATTGTTGTACATCGTTACTTTGTAAGCAATCTTAAAATAATTTAATGAAGCCTTCAAGTCTTCCGAAAGGATTTCAGTGTTGGGTCCATACTGGGACCACCATTTGATGAACCATGCGGGGAACTTGCATTTATTGAGATGGATATTGAAATCAGTGTGCCCGCAAAGAAACCAAGAATGAGACATGGCTTCATTTTGGTGAAGAACAACGTTACTCCAGGCTTGAACATTATTAAAGTCCAATGAGCCTAACTCAATCTCAAAAGACGTCTTGAGAGATAAGGATTGCCCATGGCCTTACAAACCCATTACTCACTTCAACTATTTCCAATGTGGGATAATAATATCCAACACCCCCCCTCAAACTCAAGCAAGGAGGTGGAAGCTTGAGTTAGGAAATGTAGAGAACCGACATCAGAGAAGAGATGTTAAAGTCTAATGGGCCTAACTCAATCTCAAAAGACGCCTTATGAGATGAGGATTGCTCATTGTCTTATAAACCTATTATCCACTCCAACTATTTCCAATGTGGGATAATAATATCCAACACCCCCTCCCTCAAACTCAAGCAAGAAGGTGTAAGCTTGAGTTTGGAAATGTAGAGAACCGATATCAGAGAAGAGATACCGGATGATTGTATACCTAATTATAGGCTTTTATATACTACACAATTGGGGGACTAGTTGGAGTGGATAACCTTGCTCTGATACCATGTTAAAGTCCAATTGGCCTAACTTAATCTCAAAAGACGCCTTAAGAGATGAGGATTGCCCATTGTCTTAGAAACCCATTATCCACTCCAACTATTTCCAATGTGGGATAATAATATCCAACAAACATAATCTCTGTAAGAATACTGTTCAAACATGATTATTGAGGTGTTTTTATACATGCTGGCTGGTGTATTTAATGATTGAAATTTTATGGTAAAGAACCTTCGTACGATTACTTTTTTCATAATTTTAATAGATCCTTCTTGTGAGAGGATGTCTAAAAGCTTGGTGGGACAAAAATCTCACAAAAGAATGCAAACAATTAATAAAAACCACCATTAAAAAAGATGAAGAGAATCCTATTTTCGATGGGTTCGGAATAAGTATTAGATGGAGTAAATTCATTAGTCTTCACAATAATAAGACACTTCATTGGTACACCTAGTAAAATTAACCTCTAGAATCCATGACCAACTTAGTAATCTCAGCTGCCCAACCATAAGTGACTTTATGGTATGAAGATGTCTTCACGTCTAGAGTAATGGTTAGAGACAATAGTAACAAACCATATTGGAAAGAAAAATTCATTGATGGTTGTTAGGGTCATTTTTTTCGCCTTGTCACGTGTCAAGGTTCGATTGGGCATATTCATTGACCCGAGTTCAAGTTTGGGAAGTCGAGATCCGCTACCTGCTTCACCACGGTATTGACAAAGGCTAGCGGTGCATTTTGAGCAAATCCAGCAACTTTTGAAAAAATAAACTATGAATGAGTTTCTTTAAATAATTTAGTACTCATTAAAATAAATGAAAATAAGTTGCAATGGCTAGAAATTTAAGAGAGAAATGATGAAGGAAAAGGGAAATTTTCTATTTATGTATGCAGTGATTACAAAGAGACAATCCTTTTTTCTGTATTCGCTGGATAACTCAAGTTGAAGTTTTTCTCTCAAATCTCATATGGATGAATGTTATCCCCCCTCCTTTCACGTTAGATCTCTACCTCCTTTATAGTGTTGACTAAATCATCATAAAACAGCCAACGTTCAACCAAAGTTACTAGTTTATATCATAAATTGTTCTTGAGTAGAGAAATATTTTGGAAAACCAAGAAATTAGACTTTCTTGCCTAAACATGAGATATGCTCAACTAAAGCCACCATGGCTTACTTCCCCGAAGGGAAAACTTGCTTCTAGAGCTGTTGAATCTATGCATCCTTAAAATTTGTTTGTTGAGCAGAAGACTTTCATTCAACAGGTAAATGGTTGCTTCATCCATGGCTACCTTTTACACATTAAAACAGATGAGGGTTTATAGGTCTAGCCCATGTTTTTTAGTCCTACTTGTAGTTTTATTAAGCCCAGAGCTAATTTGTTGAGAAAGAAAGTCTCTTATATCCCTCCCCACGTGCTGGCTCCTTGAAATACAAGGGTTTGGTTCAGTTACATAGCCCAAAAATAAATAAAAACCAAGTTGTGGACCCAACTAAAACCTTTTGTGAGATTTTGGGCCTCAATCCATAGTTTATTTGCCTGGTTTTTTGTTAATTTATGGGCTGTGAAAAATCAGCCTCTAACAATGGTTCACCCAATTTATTTGCCCGTAAGATCCAAACGATCTTGAGTAACTCCATTGGTATCATTAATTATAATAACCTAACATATGAAGACATAATAAGCACGATTAAACAAGAAGGTTTAAAAATGTGTATTGAACAAAGAATTTGTAAACAACAACATGACAATAAAAGAAAAGCAAAATATGAAATGGGTAATTTTTGTGAACAATATGGAATCCTCCTATTGCTCCTTCAAGAAAAAAAGCACATTAAAATAAGGATTTTAGAACTCACAGAAAAACTAACTTTTACAAGAAAAATAAAAACTTTGAGCCAAGTAAATATTATTAGAAAAATAAAAAAAAATTCAATAAAACTTCTAACAAACATCATAAGAAGTATGATAATAAAAAAACTGACAAAAGAAAAATAAAATGCTTTAAATGCCAAAAAAAAAGAGGCCATTATGCTAGAGATTGCAAAGTAAAATCAACAATTAACCAACTAAAAATTGATGATAGAGAAAAAGAACATTTATACAAAATCTTTGAGTTAAGAAAACTGATAGTGAATATACAATATTTGACGATGAGCTAGAATCATCATCAAACTACCAATGAGAGTCCTCATCAACTTATCATTCAAGCGATATAGAATTCGGTTGTAATGACGGTTGTTGTAAGACAATAAATGTTTTAACTAAAACAATAAACGTCCTTACTAAACAAAAGAACAAGAAGAATTATTAATTGAAGCCATCAGCAAAATTAATAATCCATAATTAAAGGCACAATACCTTTAAAAACTCAAAAAACTTCTATCTAAGGAATATACTAATAAGAATAACCTTTCCAAATCAACAATAAGCCTTACTGAAAGCTTAGAAAGATTTAATAAAGTTAAACCTAAAGAAGAAAAGCAAAGATTTACATTTAGAAGTAAATCAGATTAAAAATGGAATTAAGCAGTTAAAAGCTAATAACAATAAACTCGAAGATCATGTTGTAGTCTTAGAAAAGAAACCAATTCATTAACAACCAATCTAGCTCCTCCTCTGAAGATGAAAAACCAGAGTCCTCACATAGACAAATAAAATCAGATAGCTAGCAAATTCCGATATTTGAACGTAATCAATAAAATAACCCCACCAAAATGGCACATGAAAGTAAAAATAATAATCGACAAAGAACAAGAGATTGATGTTATTGTCTTAGTCAATTCAGAAGCTGACTTAAACTGTATTCAAGAAGGATTAATCCCTACAAAATACTTTCAAAAGTTAACCGAACAATTGAACCCCACTAACGAAAGCCAAATGACCATTAGATATGAAGTCAACATTGCTCATGTCTGTTAAGACAATGTTTGTTTCAAGATACCATTTGTCTTAGTAAAAAACATGACAGATAAAGTAATCCTTGGATTACCATTCATTAATCTATTATATCCATTTATAACAAAGGAAGATGGTATTACCACAAGTCCTTTTGGGCAACCAGTAAAATTCAGTTCTTTAACAAAACTTGAACAGACTCGTATTAATCTTTTAAAAGTAAATTATATCTCAAGGTCAGTTTGTATTGAGCGATATTATCTCCAAGACTCTAGCATATCTCCACCAAGCAAAATCATCTCAAAAAATATCTCCAAGAATCTTGCCTCCCCACCAACTCCTCAATTCCAGCACATAGAATTTATAATTGAATGTAATTGATAGTCAGAATTTGCAATTCATTATAATTGATAGTTTCCTTATATGAATTGATTCCTGTGTGTACAGCAAGATCAATTACTTTGTATATATATTGCCATACAGTGAATAAAACAAATATCTTTGACCTTATCAATTTTTACATGGTATTAGAGCAGGTGATCCCAAGTTCGAACCCTGACTCCACTCTACCTCCCATTTAAAATATTAAAAATCTCACATGTTGGGCCCCATTCATTAAGGGGGAGTCTAACCCACACGTGAGGTGGAGTGTTAGAATATTGATTAAATTATTAAATTCACCATATCCTAAAAGCTTAAGCTTTTAGTAGAATCGGTAATTTCTCTCTGACTTCTGTGTTTTTCAGGTCCTCATCTCGAGGAGGCTAATTGGAGTGGGTAAGATGTGAGATGGGATCTACCATTGCACCTTCCAAAATAATCCAGTGGCCTTTCAAGTTATGCGCAACCCCAACCATTCACTATGGCACCTTCGTCTCGGCCATATTTCTCCATCACGGCTGTCCAAGATTTCTAATATATCTTGTGATTTATCTTTTAATTCTCATCAAGCTTGTGACATTTTTCATCGTTCCAAACAAACTCGTTTACCTTTTCCTATTAGTTATAATAAAAGTTCTGAATGTTTCTCTTTAATCCACTTTGATATATGGGGTAGATATTCTACACCTTCCCATACAGGTGCTCATTATTTATTTTACCATTGTTGATGATTGCTCTTGTTGCACTTGGATTTACTTAATGAAGCACAAATCTGAAACATTCAAATATTTGACATTTTTCTATAAAATGGTCCAAACTAAATTTCTCTCTCAGGTCCGTCAAGTTCACAGTGACAATGGTCGTGAATTTTTCTCTAACCCAATGCAGGATTTTTTTCATTCTAATGGCATGGAACATCAAACTTCTTGTGTGGATACCCCTCAACAAAATGGGGTCGTAAAGCAAAAACACCGTCATCTTCTTGAAGTTGCTCGTGCCTTGCGATTCCAAGCACATCTCCCTCTTACTTTTTGGGGTGAGTGTATTTTAACCACAACCTATCTTATCAACCTTATCCCCACACCTCTCCTATCTCACCGCACCCCCTATGAAGTTTTATTTAACAAATTCCCACAAATGACCACCTACGTGTCCTTGGCTGCCTTTGCTATGCACACAACCATTCCAAGCCTAGAGATAAATTTGCCACCCGTGCCCATCGTTGCATTTTTGTTGGTTATCCATACGGTCAGCGAGGCTATAAAGTATATGACCTTGATCGTCACATTATTTTTACATCACGTGATGTAACCTTTTATGAAACCAATTTCCCATATGCCTCAATCCCAACACCACCTTCCTTTACACCCGTTATTCCTCTTCCTATTGTTGATGAAGCTGATCCTCTCCCACCTCCATTACCTATGCCTCTATTATCTCCACCAAGCGATTCCTCCACTATACCTGTGCCTAATAATCGCACTCCACCACCTCCTCCACCATGTCCTCAACGAAATCGTCAACCTCATTGTCACTTACACGATTTTGTGTTAGATCCCACTCATACTGCCTCTCTGTCAGCCACCTCAGGTATTGCACACCCTATCTCTCATTATGTCTCTTATGATAAGTTTTCTCCCTCACATACAGCTTTCCTTGCGGTCATCACTTCCAATGATGAGCCAACCTCATTCTCACAGACCATTAAGAATCCACAATGGCGTGAAGCCATGGCAAATGAAATTGCAGCTCTCGAAGCAAACAATACATCGACTCTTGAGACTTTACCACCTGGCAAATGCTCCATCCCCTCCAAATGGGTATACAAAATTAAATACAAACCCGATGGCACCATTGAACAGCATAAGGCTCGATTAGTTGCCAAAGGATACACTTAGGTTGAAGGCTTGGATTATCATGAGACATTCGCTCATGTTGCCAAACTAATTACTGTCTGTTGTCTCCTTGTTGTTGCTGCCATTCGTAACTGGGAACTTCACCCATTGGATGTCAATAACACCTTCTTGCATGGTGATTTGCATGAAGAGGTTTACATGACCATCCCTCAAGGTTTTTCACGTACTAATGACTCTCGAGTTTGTCGATTACACAAATCCTTGTATGGGTTGAAACAGGCTTCTCGGAACTAGTTTGAAAAATTCACCTCCTCTATCAAGAACTTTGGCTTCCGTCAATCTGGTTCGGACTACTCCCTCTTCACTTCTTGCCAAGGTACTAGCTGTGTTGCTATTCTCATCTATGTTGATGATGTTATTAGTGCTGACAATGATTCACACCGGATCTTTTCCTTGAAAAACTACCTACATTCTCAATTTCGCATAAAGGATCTTGGTCCTTTAAAATATTTTTTGGGGATTAAGGTTACTCGCTCTTCCACTGGCATTGTCCTCAGTCAATGTAAATATACGTTGGACATCTTGACTAAATCTGGTATGTTTGGTGCTTGTCCATGTTCTTTTCCAATGGAACAACAACACAAGCTCTCAACCGATTCCGGTCCATCACTCCCTGACCCTGCTCAGTATCGTCGTTTGGTTGGTCGTCTTCTTTACTTAACCAACACATGGCCTGACATTTGCTATTCTGTCAACATACTTAGTCAGTTCATGCATGACCCCCGTGCTGCCCACCTTGATGCTGCCATGCTCATATTGCGCTACCTCAAGTTTACCCTAGGTCAGGGCCTTCTTCTTCCTTCTACTAGCTCTCTCCAAGTCCGTGCTTATTGTGACTCTGATTGGGCGAGTTGCCCCATGACTCATCGTTCCACCACCGGATATTTTACATTGCTTGGGGACTTTCCTATTTCTTGGAAATTTAAGAAACAAACCATTGTTTCTCACTCTTCAGCTAAGGCCGAATATAGAGCTATGTCTGTTGTTACTAGTGAGTTAATATGGCTCCATGGCCTACTTCGTGAACTCCTTGTTTCTCATCCTCAACCCATGCAATTGTTTTGTGATAATCAAGCTGCCTTACACATTGCTGCTAATCCAGTCTATCATGAGTGAACAAAACACATTGAAATCGACTACCATTTTATCCGAGAATGTATTCAATCCAAAGAAATTGTCACTACCCATGTATCTTCCCACGACTAGCTCGCTGATATTTTTACCAAAGCACTTGGGCGTGATCGCTTCTTATCTCTTTCATCCAAGTTGGGCATTGCGAATCTCCATGCTCCAACTTGGGAGGGAGTATTGAGCGATATTATCTCCAAGACTCTAGCATATCTCCACCAAGTGAAATCATCTCCAAAAATATCTCCAAGAATCTCGCCTCCCCACCAACTCCTCAATTCCAGCACATAGAATTTCTAATTGAATGTAATTGATAGTCAAAATTTGAAATTCATTATAATTGATAGTTTCCTTATATGAATTTATTCCTGCGTGTACAACAAGATCAATTACTCTGTATATATATTGCCATACAGTGAATAAAACAAATATCTTTGACCTTATCAGATATTATCTCCAAGACTCTAGCATATTTCCACCAAGCGAAATCATCTCCAAAAATATCTCCAAGAATCTCGCCTCCCCACCAACTCCTCAATTCCAGCACATAGAATTTCTAATTGAATGTAATTGTAGTCAGAATTTGCAATTCATTATAATTGACAGTTTCCTTATATGAATTGATTCCTGCATGTACAGCAAGATCAATTACTCTGTATATATATTGCCATACAGTGAATAAAACAAATATCTTTGACCTTATCAATTTTTATAGTTTGTTTAATCCAAAACAAAAGACAATAATTGAATTTCTTATTGCATAAGTAAAATTCAAAAGAATTGAACAACAATTAAATTGTAAAACCCTTCAACAAAGAATTGAAAGATTTCACGAAACATTAAGTCAAGAAGTTTGCTCTAATCTCCCCAATGCCTTTTGGCATAGGAAGAAACATGTGGTTAAATTACCATACATTAAAGATTTTAGTGAAAAAAAATATTCCCACCAAATCAAGACCAATCCAAATGAATCAAGAAGTAATGGAATTTTGTAAATAAGAAATTAATGATTTACTTAGTAAAGGAATAATCAGAAAAAGCAGATCTCCTTGGTCCTATCCAGCCTTTTACGTCCAAACAAACGCTAAACTTGAATGAAGAACGCCACGACTAGTAATCAATTACGAACCGCTTAATAAAGTCTTAGAATGGATCAGGTATCCTATCCCCAATAAAATAAAAAACTTAATTAGCCTTCTAAGCGATGCTATAATTTTTGGTAAATTTGATCTCATTAGTAAAGGAATAATCAGAAAAAGCAGATCTCCTTGGTCCTATCCAGCCTTTTACGTCCAAACAAACGCTAAATTTGAATGAAGAACACCACAACTAGTAATCAATTACAAACCGCTTAATAAAGTCTTAGAATGGATCAGGTATCCTATCCCCAATAAAATAAAAAACTTAATTAGCCTTCTAAGCGATGCTATAATTTTTGGTAAATTTGATCTCAAAAGTGGATTTTGGAAAATCCAAATCCATGAAGAAAACAAGTACAAAACAGCCTTCACAACTCCTTTAGGTATATCCTCTGTAATATGTCAAGGTTTTGGCTGGATGAACTGGGCCAAAGTGCAAATTTGTTGGGAAATTTGCTTTTGCTAAATGTACTAGATTAGTAAGGTGTTTGTGATGGTGTTCTATGTAGAACAGGTTACTGGTGTATAGATGGAAATAAGGGGTGGCTTTTGGATGGGGAGTGTAATTAATTGACATGATTTCGTCATCATTTTTTGGAGCAAATGGGTCATAATCACTTACTAAGGCTGAACTAAAAGTTGGCCTTGGGCTTGGGATTCCAAGAGCAATGAGGAAGAAGAAACTGGGGTGATTTGGTAAGGATCATAAGTTATTATTTTTCCAAGGCATTATTTGGCTAGGGGTTATGAGTTGAGTTTTAGGCTTCATCTGGGAGTATAGAAGGGAATGGAATGGAATGATTAAATTTTAAAGGAAAGGAATGGAATGGAATGTGTTCAATGAATAGAAAGGAAAGAAATGGAATGGAATAGAACAGAATGGAATGGAATGGAACTAAGTAATATTAGAAGGAATGAAAATGAATCATTTTATAACAATATTACTAGTATACCCTTCAATTTAATCTAGTTTAGACACAGTGAGAATAATGTTATATAGATTTACCATACAGTAGTATGCTCCCAACAACTACTTTAATCCATTGAATTTAAATTGGCATAAAAAGTGGATTTATCAAACTATAATTCTTTTTTATGCCACAGTTACAATAGTTACTGTTCCTAAGTTTTTATATTTGGGGGAGAAGATACAATATTCCAATATAATCCAAAGATACTAAAAAAAAAAAAAAAAAAAGACTATTGAATCTCCATATCAACTAGCAACTATTGCTTCAACATCATATATAGCCTTAGCCTTTTGTGAACACAACAATGCACAACATAATGAATATAAACTCATGTTAACTAGAAAAAAAAAATGATATATATATATATAAAGAATAGCCTCTGCCTATATATTTTTGTTAATTTTGCTATTGTGTTGATGGTATCCAAAAAAAAAGGAGAGAAAAAACTCTTAGGTTTGAGATGAAGCGGTAGCACAAGAAGATGTGAGAAGATGGAGGTGAGGAATCAGGGATAATCTAGTATTTAAAAAAAAAATATTAAGGGCATTTTGGGAGTTTTGGTGAAAATTTCATTGAACAAAATTTCAATCACTCCTATTCCTCCCAATTTTGGGAGGAATGAAAATTGGGATTTGGAGGGAATAAGAAGGAATGAGTGTTCCATTCCATTCCCTTCACTTAAACTTTCAAACGAGGGAATGATTTTTTCATTCCATTCTCATTCCCTCATACTTAGGGTCCGTTTGGCCCCCGTTGTCACTGAAGAAACACGCGTTATTTGCAGAAAACGCAAATATTTGTGTGTTTGGCCCGACGATTTTGGAGAGATTGCGTTTTTAAAAACGCCAAAAAATGACGTTTTAAAATCGAATCAGAAGGCAACGTTTTCCAAAACTCAGTTTTTAACGTTTTCGCACCGCATCTTCTTACTGTCTAAATTCCTAAAATAACCTCAAGCTTTTGAACAAAATACCAAACTTCTTTACACAGTCAGTTTCAAGGATTTCACTCCTCTTCGTTTTCCTCCACATCTGTTGCAAATTGTTAACAAAATCGTTGTCCTCCATCCACAAGAACAATCGTGTGTATCTCATGCCAATTTATCAACAAAAAAAAAAATACATGGGTGGCTTCAATTGAGATGAGCAGAAAAGAATTAGGTTGGAGAACAAAACTTACTGAGTGGTAGAACCATAAAGAATATTGTACTAAATATCCTCTTCTCTTTTTTTATATCTCTCTCGGTCTCTCTTTTATTCCTTTTTCTTTTTCTTCTTCTTCTTTCTCATTTCTTTCTTTCTTCTTTTGGTTTCTGAATAAAGAATACTGAACAAGTCTATAACTTCTTTTCCTTGAAAAAAGAACAAAACAGCCTTTGGAAATGAGAATACCATGGGTGGGTCACTGTCAACTTTTTTATAATATTTAAATAGTACTTTTTATATTTGACTTTGATTGGAATTACTGCCAAGGTGAGACTTGAGAGAGATGTTCACGTTTTTTTTTTTTTTTTTTCAATTCTTAAATTTTAGTATGTATTGACAGATTGGATAATGTAATAAAGGGCTTAAAAATAATAAAATATATGGGATTTTTAAAGATAATACATATATATATATATATATATATATATATATATATATATATATAAATATATATATATATATATATATATATATATATATAATATTGTGATAATTTTGAAATGGTACACCGTTATTAATTGGTATCGAAATATTTCATTTTCTTGACCAAACCAAAGAGGCCTCCGGTACAGTAATGACCACTTTGTTCCAAATACCTTATGCTACACAGCTGGTAATGTACCAAAAGCAAAATATAGCCAATACACCCAACAAATGTAAGTGGTTTAGTGATGATTACCCTAAAATAGAATTGAGATGTATCATTATTATCTAAAAAACATTTTTGAGATGTATTATAACCTTTATTATAATAATAATAATTATTATTATTTTTAATTGTGAGTGCATTCGAAAAAAAAAAGTAAGATAACTATAGTTAAGTCCTTTTTGGTCATTTCCACCTGAAACAGCAGTTTTAAACTAAAATTATCCAAACGCTTAATTAACAAAAACCGCACTTTTTTACAATTTTACCAAACGCTTAATTGTGATTTTCAAAATCGTGTTTTCAAAATCGTGATTTTAAAACTTTTTAAAAAACGCACTTTTTCAAACAGCTAACCCAAACCCACCCTTAAACTTCCCAGAAAAAGAAAGAATATTCTTAAAATATTCTTTTTTTTCCATTCCCTTCATTTCCCCTCCCAAAAGTGTTACTGGATTTATAGGTTTTTGACTAGGATGGTTTTTGTGGCTTTTTATCTAATATCTTTATTTTGCAAAAATTCACAAGTGAGGAAGTCAAGGATAAAGGTATGAGCAGAACGACGAATTTTGGTTTGGGGGAGGGGGGGGGGGGGGGGGGGGGGGGGGGGTGTTATAATATACTTTAGTAAAGAAAAATTAAAACACATACGTACACACATGTATACCACACATATATATAATATTCCTTAAGAGACTTATCATCTTTATAAACTTAATAAGTATACACAAGTTATCTATATTATTAATAAATATATACAATATATATTTTATTATATATATATTATATATATATATATATATATATATATATATATGTTGTTGTATATATATCTAAAAAAAATTAAAATTAATTTAATATATATATATATATATATATATATATATATATATATATATATATATATATATATATATTATATATATTAAATATTAATAAAAATTAAAAATTACAGATCAGAACAAAATGAAAATCCTCAAATCTAAAATTGAATACCCTGGCCCTTTCCAGCAAAGCTGATTAAAGACCACATAAATTTTGCAAAGTTGAATTTCTTGTTCTAAAACTTGTTTGTATTGACATAACCTTTATAACACCGCATCACTGCCATGAGTGGGAAGCACCAGAACGTAGGAGTTGCGAGCTGCGATCACAGCGCTGGAAAGGAGGAGCATTAGTGCAGGGCCGGTTCTGGGAATTATGAGACCTTGGGCGGTCCAAAAAAATGAGGCCTTATATAAAAAAATAAAAAATAAAATCATTGAAAAATATCTCTATGCACGGTTTGTGCTGCAAAATTATTAATTAAACTTTTATATTCAATATTCTCTAACAAATCTTGTTCAATAGATAATAGGACTAATCTATATCTATAATATAAACTAAAAGTTGAAGCTGAAAGAAAATTTTTAGGCTTCCCTAAATACCGTCACGTAAGATTTGTTGCTCCCACAAAATTTCATATCATTTTTCTTTCTATTTCACTCTCTCTCTCACTTTCTCTCCCCATCGCCTCTTCATCTCCCTCACCTCTTCATCTCCCATAGGTTTTTCACATACCCATTAAATCACCTATCCCAAATCTTCTATTTAAATCCTCCTATTTCCGTTTCTTTTTAAATCCCACTTTTTCTCATATTGCCAAAATTAAATGTATTCAATATAAAGAGTATATGCTAAAATCATTAAAGCCACAATTACTCTTTTAAAAAAAAAAAAAATCCTTCTTCCTATATTGAGCAACCATTATGCCATCATGCCCTTTGAGTTTTCAGTTATAAGTCTTATGACTATTCACATCCTTCCATTGATAAATGGAAGAAAAATAGTCTCTAATATTGTAACGTTCCTTGAAGACATAAAGTTTTTGTATGTCTAAAATCCCAAATCTCAAATCACCATTCCACTTTAAATAATTGAATCCAAAATCTTATTTTTCACCAGTAAGTCCTCTCTCTCACTCTCCACTTCAGATATATATATATATATATATATATTTTTTCTTTCCAAATTTCTTTCTTTAGTCAATGCCTAACGAATTTGAAAGGTATGTGGAAATTATCAAGCATTCAATACCACAGTCTGTTTATCACTTGCAATCTAAGAGAAATTCTTCGATCCTCTCTTGAATCTTTGGTAAACAAATTTCTTTTATATATCAATCATTTTTCTTTTGTTTTCATTCCCTCTTGGTTTTTGTTAGGTATTTCAACTTTTGATTACTTTTTCATTGGTTAATCTTTTTAGTTTAGCGTTAAGACTAAATGCTAATTTGCTTTAACATGTTTTGATATTTTGTTTCTAGAAGGTAGCAAACCAAGCAAGCTAACTTATGTTTTGTTACTAGAAGGTATTTGTTTTCATTCATTTTTTTTTTTTAAATATATCATTATCATTCTTCTTTGTTTGTTTCATCCACATGGTTCAAAAATTTCCATTACCTTTTTGCGTCAAACACTTGATGCCTTAATAGCAAGGAACTTTTTGACATATCAAGTGTTGTTTAAAATGATAGGGACTATTTGAAAATATACGGTAAAGATTGAGGACTAAAAATATAATTAAACTAAAAAATAATCATATTGAATGTTCCGGCATAATAGAAATAGTTGCATTACCTCCCCCATCAATTAAACTCATCTCTCTATTTTGTTTAAACCCCTGTTAAGAGAGAGCCTTAAAAAAATGCGAATGAAGCGTGGAAACATCTATATCTTCGCCATAATTGCGTTTCCATTGTCAAAACGTTCCGTCTACCCCGTCTCCTACTTCACTCCCAAAGACGACTTTGAGCCCGGAACACATGTCTATGTCCCAGTAGTAACCACCACATTATGATTTTTCAAAGACGCCAAATGCTTTTCCTCGAGTTTCCACGATTCAAACCATACGCAAAGATTTCCTTTACAAACTTATTCAGTGTTCAGAGGTTTTGAAAGAGACAGGTCTTTGTAGTGAGGGTCTTTGTCTGTGGAGAGTCTCAAGCCGCGGTATAAGGGATTACCCAAGGCACATACCATGTTTTAGATGAGTGCCCCACCTTTCTCTAATTTCAGCCTGTTTTCAAAGTCTTCCATATCCAATTTCCAAGTCTTGCTCTAATTTTTTGTTTTTTTCTAAGGAATATTACACTTTTGGTCATGTTGGTGAAAGCAGCTTCACTCCAAAACCAAGCTTTGTAAGTCTCGCATGTATATATATATATATATAAACTAGATTTGTCATTCTGGGTATTGTGAACTTCATTGAATTCAATTATGGGAAGCAAGAAAGTGATAGTGTTCATTCTACTAGTTCATTTAATCTTTCTTGTGACATAGTTGATCGCAAGTAAGATTTTAATAATTTTAACTTTGAAAAACTTCTTTTAGTAGACGCAACTGTGACAGGTATAGTCAATAATATTATATATGCAATAGATGCATTTGGATACAATGTATAAAACCTGGAAAAAAAAATGGTTAGATGTTAATAACACAGTAATAAAAATTATATATAAAAATAAAATACTCATAAACTATTATATAAAAAATGTATTAAATACATACCTCAAAAATCAAAACTCAAACTTGATGGAGATTTGAACTTTCACTTTCAGAATAAGATGAGAGAGTAATAAAATAAATAAAGATTAGAGAGTAAGAGATGAGAATACTAGAATAGAAGAATAAAAGTATCATGTAAACTATAAAGAGTGAGAGAGCTAGAGAATAAGAGAATATAAGTGAATGACTTTTGAAGTTAGGTTTGTCAAAGTGATGACGGCTAAGTTATAGAGAGAGTGAAAAGTTTACTTACTTTTACTTCTTTTAGAGTTACATAATTTTAAGACTTGGGCTAGAAGAAATAAATTATTATTGGGCTTATTTTAAAAGGTTTGTTTAAAATAGATGGGCCTTTTTAATTTTTTGTATAGGGTTATATTATTTTTTTTTTTTTTTTTTTTTTTTAGGCCTTTCAAAATTATAATGGCTTTAAAATTTTTTGGGATGAGGCCTAATTTTGAGGTGAGGCCTGGGGCGGTTGCCCACCTCGCCCTTGCCAAGGGCCACCCCTGCATTAGTGGCGTCTTAAGGATTCCGTCACCGAGCGCCGGTCATGGTTGGAGGAGAACAAGGGGGCTTTGGGATTTCATTTTGTTACTGACTTGTAATTTTAAATTTTTTTAATAAAATTATCACGTATATAATTTAAAAAATGCCACATCATTTCGTTAGCTACGTAGATAATAAACTAACAGAATTGGATTAAAGAACCAAAAGAAAATATTTTTTAAATTTCAAGGATCAGTATTGCTTGTTTCAAATTTTAAAAACTGATAATGTCAGTGAGTAAACTTTAAGGATTAATAAGTATTTAGGCCTCTTTTTTTTTTTTTTTTTTTTTTTTTTTTTTTTATTTAAGATTTTGAGTCTACATCAACGAAAGGCTTAGTTTCAATTGAGCGGAAAAAAATAATAATAATATAATAAAAAATTCACTATTTGAGGTTGACGACATATTGTTTTTTACTGAGTGTTTTGGTTGTTCAGACATGCAAAGTCTCCTTCTGTGGAAAGAGAGCACCGAATGTGACTTCCAGCTCCTTTCCTTGTCCACCATTTTCTAGAAAACTAGTAATACTAACGATTGAATTGACTTGAATCAACCATGATCAAAAGTGCATCATGTTAACCTCATTTGAGTTAAGAAACACAACAATGGCCAAACCGGATTAGCACCCTTCACGGGAGAAAACAAGCCTTTAGAAAAAGTTTAAGAGTCTAAAGACTTCAAAAATTGAGAAAACTCAATGTGGAAAGAGAAAATCCAATGTGTGAAGAGTCTCATGCTCACGGATTTTCAAAAAGCTACTATTACCTTTTGACTTGAATGCTGAATACTGAATAAACCACGTTCATTCAGTAGTGCTGCATGTATATGTGAAGTTGTGAACTTCTTTTTATACCACTCCTCCCAAATTTTCATGACCATACCAACAACAAGCAACAAAGAAACACTACAATGGCCAAACTGATCTGCCTACTACTTGCACTTCTTATCTTATTTACCCCTTGTCTCTGTTGTCCTGAATATCAAAGACAAGCCCTTCTCCAGTTTAAAGCATCTGTTCTCAATGCTACTGGATTTTCTTCATCAGAAAGCCAGAACCTTGGGTTAGAAACATGGAATTCTAGCTCAGATTGTTGCAAATGGAGGCATGTTGATTGTAACTCTCGCTTCAAATCAAGGTCTGTGATTGGTTTAGATCTTTACAATGTCGTCAATTTCAAAAATGATGATGGATCCCAGACGGTTCCTTCCACCATCTTGTCACCTCTTTTCCGTATTAGAAGCTTGAGGCGGCTTCAAATGGGCTACAACCTCATACAAGGAGAATTGTCGGGAAACGGCTTGGCCAATCTGAGCAAATTGCGCAATTTTGATTTGGGACAAAATTACTTCAATGGCTCCATACCATCTCAACTTTTTCAATTGAGGTATCTTCAATATCTTGATATGAGTTTCAATTCATTCAATGGTGGTCTAAGTGGGGAAGTGAGCCTTCTTCAAAACTTGAGGGAATTGCATTTGACAGCAAATTTTCTTGAGGGAAATATTCCCACGGATATAGGGAACATCACGAAGTTGCAGATATTGAATCTTGGTGGCAACAAATTTTCTGGTGTCATTCCATCTTCAATTCCGAATTTAATGGAATTGAAAATATTGGACCTGGGGTCCAATTTATTGTCAATGGAGATTCCTACTAACATTGGCAGTCTATCCAACTTAACCACTCTCACCATGAGCAATAACAATCTGAAAGGTAGAATCCCTTCTTCCATACAGAACTTGGCAAAGTTGGAAATACTTGATTTGGAAAACAACTTGCTCACTGGAGAAATTCCCTCATGGTTATTCAATATCAATGACCTGCAGTCTCTTTTTCTCGGTGAGAATAATTTGACGTGGAATAACAATGCAAACATAGTGCCAACGTGTATGTTATTTAAGTTGTCTCTGAAGTCTTGTGGTCTTATAGGAGAAATCCCAAATTGGATTTCTAAACAGAAGACTCTTTACTATCTGGACTTGAGTGAGAACCAACTTGAAGGAATGTTCCCAATATGGCTTGCAGATATGGAAGTTACAATCCTAATTCTGTCAGATAATAACCTTATAGGTTCTCTCCCTCCTTGTCTCTTCAACTCTAGAAATTCAACAACTCTTTCCTTAGCCCGGAACAACTTTTCTGGAGAATTGCCAGACAACATGGGTAATGCCACCGAACTTCAGATTCTTATGTTGGCTACAAACAATTTTTCAGGTAAGGTTCCTAATTCCATCTCCAACATGTCTTCCCTCCGCTTGCTGGACTTGTCTGCCAACAAATTTGTTGGAAATACTTTACCAGATTTGAGCTCTCTACTGCTCAATGTCATTGATATTTCTTCAAATCAATTCTCAGGTGAACTTCCAACAAACTTTCCCTCATTTACTAAATTTCTTGCATTGGGTAGAAATAATTTTTCTAGTAGCTTGCCTAGAAATCTGATCAATATGAGTGATCTTATATACCTAGATATCCATGACAACAAAATCACAGGTGAATTACCAGAGTTTATTTGCCAATTTTCCACCCTTCGAGTATTGATTTTACGAAACAACTCCCTCCAAAGTTCAATCCCTGAATGTATTTCCAATCTTAGTAGCCTCCAAATTCTTGATCTTTCAAGCAACCACCTTGTTGATGAAATCCCTTCAAAGCTTGGAAATCTTGTTGGTATGATTGAAACACCCCACACATTTCCAAAAATCATTGAAGTTTACTTCTACTCAATGGAGTTAAATGATCTGATAATAAATTGGAAGAAGTCAAATACAAGGTCTCTCAAATCACAACCTCTATCTCTACTCTTTGTTGGATTTATCAATGAACCAACTTTCTGGTAAAATTCCAACTTCGTTAGGTAATCTAAAGGTTTTAAAGCTTCTCAACATCTCATATAACAACCTCTCTGGGAAGGTACCAACAAGTTTTGGTGATCTGAAGAATTTAGAGAGTTTGGACTTGTCACACAACAAAATATCAGGCTTAATTCCAGAATCACTAGCAAAACTGCAACAACTAACTGTTTTGGATGTGAGTAACAACAAACTCACAGGTAAGATTCCAGTTGGTGGACAAATGGACACAATGAACAATCCAAACTACTATGCCAACAACAGTGGATTGTGTGGAATGCAAATTCAAGTGACATGTCCAAAAGACTTGTCACCAACCAAACCAACAAAGATTGAGAGTAAGGAAACATGGTTCTCATGGGAAGGAGTGTTGATTGGATACATTGTTGGCTTCTTTGTAACAGTGGGAAGCACATATCTTATTGGGTATTTTATCCCTGCACCACCTCCAAATCACTACGGTCGACAAAGAAGGCAAAGGGTACAAATTCCAGGTCTCTCACAAGTTGGTTTGAGAGGCTACCATTTATCAAACCTAGAGGCATAAAAATGAAAGGGTGCACAATGGTAAAGCAGGAGTGAAATTGAGTTGCTGAAAGCTATTAATTACTTCTGAGGTAAGAGGCTTTGAGAACAAGTTGTTATGTTGTTTGTGGGGAATCCCCTTTACTGGATTTGATTGTTAGAGTGTTATTTCTGTTGTAATTTAGTAGCCAGTGAGGCTCATTTCTTATTGTCTTCGTGTTGCTGCTTGTTTATTAAGTTGTGGGTTTTTATGCTGGCTTACTCATGTTGGATAAAATCTTACTTATTCATCCAAAAATAATTGATCATTGAATGGTAGAATAAGGTGTGAGGGCAACTGAGAAGAAATATATAAGATATTATAGCCAAATACAAAATATTGTTCTCTCTGGTCACATGATTTTTTTTTTGGATTTTATTTTACTTTCTTCCTTAGCCTAAAATATATAAAATAAAATATATATAAAAACCATAGTCATTTTACGAATGTTTACAGGAAACTATACTATCTTCATTCATAGCTTATAAAACTAGGAGATTGAGTTACTAAAAAAAAATAGTTCCTCACATAGATTTTGTTATTAGACTGCATCCTAGCATTTTATCTTCAAGATTAAATTTTGTAATAATGGGCTTAAGCTGAAATAGCAAGACGTGAGGAAAGGGTTTGCAAAAGCAAATGAAGGATGAACAATGAATCTTTTGAATCAAAAACCTTGTCAAATATTTGCCTGATTTGCAACTGATCATTACTTAAATTAGCCCATTTCTTTACAACTCCAATTAGAAAGCATGATTTTAAATTAAATCATCAACCCATTGATTTTATTTCTCCAAGTGTAATAAGAGAAAACCAAATAAATGTACCATGGGATTAATTTCACAAGAAAATTGAAAATTTTCAATTTTCACTTGTTCATTTAAGTCCCACACTACCCTCCCCTTTTTTGGTCCGAAGAAAATAAAACTACAAAACAGTATGGAATAAAATAAAATAAAAAACTAAACAAGAACAAAAGGAATCCACCAAAGAATTCTTTTTCCCTTTTTCAGGAAGAAAATGAAGATCCGGAAAAAATTGATGAAATTAAAGGGAATAAAAATGGTGAATTTCACTTTAAAGAGACACATTATAAAAATAGACCAATTTAGTAACGAGGAGAAGTTATTTGATTGGTGTGAGGGGTGTTTTTATGAAAATGCCACGTGGCGTGCCGAGGGCGATCACGACGTGGACTTGGGTCTTGAGATGAGGGAGTCAAACCCAAAACTCAACCAAGGGCCCAAAGTTCGGCCCAAGGGCTAGTGGGACATCTTCCAAAAATACTTAAGAGCCAAGATTGTAAAACCCAAATAAAATGAGAACAAGGACTAAGAAGGCTTACCAATGTGATATTGCCAACAAAAGCCCAAAGAACAGTTATTGGGCCGAGCCTCTCACTGTTCCTTAGCTGGATCTGATTTGAAACAGAATAACCTTAATCAAGATAGTTAAAACACGTGTTTTCTGCACTTTTGCTGACATCTGCTACAAGGCCTGTGATTAATAACAAACTTATTGAGACTAAAAAATGAGTTGACTTGGTGGGAGAAAGTCATCCCCGATGAGACATGCATGAGAGTGAGAGAAAGACGTGTTTAGGCCTTTTATGGAGCTAGGTCAATGGTGGAAAGGCATAGTAATCATTTCAGGATTTTGACCCGAACATCTGCCAGGAGAACTTTCTGGGGAATAAAAGAGATTAAGTGATGAATCCTAATCTTTTCAGATGGGATTGTATTTCTGAGTTTTGGATTGATGTTTCTAAGTTGAAGATGACCTCGAAACACCTATTTCCCAAGGTCCCCTCTTGGAGAATCCCAGAAATGAGAAAGTCTTCTTCTCTTGAACTGATGGTGTTTTGTGGGTTGTTCTTGTTCTGGTTTTTTGTTGGTCTGTGTTATTATTGCATTAAGAATGCAATCAATCCTTTTTATAGGAGTGATTAGGGTAGCTTAAACTTATGGGAAAACCGAGATTATGATTTCCCTTAAGCCCCTTGACTTTCAAAATTAACCCTCCATAACATGTTTTGTCAAAGAGAGTATTTCATAAGTAAAAATGATTATGGTCCTTCCCTAATGTCAGGGTAAGGTCTTCTTCTCCTCTGAAATGGCTTTTTCAGAGTCCTTTTATGCTTAGTTGGTTGGTTTTCTATAACAAGTCAGGTCTATGCATGTCTCTAGTGACCTTGGCTTCCACAAACTAATCATTGTATCTCCCAGCAGACCTAATGATAACAGTTCAATGGTTGCCTAAATCTCAGGACTCACTCCCCTCCACCAAACCACACTCCTCAAGTCAGAACAACATAAGGAGAGTAGCATCCTCACGGGTTTGGGCCGTGGGGCTACTCTCTGAGTCCTTTTAGAATCGAAATGGGCATGGGTCGTGGGTTTTCTATCACATTTCTCCATTTCTCATGCATCTTGGCTACTTCCAATAGTCTTTAAGCTGTTATGTAGAAGTCTGCTGCGTGAACAGTGTCAGAATCCATGGTTTCCGGTGGAATGGAGGGATGAGATGAGCTGGAAATGCTGGAGCAATTTGAAAAATGGTAAATTAGCTGCTCTTGTCACGTTTGAGAGGATGGAAGCTACTGTTCCTCTCTTTATTAGTGAAAATAAGACATGATTGGGCTTCAGCTACAGCAGTTATAGAGCCCATCCCCTGCCAGCTTCAGTTTCTGACTTCATGGGGCCCACGGACAGGCTGTCTTCAACTATTCAAGTGCTGGACTGATCAATACTTGGGCTCCTACTGTTTTCCTCCATCAACCCAATAGTATTTAGTCCCAATAATTATATTATAAGCATATTTCGGGCTATGGGTTTTATGTGGGTTTCCTTTAGGCTTGTGAACAGTGCCGAGACTCTCTCATAATAGGCCCAGATGGTTTATTGGGTGCTGTATAGGGTATTTTAGTAGGTTGGGCTTATTGGGTTAATTTATTAAATATTTAATTGAGCCCAAATATTTTATTGGAGGCCCATCCAAGTGTTAGTTAAAAAATAGGCATGTACAATTGGAAAGAACCGTCCAAGGTGCACCATGGTGAAATTCCTAAGCACGGGTCTCACCCACTACATCAATATATAAAATGCTTTTACAATAATTCCTCCTTTTTTTCTTTTCTTTTTTTTCTTCTCCCTTAAATCTTTGAAGTCAGTAAAATTCATTGGACTAGTGTCTATAGTCGAAGATCTAAATCCAAACATATAAAGGCTCCGAGTCCTATTCATCAACCACATGCTGTCCATGGCGACACCATCACGGCATCACCACGACCACCAACTTCCCCAATCCGGCGCCAACAGATCTAAGGCCAATTAATTTAGACATTGATGAGGTGGTCTTCCTATAGGAGTGAATAATTTCTCCTCCCTAAACTGTGAGTGCATGTATCTCATAACCTTAATAAATGATGATTTTATCCAAATAAAACTCTTAATGTGGTTTATAGCTCTTATGAGTGTGATGTTTGAGTTACAAGAGCATCCATGATAGATCCACCTATATGAGTATGGAAATGAGGCCGCTTCCTATGAAAGTAGGGCTAATTTCTCTAAGTTGCTCATGAATGCTAGGATTAAGTACAAGGGCGTAATGTGTTGGTTTAAAAGCTCATTGTAGAGTACTTGAATATTATGTGTGTGACTCAATGCCTTGTTTTCCACATAAAAAACTTTGGAACTACATTGCTAAAACACCAAATAACGGTTCAAGCCATTGGCACCTCATTATACATAGTATTCTATCTAATTACATATTTTGCTTATACTTTTATAAAAATAAGTGGGGGATTATTGAAGTATTTTTTTTATAAAATTATTATATTTTACTTTAATTATTTATTAAATGCTCATTCAAATAATTGATTGCATGTCAGTTACTTATTCTTAAATTTGAAAACTCAAATTGTGAGAATCAAAAATAATAATATCACCAATCCTCATGGCATATCATACATACTCTTAAATGAAAATCAAATATATATATATCACCAATATAATATATATCAAAATGTGTCAGTTGCTCCCATGAGGCTCAGGTCAATGTTAAACTTGTGAAAAAAAAAAAAAATTTATCAATAAGCCTTCAAAAATTTTAATTTAAATTTTTTAAGTTTACCTCCAAGGTTTAGGAATCCTCCTTCAACCCACTACGTGGCAAGCAAATAGACCATCCACATGTGTATTTTAAAAAGTCACATAACTCATTAAAAATGTCATGTGACTAAAAATACATGTCGATGGTCTATTTATTTGCCACGTAGTGGATTGGAAGTAAACTATTTCCTTGTTGTTTCTAGTGTAAATGACCATGGTATCATATACTATAAACTTTTGTTTATTGGCTCAATCTATAAACTTTTGGTTGGACTAAAAAGTTAAAAATTTTGTTTATTGGGTCAATCAGAAAACTTCTGTTTTGGGATTTCATATGTTTTTAAGCCGAAAAATTTGCGTTAAAACCTCTCTGTTCCAAACCCCCACCCAAAAAAAAAATCAAACAGTTGAAGCATAAGTCTGCAGTTGCAGAGTTGCAGTGAGCTTCTTCAATATTCTGTAGCAGAATCTGCTTCTGTAGTTCAAACAAATATGCAGCAGGTAATCAAAAACCCAAGCAATAGAATTTTACGTTATTATTATTATTTGTTTGTTATGTATTGTGGGTCTGAGTTTGTTTGAAATTTTGATACAAAAGGGTGGAGGAGGATCTGAAACGGAGGTGACTTGGGAGGACCAGCAGAACATTAACAAGTTTGGAAGATTAAACAACCGCTTTCACGAGCTTCAGGATGAGATCAAAATCGCCAAGGTATAACCTTTTCCTTTTTTTATTGTTTGGAAATGTGAGTCACTGGCTTTATTGCATAATTTGAGGTGGGTTTCGAGAAATAGTTAAAACCCAACTCTAAATTTTTGGATTACTCTTGATGGGTATTAGTTTAATTTTTATTTTTATCTGTTATTAACTGTTTTCTTGTAAAAACTTTATATTTAAATTGTGATATGGGATTTGGGTTTTTTAGATTTTGTCATTTTAGGTGGGTTTTGGAAATTAGGATAAGTCCAGCTTTGATTTTGTCTAGAATTTAATGTCATTTTTTTTTGGATTGATTGTGTTTGAAATTTAGATTTTTTGTTGGTTTTTGTTAGTTAAATTCATTGCTTTGATTTGAGATCTGATTTTGAAAATTAGAGGATTTCTGGCTTTGTTTTTTTCATGGAATTGATGGATTTTTGTTGATTGCATTTTTTAATATATATATTGATAAGATATTGAGTAGAAGTAGAAGTAGTTCATGCTTTGATCAGAACATATGGAAAAATGGACATTAAAGGGGCTATATGGGAAAGGCCAAAACCAAGGAAGCTAAGGACAAGCTAATGGATTTCTTTTATATAAGTTACAATCTAACAGGTTTTTAATTCTTCTAGGTTAGATGGAGTTCTTTTAAATTTTAGCCAAACAATATCCAGTAGACACATTTGCTACAGAACTGTGGTCATTAGACTTAACTTTATTTGGAGTGCATCAAGTGATGCCTTGGGCTGTAATAGAAGTGTTTGCTTTTTAGAAAATGAGACTCAGTCCACATGAGAAATGGAGTTCCCCTTTGCATTATGTGGACAATTTGTCGCAAGAGAAATAAATGTACTTTCAACAAGAGTTGGCTAGGAACTTGTTGAAAAGCATTTTTTGTTGTGTTCTCTGTTTGACTGGCTGCATGTTTTGGGAAATTTTAAACTGTAATTTCTTCTTGGATTTTATTGCTGGTTTGATGTATGGATTGTAACTTGCTGAAAGGACATGTAATATTCACCTTGTGTGTTAATTCTTCTTTCTTTGAATAAAATATTTATTACCTATAAAAGAAAAGACTGAATGTCATGTTCTATATTTGTTTGATAAAAATGACAAAGCTTTGTAATGCTAAGAAAGTGTTGGAAAAGATGTTAAGGTTTTGAAACTATAAGTTTAGTTACCCTTGAAGTTACTGTACGGCAACAATTACATGGCTCTTATGTTCTCGAATGCAAGGGAGTTCCTATGCCCTTCTGCATTAACGTTGATTTAACACTTTTGGTTTGAGGTGTTGATGACATCGGTCCAATTGAATGAACCATTAGTTTATAATCTACCAATAGATGGGTGCATGATCTATGAGTGTAGTCATTACAAAGTCTCTCTGCTGATCAGAAGTCATCTAAGAATTATAAGAACTAGTTAATTGACTATTTGCCTCTTACAAAATCATCTACATTGCTTTGGGAATATTTGTAATCTCTTTATGATTTGTTGTTTTACTTTGCCATGTGAAGGGCTTTAACCAGGAATGGTTAAGAATATCTCACAATAAAAGTAAACGTTTTGATCATTCTTTGCTATTTATAATGGTAGTTGATCATAAGGAATATTTCAATACTGAAAGTGGCTTCTTGAATTTGTTGGAGTGGGTTTCCATCATAGTTCAAATCTTGTTGCTTCTTGTGCTTCAGGTGGAGGCTTTATTAATACAGTCAGTGATATATGCTGTTCTCCATTGCAGTAACATATACATATATATATATATATATATAGCCCTGTGGTGGAAGTTTTACATAAACGCTGGAATTTGAGTTATTGTGTTCAGAATAAGATTTGATTGATTAGGTTCCAGATCGATCACTTACTGAATGAAGTATACAGGTTTAGTTAATGATCTTTTGAAAGAATTGTGATATGTTCTCCATCATTTTGTCAATTTTCTCTCTATGGTAAACTTGACAACTTTGCAAATTTCTTAAACACAAAAAATGTTTGTTCATTGATTAATTACGTTTGAAGTGTATCATGGCAAACTCTATTCTAGCAGTTAAACATAGTGATGCCACCTTTTATCAAAAATAAATAAAAAATAGTGGATGCCACCTTTTTTGAAAAAGGAAATGAAATTCACTGAAAGGATGATTTTTTTTTAACCATCGTCATATTTCATCTACATTCTTTTCTATGTACCTTGATTCTCAGTGCATGCCACCCTTTCCTCAAAGAAGGAATAAAAAGTTCATGAGAATGATTGCTTCAATTTTTGTTCCATGCCTTACCCTAAAACATCTCTCTCTCTCTCTCTCTCTCTCTCTCTCTCTCAATTATTTTCCTTGATTATTTCTCTTAGGAACAATGTTTTCAGGAAATGGCTAGTAAAACATTATTATCTAAATTTTTAAATGTAGGGGCTACTGTTTGATTCTTTTTTGCTAATTGTGTTACTAGTGATTCTTTGTGGTACTTAATGATTCAACTCTTTAGTCATTTCTTGTTGGATTATTTAATTCATATATGGAGTGTTGTCATTAGATGAAAAGGAATAGGAATCGTGGATCTCTTAAAACAATGGTGTATATGTGAACATAGCTAAACAATTACATTTACTGCAATTTTGCAGCCATGAAAACTACGAACTCATGGTTATAATCACTGCTACTCAAAAGGTGTAGGTCAAATGAATGCTTTAGCTTTCTAGATGAAATTAAATTATATAAACTTGTTGTAGATATGTTCCTGTGAAACAAAGACTTAACATGCATTGTTGATGAAGGCAAAGTCTCGTGTTTTCTCTCCTCAAGAAACAAGGAGATGGAAATTCCATTTTCTTGATTTGAGTATGAGTTTCCAAAAAACATTTTTGTTTTCATTTTGAGCCAAACGAGTTTTTAAGTTTAGAAAACAGAAAACTGGTTTTAAAACTAGAAAACTTAGAAAAAAACACCATCCGAACATATCCTTTAATTTTCTGTTCTAGCTTGGTTATATTTTTGTTAATCATGTTGATTCAACTCTTTATTGAGTTGATCTTGTGTCAAGCTAGAGTAACTTGGTTCATTTTTGAGTCCTAGCAAATGCCAGCTATGTTGGTATGTGTCCTTGTCCAATTTATCTTACCATGTAGTGAGAAAAGCACACAGGTACAAACGCCTGCTTTTTTTCTACAATGGGGGTGGGATGGATGAAGGGCAACAAAAAAAGAAGCATGGGAGAGAGAGAGAGAGAGAGAGAGAGGAACTATCATTTTGGAAAGACAGTTTAAGTAGCTCATACTTGCTAAATATAACTCTAGCCACCCCTAATAATGTGGTTGTTGTGCAACTTGAAAACATATCTAAATTGATAACTTCATCATTCATGTAGCTCAACTTCCTCAAATGTACTTTTACCAAATACTCCAGGTCAATCACCAAAGAACAGCCTTCACCTCCGTCTCCAACCACCCAGCACCTTTTCGACCGTTTTTCTGCGTGATCCTAGAGACTCCAAGATGGTGAAAAAGGACATCCAGCCAGAGAAAAATGTTGCTAGAGGCTATAAACTCTCTCTAGAGCAGTTACACATATGAGACCAATCAGCAGTGCCTACACTTAATTAGGGTATTCAAGGCAGAATCATATCAAACAAACTTTTCCAAAAATAAAGTATTTGGCAATCAGGTCCTTTCACTTGAACCACGTAAATCCTTTCTAATTTAGTTATTGCACTTTATTGCATATTATTAAGGGGCAAGGAATGCATCCATTTTGTTCATTTACAGTTGGACTTCCCCATTGTGGCATGACGACATGGTATCAAGAGGCAAGGGGAATGATAATCATTAGAAGAAAAAGTATAGGGAAATGATTTGGCTACAGATGCATAGTAAATCAGTTTCTAGGTTGCACTGCGTTTTTTGTTTTTCTTTGCTCTCTTTGTCATGTTCAGTTTTTATCTCCCTGTTTGGTTCAAACCTTAAAGCTCTTAACAGCATGGAATCTTTTTTTTTTTTTCTGAATGCAATGAGTATTATACATTGACGAAAATGTATTTTTATTGTTACAAACATGTTGCTGAAATTTAACTTGTCCTGTCCTGTTCATTTTTATATTATGCTTCCCTTCTAAATTAAATGGTCTTTTTTCCTCAGGAAACAAATGATAATCTGGAGGATGCTAGCAACGAACTGATTCTCACTGATGAGGAGGTGATTCGGTTCCAAATAGGGGAAGTCTTTGCCCATGTGTCGAAGGAAGAAGTGGAGAGCAGGATAGAACAGATGAACGAGGTGACTAGCAAGAACTTGGAAAAACTCGAGGCAGAGAAGGAATCTGTACTTGCACAGATGGCTGAATTGAAGAAGATTTTGTATGGGAAGTTCAAGGACTCCATCAATCTAGAGGAGGAAGTGATATGGATAAGTTGTAATTTCCCTATAGATTGGTTTCTTGTTTATGTTGATGATATGTGTACCCCTAAAAGGTTATTAGGGAAATGACTTTCTGGAAATTCTGTTTTGTTTTAATATCCAGTTTTCCTCACAATTGTGTTTAGATAGTTCAATTAATTATTGAATGTTTATCAGTCTTTTTGGCATGTAAAATGAATTGGTTACTTGTTCTTAAATTTTAAATGTGTTCCGTCTCATGCATTTTCTCTTTTTTCATCTTCTATGTATTAATTATTCTGATTTAGTTTATTTATATTTTATATATGGAAGAAACTATAATAGGACGGTGTTTCAACAAAGTTGATGGGGTTACCCCTATTTTTGTTTGGGCAAAAAAAGAAAAAAAAAACATTATTGGTTCTTAACATTGGCATGTTTTGAAAGTTTGGTCCCTAATGTTTGAAACCTGCTCAATTGGTCTCTAAAAGTTAAAAAGAAGGTGAACGATTTTATACATTTACTATTGAAAGATTCAAGTACACTAGGTTTTATTGGTTAATTTTTTTGTCAAATGTACTGAATCATATGTTTTCCGGAAATGATCAGTATTAAAGACTCATACAAAAACCAAGCTGCGTTTATTTTTATTTTTAAGAAAAAAATACTAAATGCATGCAAGGCTGGCTCTATGGTAAAGTTCACATAGCAGTGGCTTTAGGGCCCAGCTTCTAAGAAGGCCCCATAAAAAAAATAGTGGTGTAGGATTCTTTTTATTAAAAAAAAAAAGAGCCGGTGAAACATGTTCAACATGGGGGGGGGGTCAGCAGTCATCACCCTGCTTCATTTGAAAGCTTCACTTAATCAAACTCAGACAACTATATATATATATATATATGTCTGAGTTTGCCAGACATAACATCTTCGTGCATTTGTTAAAATTACAAAGATACTTTTGCTGTTTCAAAAAAGCAAATAGTAAATAATGAAGACTTGGACTTCTTGAAGTTCATCATGAAGACCAAGACTCATTGTTTTGTTATCATCCACCAACAACTTGCTTGTATTGCCTATATATATGGGCTTATAATGTATTGTTTTCTTCGGAACCTATTGTAAGAACTACCTACTCTTGTAAACGTTCTAAGCATTCATGTGCTGAAGCTTTGAACTAGAATAGGTTGCCTTCTCCAGTTCTCTATAAACATATTAAACTTGTAATCATGGAAGCTTTCAGTCTACCTGAGTTTATCTATGATAAATTGTAAGTCATTACTTTCAATACAAAGTAATTACTTTCTGATAATTTCTTGCATTTATATCATTACATTAAATTGTATTAATAAATATATATATATATATATATATATATAGTTTATTAAATATCAAATGAAGCATATATATTATATATATATATATATATATATATATATATATATATGAAAGTTGCATAAATGAAAAGTAAAAAATGTTGCATTTTAAATTGTCACCTTAGGTCCCAACCCTAAATGCATGAGAATTGTCGCATTAGGTCCCAACCCTAAATGGATGAATCTATGGATTGAATAGTATGAAATATTGGTATGAAATTAGCATGCATGAATGATATACATGTAAAGAGAATATGAGTTAACAATGAGTTTAACCAAAATATTAATCTCATCTAAATTTAGTGAATGGTTCGACATTTTTTCTTTTTTTTTTGGCTAAATACGTTCGACTTTTGTTAGACTAAAGAACCTCACCATAGTTAAATTGGTTTCTAGAACTGACATATTAACATCCTAACGTTGACCCATCTAAAAGCTGAAAATATTCATGGCAAGAGGACTTGAACATCTGAAAAAAAAGACTATTAGATTGTGCCGGCTGAAGCTTGTGCCGGCAAGTGCAAGTCCATTGTTCAGAACCTAATTTGGGCCGAAACTTTAACTACCTATGGCCAAGCCTGTGGTGGGGATATTCAAGTAGACATTTTCTTGATTAGGCAACAATAAGAAATCTTATTTATTTATTTTATTTTTTGAGTTCAGCAATAATATGAAATCTAGAACTAATAATTGCCACCATGACATAACATTTTGCATTTCATGAATCTAAAGTCAAACTCCCTCTTTATTTTCTTTTTTTTTAAATTAAGAGAAAATCTTAACAATACATTTCTTTTTCTTCCTCAATCATGTAAAATACATGGCCACCACTCACCAGCTAATAAGAAAGAATAAATGAAAAACAGAAGTGTGAGCCAACTAATGAAAGGTGACCTGTTGGCCAGCGTTTGTAAGATCGACCACATCCACAAAAGGAACCTTTAATCAAACAGTTTGGCCTTTTTATTAATTTGTTTATTCGTCAACAATAAAGTTACTTGACCATTTTGTTTTTGTAAGTACAAAGTTGCCTGCCCATTTCAGATGAAGAAAAGCTAACTTTTTCATATTGGACTATTAGAGTTTATTCCATGAGAAGCTCTCCTTCACAGAAGGAATAAAAACAATGGTTTTAAACTTTTAATGTGGTATGTGGCCGATTGTTAAAGTTTCATAGTTTCTTGGTTCATTACTTTCATTGAAACGGGTAGCTCAAAGTAGACCGTTGAATTTTGATGCAACCATTAAATATGTAAATAGCCAATTGGCCAAGTAAAGAATTAGTCAGTGTGAAGTACAGAACAATACAGGTATCATCAGAAAATTAATGATTCAAATTCTCAAGGCCAGCCAAGTCTCTGTCAACACAATACAACCAAAAGCATATGCCAGGTAAGAGTTTGCAGTTGCACGCTTGTTCAGGAAAATGGAAATGTATTATTTAAGAACAGATTGATGATTAAGACAGTGTGGTTATGCAGATCACATGACACTAGAAATAACAAAATATAAATGAGAATTGTTATGTCCCACTTGAGTTTTATTCATAGTTGTAAGCTCACCTCTCAACCTATAAACAATGCTCTCATCATTCTACATATTTGTTAGATAATTTTTTGCACTCTCACTCACACTAGCACCACCTATTTGGACGTCCCTGGTTCAATCCTTGGGTGACGCTTTTTGACTTACCCTGTTGCACATAGAAAAACTTTTGTGTGATCAGAGTGTGCAATTGGAGATTTACTCTCCAGAGGGATAAGGTCCAAAAAGCCTTACCTTGACGAGGTTCCCATGTCATCACCAAAAAAAAAAACCCTCATACTAGGATCTTTCTTCCTAACTCCCTCTGATAATTTGACATTCTAGCACTCAGCAAGCTGCTTCCTACTGAGCAATAAGCTTTGCAATTGAACAAAAGTGAAGGTAACAATTTCATAATCTATGTAAAAGAATATCCACCCACTTTTAGCTAAAGCTAAATGCTCAAATAATCATGTGATACCAACACCAAAGTAAAAGAAATGAGTAACTGCATAATGACAAAGTAAGAAATAGATAACCGGTTTAAAAAAGAAATAGATAACCGCAGCTTCATTTTGCAGCTAAATATTGGACAGAGAATCATAATCATATTAAAGTTCAGTGAGTATAGTTTACAAAGTTATCCAAACTCAAGAGAACTGCAACGGGTAGCACAACCGGCTGGAAACCAACTCACAAAGTGAAGGTCACTATTTCAAATTCCTCTTTCCCCTCCCCTTTGGGGTCAAAACCAAAAAGGCCCAAATATGTATATGTTTTAACTTATTCAAACTTGGCTCCTACAAATAAATGCAAGAGAATAATGATGAGAGAGAGAGAGAGAGAGAGAGACGAAAAGGGGAAAAAGAGGCCGAATCAATACAGTAAATAATCATGGGAGAGCTACACCAAGTACATGGGCTTAGTCTTGGAATTCTACGTCGTGCAACTGCAATATGAATATGACATAATGTCATAGGGTTGAATAGTTTTCCACCCAGGTCATTGGGCTTCATATCAGCACCTATACTAAATGGCCAATTCATCTTTGATAGAATGATCAACTACCACTATCAATAAGAACTAACATCAAATTTTGCACTAATTTGAAGTGAACAAAACACTGAACATGCTAAAGCAAGTAAATAACACAACTACCAACAAGTAATACAACAATACTTTGCATAGGACAAGAATTCATAACTCGTTGATCACTTGGATGATTAATATCGTGCTATAACTAAAGAGACATAACATGTAATCAAACTTAAATCACTTTACAAGACTATCTTCCATATCAATGATTCCCAAAAAAAAAAACAGAACAATCACCTGCGCTATTGATGATTCCATAGTCAAATTTGCAGCATATCGATGATTCCATAGTCTCATTTGCAGCATGAAGTTACAAGTTGATTCCCACAAAGATCCCATTCCAAATCTATCCCAAGAAATCAATAAGAAAGATCCAACTGAGATAATACAACCACAATGCAAAGTACTTTCTTTGACACCCCACCTCGTCCAAAAGTAACACGACCACCAAATCATTAGTAAAATTCCATACCCATTCAAATCAAACTCTAAAACACCAATCACTGCCACACAATCCTCAAAATCCCACAATACTCACATTCAGACCAACCCACAATAAATCACTAACCAATGCGAAATCCTCAAAATTGCAAAATACCCATTTCAGATTAAACCCCAAAAACCTCTAGTCCGATGAGAAATTGTCAAATTTCCAAAATACCCATTTGAAATTATACCCCCAAATCCCACGAGAAATCCTCAAAATTCCAAAATACCCATTTCAGATTAAACCCCAAAAACCTCAAATCCCAAGAGAAATTCTCAATATTCCAAAATAACCATTTCAGATTAAACTCCAAAAACCTCAAATCCCAAGAGAAATTCTCAATATTTCAAAATACCCATTTCAGAATTCACCCCAAAAACCTCAAATCCCATAATAATAATAATAATAAAAAGAGTTCAAAATTTCATAATCTCAAATTCGAGTATACGTGGGTCTGAGAGGTTGGCTGACATGGCTCCCCACAACCGAGACCAAGCCACCTTCGACGGCGCTTTCCTCATCGAGAAACAAGTCCTCAGTACCACGAAACGCAGCGTGTAACCCAACAAACACAAACCCAACTATCAAAGCCACCAACACATTCAACCCCACATTAGTAAACACCAAAGCTATGACCGTCACAATGCCCAGAAGACCCAAAACGACACGGTCGTCGAGCGCTTGACCGAAAAGAACAACCGGGTTGGGTCTATCGAAGTAGAGGAAGAACCAGGCGACGAAGACGAGGAGGAAGACGATCATGGAGACTGGGTGCCATAGGAGGCTGAGGAAGAGGATGAAGAGGACGACCATGGCGTAGTTAACACGGAAGTGGTAGAAGTTCTGTTTGATGCGTGAGAGAGCGTCAGGGTACGAGTATGGGCGAGTGAAAGAGGAGAAGGGGGTGAAAAGCTCGGTCCATGGGCGGCGCGTGGCCACTAGGGTTTGGGTAACGCGTGTCGCGCGTGAGATGAAGGTCAGGGAGGTCGGAGAGGTGGGTGGTTGTGGTGGCTGTGTTGTAGTGGTTGTGGTGGTGGCGCTGCCGTAACCCGTGGGTGATTTTACCGTCATTACTGTTGATTAAGGAAATGATTTTTTGGTTTGTTTTCTCTCTCTCTATCTCTAAAGAGGAGAAGAAATTTAGAGAGAGAGGGGGGAAAGAAAATGATTTTTTTTGGGGTTTTTTTTTTATGTGGTGTTTGCAATTTCTTGAGAAGAGGTTGTTGAAATGGACTTGGAAGATGGTAAAATATTTGGACTCTTTTACAAGCCCAGCCCAACCTATATTGAATATTAGTGTGGGTTTTTTTTTTTTTTTTTTTTTTTGGGGCGTCCAAACTCCAAAGTTGATAGAAGATTAAATCAGATCAAAAGAGTTATAGTTTTTAAAAAACATTTATATATATTGATAAGAAGATGGGGGAGAAGAAGAGAAAAAAAAATAAAAAGAATGATTGGAAGAAAAGTAGCTGTAGTAAAAATATAAAGACTAAAGTCAATTTTTGGCCCCCTAACTTAAGGGGTGTTTTCATTTTGGCCCCCTAACTTTAAAAATTTTCATTTTGATCCCTTAACTCTTTTTAGCTATCAAATTGCACCTTCCGTTAATCTTTGTTAGTAGCCCTCTGTTAAGTGTCTAGTTAGACAGCTGATGTGTCATCTGATGTGGCCAATTTTGATACGTCATCAAAAAGAAAAAGAAATAGAAAATATTATTTGTTTGTCTTCTTCTCTCTTGAGGTTGTTTGTCTTCTTCTCTCTTGACGCTCGCTACTCCTTACTGTATTTTCTTGTTTTTCATTTCTTTTGATATCTCATCACCAATAGTTAATTAACAAACTCCAACTACTAGGAAGCAAGGTTGTTTCTCTTATACCAGTTCCAGGGTTGTTTGTAATTGGGTCAACCAGGAAGCGATCGGTCAACGGGTTCCAGATTTTTATTGATTTTGAGTAGCATCTCAAATACAATGATGACGATAAAGTGGTTCAGGGTTGGAATAACGTTATTATGCATTTTAGTTTTTTGTTTGTTTTAAGGATGGAATTAATGGAGCGGTTGGCGGTTTCGGTTTCGTTAATGCCGAAGGTTAATAATTTCTTCTCTCTCTGTTTGGAATTTGGAATTCATATTCCCATTTGCTGCATATTGCAATTTTCAATTAAATTCCGAGTTTTCAGGGAATTTGAGTTTTTTGCCGCATTTGGGGGAATAACAAAAAACAGAAAAAGCTCTTGTAAATACTAATGGTTTATTCTTTGCCTTTTGTCTTGTTTGTGAAATTTAACAAATACTAGGACTTGGAAAAATTCCTTACTGGGTTGAGTGGGACTGTTTACTTCATAGTCTAAGAGGGTTTAACTCAGTACTACACGCACTGCCTAACTTGAGAAACTTGGGAAATTCACTTTTAAGTTGAGTGATTCAAAGACTATTTGGCTGCTGCTAAAAACTATGATTTTAATTGGATGACACAGAGCTCTCTTCATTTTGTTATGGAAGCTTGAACGTTAACACTGTTTTCTTCAATTTCCATTCTATTAATTGATGTTTGCACTTAATGATTGCCACATTCGCATAAGGCAGGCGATCCCTTGAATGCTTTGAAGACCAATTTAGTTGATCCAAACAATGTTCTGCAAAGTTGGGATCCTATTTAATGTGTATTTAATTTTCTTTTTTTCTTTTTTTTTTTTTTTTATGACGTGTTAAAATTGGTCACATTAAATGACACGTCAGCTGTCCAACTAAACACTTAACGGAGGCTTTTAACAGAGATGAACGGAAGGTGCAATTTGATAGCTAAAAAGAGTTAGGGGGCCAAAATAAAAATTTTTAAAGTTAGGGAGCCAAAATGAAAACACCCCCTAAGTTAGAGGACCAAAAGTTGACTTTAGTCAAATATAAAAGGAAATGTAACTGTTAGGTATGAAATTATAGTATGTTAGATTTTAGATGAGTCTAAAAGCCTAATCCAACTCATATCTAGGCACAACCATCCTTGTCTCACCCCTCTTCTTTGTAACCTATATAAAGATATCATCTCTCAGATTTAAAGGAAAGACAAAAAAAGATATATGAGAAATACCGTAGATGTAGGAGTTTTTTAGCAAACCATGTAAATCTCAATATTCATTTTCTTTCTTCCTCCCCATCCATGCTAGAACCCAATTTGTAGTTTCGACCATACAAATAGATTGCATTTGACCTTTTACAAAAATAATAGGGAAAAGAATTGCCAAAAAAGGAGGGGAATAGTTGGAAGAAGCGTAACCATAAAATGGGGAAGAAGAAGAGCCAAAAATAAATGAGATGAGGCATTGGAAAAAAGTTGGCTGACGTGGCGCAATGAGGAGAGGGATTAGGGGGTAATACCGTAATAGTTAAGGTGACACAATGAGAGATTAGCAAAATTGATAAAGCTTGAATTATTATATATTGTATATATATATATAGATATATAGATATACCCTTTCTTTTAGATGGAAGAATGTTTAATTGGAAGGTAGCTAGAAGAGAGAACCATAATAATAAAATGTCAAAGCTGGACATTCTACTCAGACTTCCAGTTAAGACTCTAGTCCGACTTAGGTCTTAGGTACGTTTGTAAGACCTGGTTCCAATAAATTGCACCTTGCAAGAGCACCTACCACTCTTCCAGCCTTGTTATCCAAACTCTTCCTTCATATAATTTTGGTTTGTATTGCAAATTCTATATGCTTGATCTTGTAGGTTGGAACACTCATTACTTATTTGCCCCATTCAAGGAACTGCCTCCAAATTCATTTGTTGAACCATATGTTGGTACCTTATTGAATGGTGATCTTCACTGGTTGGTTCAACCACATGACACTTCCACATTCATTTGTAGCTTTGACATTGAGAAGGAAAAATTTCAACCATTTCCAGGACCCCCAATTCAAGACTTGGGAATATTAATAATGAGCACATTCATTTGGGTGCTTCAGGAGGTTTTCTCTATTTATGTGAGAACTATCCAACTTCTTCCTCTGTTGATATTTGGGTTATGAAGGATTATGGAATCAAACAGTCTTGGATGAAAGAGTTTGTCATCTCTAATACTCACTGGAAAAGGGAACCTTTAGAATTTCTGAACTATGGTATAGGGGATGAAATATATGTGTTACAAGATTTTAATTATCTATGTGACTACAATGTAATACGCAAATGTGTCAGGAAAGTTCAGGATTGCGGCATTTATCCAGATTACCATGCCATTCCTTACATCCCAAGCCTTGTTTCACTCAAGCTATGGTTGGACAAAATCCCCAGGTACACTTCTATGAGAATCTAGTTTTGTTGAATGATAATAATCAGGTCACACATCCTTGGAGTTTTGAATTAGCAATTGCACCAGGATGAAGAAAATTAGATAAGATGGTAATTCTAAATTTGTTTCCACACAATCTTGGTACTAAAAATTGCTGTCATGTGAAATTTATGTTCTGCCTCCTAGATTTCATGACATATCAGCAAATGAAATTTTGAATTTGATATTGGACACTTCTACTGAAAGACACTTTTTTTTTTTTTTTTTCCCTGCCAACATGCACATGCACATATAATATAATTTTTGGGATTGGGAGCATAGTGCAGCATAGTGCAAATATATTAGTACTAGTACTTAAGAATGCCGCCAATGGAGAGATTGGTTTTAATTTCTAAACCAAAAAATTAAGTATCTTTGTGTGTGTTCGAGTTAATGTGTATGTCAGATTTTGTTTGGGAGAGCTATTATTACTGAAAAAAAATAATAATAAAAAAATAAAAAATAATAATAAAAAATAAAATAAAAACACTCGATGCACCTCTAACTAGTATGACCACATGAGTGTGAGAGATGTAGTGGCCCACAAAACACCATAATTCCTAATGAGTATAATAAAATCCAAGCCCATAGTGAAAAGAATCTAAAATTAGACTCATGATGGAGGCAATTATGCTCCTCCTCATGCCATCATGGCCTAATAAATAAATCATGAAACCTATAAAACAATCGCTCCAAACCCCTAATTGTTGTGGTTAAATCTTCTGGTTTGTGGTAAATGCGTTTGGTGTTTTTGCTGTTGTGTTGTTTGTTGTTGTTGTTGTTATTGGTGTAGGTTGTTGTTTTTGCTGTTGTTGTAGAGAAACCTAAACTACAATAATGTGTGATAAAACAATCTCAAAAAATCTTCATAAAAAAAAGAGACTGACTTTGGTATTGGAGAATAGTAGTTCTCTTGATGCCTTCTCTTATATTTGTAGGTATTCGACTAGACTAGAATGGGTTGTACAACTAGCGATGCAAAATCCAAGCATTAACAATTTCCATTCTCCGAGTTGTTTTCATGTAACAAATTGATCTTATACCAAATACTGGTTGTATTCATACTGCTTATATTGGTTGCTATTGATCAAACTTCAAAACAAGATTTGAATTTCATCACAAGATTTTTTTTTCGTTATCATTACTAGTATACTTTAAATCGGATATTATAATTTACCACTTTATGATTCAATCCTATCACTCTTTAATCCAAAATAAAAATAAAAATAAAAAATTTCTATATTACCCTTAACTATTAAAATAAAATTGTCAAATTCCGTCCAAAACCCCTAGCGATTTTATTTTAATCTAACCTTTAACAAAATATAACAATTGAAAAGTTGTAACACACTCTAGGTCAAATCACAAAAGGGTAAGTTATCGAAGATTGTTCACAAAATGCAGAATTTATAAATTTGGATGAAACCTTAACCATTTTACTTTAATCCAAATTTTAAGAAATTAAATGTAACCAATCCACATGAGATGAAAATCTTCTCATAAAAGTAACTATTTAATCCCTCAGTTAATTTTCTATCATTGTTTGCTTGAGTGCTTAATGACATGCATAGTGGACTACTAATGGAGCATTTTTTTTTTTTTATTTTTAATATAAAACTTATGTGACATTTTTAGCTGATGTCCTACTAGTTAAACTCCTGCAGATGGACACAATAGTCAACCCCATTAACTGCACCTAACAGTACACGATAACATTTATCAGCAATTGGGCTTCCTGAGATATGATCAATTCTGGAATTTTTCTCCATGTTATGAAAGCCCCATGTGTTAAATATTCTTCAAAGTTCTTATGATCTTCCCTCTACACTGAATATGTCAATGCCAGAACACCATGGTCCATTTGTTATGGATATTTTATCTAAACTTCCCAGCAAAACCATCCTTCAATATACTCAGAACCTTATTTCATTAAAATGCACCTTGCAAGTACTATGAAACTTAAGGACGATTCAGCTGCTTTCTGCAACTTGAGGAAGTGTTTTGATATCCAAAGAAAGGGCTGAAATTAGTATAAAACCTCTACCAAAAATGCAGACAATACTGAGTCACAATTGTAGACAAATACAGCTATCCATTCTTGTTAATTACAGTTCTCTATGTATACCCCATCATTACTGCAGGGTATAAATAACAAAAAGGAAAATAAGCTTACAGTTCCTCAGATGAGAAGACCTACAGGCTTTCTTCATCCATACAATATTCCAGTCCCTCTTTCCTCATGTCACTAACTTTGGCCTATCAGCAGAAGTTAAGCTTTTTCCTGATTGCTAACATGAAACTTCCTCCCAGCTTCAACAGCTTCCCTGTAAAGATAGCAAGTAATTAGAGTATGCAAACAAAATTTGCACACCCTCTGAAAATCTAAGATGTCCCATATGAATAAAGGACAAAACTTAAGTTTAGTTCCTTAGGTGTTGTACAATTGAATCAACCACATGGTTGTATTGACCAATGTAGCAAAAACAACTTTATCTTTTTCAAGGACAATTAAATTCAAACATATGGCTTATTGGTCAATGTAACCACATGGTTGAATTGAAGTTAATTGGAAAACCTAAGGTATAACATTATGCGCACATTTCACAGATTTCACAATTGGTCTAGAACTGTAACTGTAAAAAAAGTTTCATTCTCTCTTTTGGTAACTTAAGTCATAAGCAACCGAAAACCAAGGCCTACATAAACCAGAAGAAGGTGATCATGATCACTACCTAAAGGCATTTACAAGCTCCATATTTTCAGGGTCAAGCTGCACTCCCTCATAAAAAGAGTTGGCTGCTTCATCAAATTTCTGCAATAATAAGAGCAAGATAAATAACATCAGATGACAAACATCACAATTGTTGTTTCAAGTGTTAAGGACCAGAAGGGAACACAAGAGCATGCCTGCAATAAACGTAAAGCTGCACCTTCCCGATAGCACGCTTTTGGCCAATCCGGTCTTAATGCTCGGCAGGCCTTTGCATCAGCTAAGGCATGCTCAGGTTGACCCAAACGTATCCAACAAAGGCTCCGATTGGAAAGCAAAGTAGCATCAGTGGGATCTAAATCGATTGCCTGTAAATTCATCACCAAACGATACAGTTCCAGTCACAATGCCAGAAGCTCACGTGTTATGCTGGCAACACATTCAAAATAGATGAAGTATATCTAGCTATATTAGGGTGTATAACTACATATTAGGGTGTATAACTACAATGCCAGAAAGAACTTCAAGATAGCTGCAATTCCCATATGTGATATCTACCCAACAGAGATAGTATATGGCAGGATATGTATCCAATATGTACAGTAAATAAGATCTTTTTTTCGTTTTTCTTTTTTCCTTTTCCACAGATATGCCATAAATAAAGCATAGATACTTTTGAGTGTAAAATAATTTCCTTAAGAAAAAAGGGAATTTAAATGTAAAATACAAAATCTAGGGTCCTAGAATGCAAGAAACCATCAAGATTTTAAATTTCTATAAATATCAAATATGAATCATGGATAATGTTTTCTTTTGTTATATATAGCTTCCAAATTAGTTTTGTCATTTGTACATATTTTAAGCCTAAAAATAACATATTCCTGCCTTATTGTATCTAGACTTTCCAGAATTGATGTATCGTATTGTATCCATATGGGTGCCTCATTCATACGGTCTAGGTGTATTCTCAGTCCAAACCTTGTCCTCATTCCTATAACCCATTACCAACTACAACACAGCAAAAATAACTTCTAAACTTCTAACAATTTGGCTCTGCAGATATGCATTTCTAGGCTCTGGATGGCCAGAGCCAAAGAAAAATACTTTGAGATGGTGATCAGGAGATCATAATTTGTGACTGAGGATACTTGTCAAAATACCATATCCATGTACCCAATCCAAGTAACCGTGCTGACAACTTCAGTGATTTAATCAAATACACTCTAAATATTCAGATTTCTGAAAAATTCATGGACGGTGCTCATGGCAGGTACATGCCCATTCCAAATAAAAGTTAAGTGTTGTAGCATTTCCTATTAATTTATTAAGAGAATGTAAAGGCAGAGGCCTAAAGAATCTACATGTAGAAAGGTGCAAAGGACAGGTATAGCACATGCCACATGGTGTATCTACTACCAAAAGAAACACTAACAATATTAATCTAGGAGCTAGATTCTGTCAGAAAAATATAAGTCGTATTTGTTGAGCCAAGAGCTTGATTACTTTATCTAAAAATGCACTCAATTTTATTAGCTAACCACAGTAATTATGTACATTTTTCTCTGCTATCAAATGAACTAGTATCAAGCAAGAGATCAACCAAAATGAAAATCATAGGCTTGCAACTGAATAAGGAAAATTTTCAATAGTTAAAGCAGAGAAATATTCAATTAGTCAAAGGAGAAGTAGTTACTTGTGTATAAGCATCTATAGCCGTATGAAAATCTTTTCTTTTGAAAGCATCATCTCCTCTTGATTTTGCTTCTGCAGCTTTCTTCTTTGCTTCAGGTGCAACCTGAAATGTTTTATTATAAGTAATAGAACAGTTTTATTAGAAAAGGAACACTTCATGTGCATAAAGCATGAACACAAAAGTGTCAAAACATACAAAAATTACAAAGAATAGATGCATGCGTTACACCTAAACTCTCAATAAAGCTAACAATAGAGGTAAAAGTAGTAAAACACCAAGCCCAGGACCACTGGTACAAAGAAGTAACAAAATTGTCGAACGGTTTGCTCTCAGAGCACTCCACATCCTAAAACTACGGTGATTGCGCTCAATCCAAATAGTCCACATCAAACAAGTAGGAACCATGTTCCAAATGGAAGAATCATGTTTCCCAAACCAGTTTCGCCAGGCAAAAAGGAGATCCTTGACCCGTCCTGGTAAAACCCATACCACTCCAAACAACTGAAAAACAAAGTTCCACAGGCCAAACAACCATAAATGATCTACCGTTTCCCATTCCCATGACACATGCAACACCATCCCGCCAATGCATACCCCCATTGCATAAGATTATCCATAGTAAAAAAATTTCCACACACTATTGTCCACATAAAGAAGGCAACCCTCCTAGGCACTTTAACACCCCAAACACTCCTCCAAGGAAATGGACCAGCCTGCATCTCCCCCCTTAACGCCATGTAAAATGAGCGAGTATCAAAAATCCCATTACGATTCCGCCTCCACCGCCAACCATCTAACCCATCTCCATTAGGGACACCTGAATTTAGGAAATAGAACAGCTCTGCAACTACCTTAACCTCTAATCATTATGTTATGGTGAAAAGACACATCCCAAACCCAAGCCATTCCTTCACCTAACAAAACCAAGCATCTGTTGATAGTAGCATTATAGTTAGAAGCACATGTGAATAATTTAGGAAACACCTCCTTCAACGAGCGATCACCACACCACCTATCATGCCACAACCTAGCCCAAGAGCCTAAGCCCACTTCAAACTCCACATATTGAGCAAAATCATCCCACCCCAACATAATACTCTTCCAAAGGGCAATCCTCTTAGTTCTCCATCCCCCTTTTCCAAACTATATTTCCCCGCAATAACCCTCCTCCAAAGCTGGGTTCCCTCCAAGCCAAACCTCCATAACCATTTTCCCAATAATGCCTTATTGAAAGGCACAACCTTTTGAACCCCCAAGCCACCGTGGGCCACAGGCAAGCAAATCGTCTTCCAATCCACCAAATGATGCTTAACCTCCTCTCCCATACCAAACCCCCCCCCACCCAACAAAGAAAATCTCGTTGAAGTTAGATTACGTGTCAATTTGGGGATATCAAAGTTGGTTCTAGCAGGTGTTGTGCCTGACATAGAGGGGTTGGCGAATATTTTGGGCTGTAAAACATCTAGCTTACCAATGCTTAGATTATACCGTAAGAGAGAGATGAGTAGCAGGTATATAATCTTAAGGTGTAACTACATCCAATCCCTTGCAAGTGGTAGAGGAGAGAACCACTTCAATGCACCATAATTCAAAAATTACGCATGAATCATTTCAAGCAATCACAAAATGACATCTTGTTTTTCTTTTCAGTAGCAATTAATGCTTCTCCAACTCTGGCTTAAATTCTCGATCAAAATTCAAATTCTTATATAAAATATTTTGCAGTAATACAAAGAAATAAAACCAGTAAATGATTTGAATGTGTTCCTGGTTCTGTCTTTTGGTTGAACTGGTGGTTAGGCAGTTAAAATCGGGATATTGACTTCTGAATTAGATGTATGATGTTATGTATTGATGAGTTAAGAGTCGTAAATAATCTTACCAAGAAAAAGTAAAAGCTTGAAACCATCCAATTCCAGGTGACTATTCTAATGAAGAATCAGATCAGCAGTAAAGCATAAACAATAAAATTTACATCGGAGTAAAACGTGGCACCTCAGGGAGATCTTGTTTTGATAATGCAGTTTCCTCCAGCAAATTAACTTCCTTTCCATTTCTTGTTTCTTCCTGCAAATTTTTCCCTTCAAAGTTAATACAAGAATCTACAATAGCTTCAAGTTTGGCAGAGAAAAAATGGTAAACTAACAACCAGCAAGGTAGGAACTATTAAATTGTAATTTTTTTAGACAATAACAAGCAGAAAATGATAAAAAATAAATAAATAAATTGTATTTTCATAGTGACAAGACTATGGCAGTGTTTCTTTGTTGCTTAGGTTCATCTTTTATATTCATCTTTTCCCCTAGTTCCGCAGTGGGCAGATCTCTTTTCACTCTGTCCAATCTCCTTTCGTTGCAAAATTTGATTTTTATTTTCCTCCAAAAGAAGCACAACCTGTCCTTTAACATGGGGACCAGACCTCAAAATACATATGAATGGAGAATGAATTATTTTTTTGTACTCTAATCCAAAAGAGAAAGGGTGAACATTTAGTCACCGCTTGTACCAGGCTAAGAAAGAAACAGAGACATGTAAAACAAAATCCTGCACCCAGAGATTCGATATATAGTTTTTAGTTTAGAAGATATGATTTAATGGATAATACACTATTAAGCCCACAGAAATAAATATGTATAATCACTGCAAAGTTGGACAGCTTCTTTCCATCCCCACATATCCAACACAATATGTCAGGATCTTAATACCTGTTTGCTAATCTCAGACTGCATATAATCAAGTATATCATCAACAGTCCAATTTGGAATGCTCTGCACTTTTGATGTCAAAGGAAAAAGAGTCTCAACAGCTCCTCGATTGCCTCTTGCAGCTGCAACTTGGATTGGCTTTAGACCATCCTGTGATGCAAAAACAGTTAAAATTTATTTCATATTGGAGATGAAGTCAACTAACATTGATGTGAAAAAAACCATCCATATCTTAATTTTTTTTTTTATAAGATATCTTAAATTTTTTTAATATGGTATCATATAGATAGAAGCCACCAATTGAAACAGGAACCAATTCATAATTATAAATAGAAATGGCTGATATGCTAGGTCATGGTGCTTAACCCTATATTTTTGGTTACATAACAATCTGCTTAGTATAGAATATTATCTAGATTGGGGCTTTGGCCCTAGTTATGATGGACTCAACCAAATTTTTTTTCCCTAATATTTGACAATTCGGCATATGCAACTAAAAGGGGACAAATAGCAAGATCAATTTTGAGAAAATCCAAGTTAGTAAGCGGATTACAAGTTGGGAAAAAAGAGGAAGTTCATCTGGAAGATAGCACCACTTTGTCTGATAGGATGTGTTGAAGATAATAGCATGAATCAAGGAAACTATTAAACCATGGTTGGGGATATGGTTCCTTAAATCACAGCTTGAATCAAGCCGCATGAATCAAGGAAATGTGTTTCCTTGATTCATGCTATTATCTTCAACAGGATGCATTTAGAAGGAGTGTAGAAAAACATTTGAGTTCTAATCATTTTTTTCATTGCTAAGGAGGTGTTGCCCATGATAAAAAAGGGATGTTCCTCACTTATAATAAAACATCAATGAATAAAAAGTTTAGGAAAAGGCATATTTCTGAATTTAGACTACTTATAGAACACTAAATAGAAATAAAAAGAGGGATGACATGAGGAAGCACACATGCATACCACGTGTCAACAACTTCTAGTATGTTTAAATTCCTTAAAACATAACACAATTAAAAAGGTTTGGGCAAGTGTCATGCTTGAGCTACTAAACAAGGAAAAGGAAAAAAAAAAAAAAAAATTGGAAGTATCATTTTGCTGTTAATGAGGACTACAACGTGTCAAAAGTACCATTTTTCTTATTGCTAGCAATTCCATTTTTCATGAGTCATGTTGGTAAGTGGAGGTCAAAGTTTTCAGAAATCAATTTCTAGACCCCCCCCACGGGGGAGGGGGGGTGGGGATGAATTTTTTTAAGCAGATTAGATGCCCCCCCACCCCCACCCCCCCCAGTATTCTAATATTGTTATGAATGCTAACAATAATGTAATAGCACTAGCAAATAAAAATAGTTGTGCTGAGTCCAGATATAAAGGGTCAATTCGTGACTATGTGGTGCAACCTAACTAATGGCCTTACCAGAAAGGTAGCTGCCTTATGACCTAAACTACTTAATAATCCAACCTAACCAAAGAACCTATGATGGAGAAAAAAAAAATCCAAAAGACAAAGGCAAAGAGAGAGATGGCACAAAAAATTTGAACAAATAATAAAGAAAGTCTGATAGACTAAATGAATTGCATCAGATTATCTTTTTCGTTTTTATTTAAGTAAAATAATTATATTAAAAAGTGGAGACAGTTCAAACATACAATAAGTACATTTGAACCACTCCAAAAGAGTTACAATCGAAGATTCAAAAGATCTGTAAATTCTAGAGAAGAGGATGAAGGGATGCTACCTAAGGTAGTCATCCACTCATACAAAGAACATCAGATTATCTATTTTTAAACCCCTAACATGTTTCTTCATCATTAATCTATATGCCACACATGAAAAACCAGATAAGCCACATTTTTAACAGTACTTCACATTGTGGCTGAACAGATGTAGGCAGAATATTATATGAACCCAAGAGCTTTTTTCTGAAACTCCTACATGTAAATGCATTGAGACAAACAAGAGATAAAGAAGAGAAAAGACTTGGTTTACTTCTCAAGTAAAAAAAATAAATGTAGGGAAGAGTTATAGCCTCACCTCATCAGTGACATTTGGATCAGCTCCGGCTTTCAACAAACAGTTTATGATTTCCAAGCTCCCATTATCAGCAGCAATGTGCAAAGGGGTTGCTCCACCAGCACTGATATTTACATTTGCACCTGCCTATACATTAGAAAATGCAAAAGTTAGGGTTGCAGAAGAAAATTTTGTATGAAGTAGCACAAAATTAAACTATAAGGCGTATTCTGAGGAAACACAAATAAACAGAAACATATATATCAGAGGACTGAAATCACAGAGGTTAAGCACCAAACAAACACCCTTTCACATTAGCCCCAACTTTATATACAGTGTGCAAATTATAAAGTTCAATTCAAAATATACAATATCATATTTCAGTAATTCACATAAAATTTCATTTGCAAAAGTCTAAAATTGTAATTTTTTTTTTAAAGTACATTTGATGACTAAAGGCCACTTAGGTAGTGAAATTATTCTTTCCCTCCACCCCCAGTTAAAAGAATATACGAGTCTATGACAATGGGAGGGGCTATCACCACCCCATGAATGGTTGCCTTCTACACAACCCCCTTTCACAATGTGGAATAGGGTAGTGTGGAAACAACCATTCATGGTGTAAATATTATTTCCCTATAAAAATTTAGCACCACAGAACAAGACTTATCGGACTCTTAACATTTATCCGGATTGAAATATCCCCTCTACAACCCTCCAAAAGGAACTGAGAAATATTAATGACAAATATATATATATATATATATATATATATATATATATATATATATATATATATATTCTTTTAAAATAGATATGTAGAAAGAACTGGCACAAAGTCCATATAATTTATTAAGATGAAGAAAAGTATAGAACCTGAATCAACAACTCTAAGCATGCCAGTGAACCGGCTGCCACTGACGACAACAGTGGAGTAATATTATCATCTGTTTCAGCATTAGGCTGCAAAACAATTTCAAGAAAATGAATCAAACAATACAAGAGAATCTCAACTCACATTTCAATGAAATAACAAGAGACTCAATTATAAAATAACTACCCTAACTCTTGATCAAATGACCTAAGGGAAACGAAATAATTGACATGATGAGAAGTTTTGGATGACGATATGATATTTGCAAAACATCTATTATAACTTTATAATGAATTTTTAAGCCTGAATCATTTTGCACACCAAGTGAATCATCCTTTTTACAAATGTGAAGACTTAAAGTTGAAAAATCATTTTGCACACCAAGTGCTTGAAGGACTAAGGGCCCCACAAGAATGACAAAACCTAGACACATCCATAGAATACATATTTTGGGGTACTTCTTGACTTTTCAAATAAAGTAAAGGATAACTTAGGAAATTTATTTAAATTGTGTCCATTGACATTTCAAAGAAGATCATATTTCAGGAAATCCAAAGCAAAAATAGAGGACCAACAAAAAGGGACAGATGGAGTAAAAGATAACATTAAAAGAACAACAAATGCAAGCTTACATTAGCATGGTGTTCCAATAGAACTTTCACAGCATCTTGTTGTCCATGACCAGCAGCCCAAATTAAAGGAGTGCCAGCATCACTTTGTGAATCAACATCAACACCTTTGGAAAGTAAACTCCTCAGCAACTCAATATCTCCTGTAAGAAATCACAAAGTATAATCAAGTGGGATATGAATGAAAAACTCAGTGAAATTGAGCAATATTAAATTCTTTATATCTAGCCATATCATGCAAATATGTGAATCCCACCACATAACGGTATAAATATGAGGTTATGGAGATATGGATGATTTTTAATTTTAGAACTTAGGAAGGGTGAGTTTTAAAAGCTAGTTTCTGGGATTAAAATTCTGCTCAGGTTAAGAAATCAAAAAATGAACAGAAGTTTTCAAATTATCAAAACATCTCAATGATTAGGACCACAGAAACAAATAACTCCATCATGCTAAAAAGAAAGATGTTAAGATGGAGAGGTGACTTTTTACTCAAATAAGGAGAGAAGATGCAAAGCAGAAATCTTAGCAATAAACGCTCTAATACACACGTTCACATGCGCATGCGCACACAAAACAACCCAAAAAGGAAGACAAGGAATGACAATTAGACAACACACCTATTCCAGCAGAATGATGCAGGGCTGTGGCCCCTAAGTCACTAGGTATAGAAGGATTGGCACCATGCTCGAGAAGGTATTTGGCAGTACCAATATGTCCTTGCCGAGCAGCATGAATAAGAGGAGTCTCACCTGTAGATAAATAACAAAAATCAATAGATTAGCCAAAACATCATTATAATAACCATGACACCTCTATCAAATGAGAATGCATGTCATCTCAAGTTTACATTTGTACTTTTTTTTTTTTGATAACATGGAAACCTTTCTAAAGAAGAGCCATTTTGGACTCGCCTGACCCTACCCGCCAGAACACTATTAAATCAAAGACACATAAATGTCAACCATAGAAATTATGACAGATTTGTTTACTAATGATTAAAAGATAAATAACTCATGAACTACAACGACACAATAAGACAACCGTAACTACCAAATCCAAGATTACAGTAGCATGTGAATCTCTTCATATTGATTATAAGTATAAATCATGAGGTTTGACAATAAGCTTTACATTTATTGTGAACCTACAAGAGCCCAACTTATTTTCCTTCATCTAAAGGACACAACCCTTCTGTGATGTCTTACTGTCAAGTGTACTTCTAAGATCAGAAGCATGACTTGCTAACAACTTGAATGAATGAAACATACATAATGTAAGACAATGAATTCTTATCGCAAGGAGCAAAAGAACATTCTAATCATTTATATGGTCTTTAACAAATTACAGGGTAATTCTACACCCTTGTGATGCAATTCGGCACCAATACATTGATCTTTTTTCTTTTAATATAAATGCCATTCCATTTTTAATGAGTGATGTCAATATTAAGAGAAGAAGAAATATATATACAAACAGGACAAATGGAGTATATCAGCTATATACCCAAAAGTTCCTGTACTATATCAAAATCTCTATGAATCTATTAAATAACACATATTTGATGGTTTACCCTCATCCAAAGTCCAGAGACACAAAAGAAAAGAGACCCAACAAAATGAGATTTCAATCTCTCTATAGACAACTCTTGCCCCTCAAAAGTCTTCCTGTCCTTTCCCTCCAATTCTGCCACACCAAACACGATGGAACTATATTCCATTCCTAAAATAATTGTTTCTATGATGCCAACATTGAAGCACTCAATGTACTGTCTTTGACATGACTCATTTCTATATTCACCCCAAAGCTACAGACACAAACAACCATAAATCCCTTGCTATTGGACAATACACTAGCAAATTATCAAGTTATTATTCGCCATGTTGTTTACATATACAACATTGATTCAATACAAACATCGGGGTTTAATAAGATTGTCTACAGGTTATCTTCCCCCATGACGCTTTACGCAGTCCACAAAGAAAGCTATCCCCCAAGGAACCTCACTTGCCATACAGCCTTCCAAGGAAAGTCTGATACAATGGGCCCCTTTAGCACCTCATAGTACGATCAAAACTAAAACAGCCATTTTTATTTAATAAACAGCACACCTTAACATCCATCCCCACATTAATTTTTGCTGAATACAACACCTCAAAGAAGTTGGCGAACATTTCCAATTTCCAATCTTGAGCAGGACTCACAAAGATTGGATTCTAAAGGACCCCAACAGTGATTAGTCAGATAACAAAGCATCTTTTTTGTAGCTAATAATCATGGAACGTGATAAGTTGTTCCACGTGATCTTATTATGTCAGGTATTCTATATAGCATTAAGAAAACACAGTTTGGTCTTATTTTTGAAGGACAACAAGCTTTCTTGGGAAGTTGTAGTAGGAATGTCATCCCCCAAAAAGCTCTGATTTCAAATTGATCTTAGCCAAAAATGTACTAGTTAAATAATTTATTTAGCTAATTATTTGTTGCAAATTAACTATACAAGTGATGTATCTTATTGTTAACATCATTTTTCTTTTTTTTAATCCATCTTAATAGCCTAAGAACTTAGTAGTCCCACCACGTAGAAGGGCCTCCATTCTATCAGCAAAAGTACTATAATACACTCTAAAACCCAAAGGAAAAAAAAAATACCAAGAGCTTAAAACTGACCAAGCAATTTCCAATTTTTGAAGTCATAACCAACAGCCATGGAAACCAATCCAGCACTATCAGCATTGATAGCAAAACACAATAAATAGAAACTCCCCACCCAGCATACAAACATGATGGAGAAGATTATTATATAAAAACTGTAAAACCCATAATATATATATATATATATATATATATATATATTCCATCCAAGTGGTATTTAATTTGAGACACACCCATTCCAACACAACCAATCATTTTTTTTTTTGGTAAGTTACACATGCACCTAGTGGGTTTTGAACCCACAACCTCACCCTCTGTCCCATAATTATGGGAGAATGAAGTACCCGTTGAGCTAAAGCTCATTGGTCATTCCACCACGACCAATCAAACTCAACAAAAGAGTGAATCAAACAATAAAAACTGCATCTGCACAATGTAAATTCCTAATTCCTGATTTTTTTTTTAAGGCACATACCATCTTCATCCTTCGTATCGACATCAAGCTTCAACTCCTCCAACAAATACTTGCAAATGTCAGTGTTCCCCTCCCTCGCTGCAAAGTGAAGCGCCCCTCGTTTGTTTGCATCCTTAATATCCGCCACCGTTCTCGCCAACCCCTTTCCTTCGTCAAGTTGCCCCGCCAAATCTATCCCAATAAAATTAACCCCAAATAAATATTCCAAATTCACACACACTCAAAAATCATAAACTTAACCCCCAAAAATTATTCAAAATTCACACATATTCACTGATAAACACACCAATAGCAAAATTGAACCCAAATAAAACAATCAAAAGTCACACAAATTCATTTATACACTCTCACACACAACAAATGAATATAAAAGATATGAGCTTACTCTTTAAGAGATCAAGATTGCCAGTACAAGCAGCATTCAGAAATTGTTGAACTTTCTGCCTCACTGCATTTAGTAACAGAGAGAGTGATAGAGAAGAATTAAGAAAAATATACACACGCAGAGAAAGAGAAAGAGAAGCATTCAAGTACGAATAATGGGTTTTACCAAACACAGCCTAAATCAAAGAAAGAATCAAACTTGCAAAATTATTCATGTTTTTTTTTTGTGCCTATGTGTTTTTCTGCATGTGGGTCTGTGTCTCTGACTCTGTGTGTGTATATACATATATGAGAGAGAGAGAACCTGCAAGGGCATCAGAAGCATTGAGGGCCATAATGATCAGGTGAAGAAGAAGAAGAAGAAGAAGTACTTTCTAAAACCCTAAACAGTAAGCTCTTTTCTTCTGGGGTTTATAAGTCTTGAGCTTCAAAGAAACAGAGGCTTCTTTTTTTTTTTTGAGGAAAAACACTGCAATACTTATGAATTAATGGAAGAAAAATCAGAGTACAAAACAGGAATAATGTCTGGAGGAACATCCTCCATCCAAACACATAAGTTCTGGATATTTAGTGCTCTACGAGCTAAAGCGTGGGCAACTGTATTGCCACTGCGACGAGTATGAGTGAATTGATATCTTTCAAAGTGGTGGAGTAGTGCTTTGGCATCTTCTAAAACCAGACCGTAGACATTGTGCATGGCTTCAGGACTGGAAATCTCACGAATAATAAGATCTGAATCCCCTTCAAAAATTGCATCAAAGATGCCGATCTCCAAAGCAAATTGGATGGCTCTTTTTGCAGCTCGGGCTTCTATCATTTCTGCTGAGGGGCAGGTCTTCACTCTCTGGCTTAAAGTAGCAATAACCAGGCCATTTTGATCACGGATTACCACTCCTATACCGCCCTCCTTAGATTCTCTGAAAATAGCTCCATCAAAATTCACTTTATATTTGTACGAGGTTGGAGGTTGCCAAGACACTTTCGGATTTGGTGGGCTCTGGTGATGCTCCTTAAGATGTATCCGTGCATGCTCCTGAATTAGTGTTTCAGCTCGGTGGCAAATCTGAGTATAGTCATCACTGGGAAGATGCAGACGTGTTTGGTTCCTTTTGTGCCACAACAACCAACACATGGCTGCAAATTTCTCCAGGAGTAGAGCTCTGTTGTGCGAACCCACTTGTCGCACTAAATCATGGAAAGAACCAAACTCCTGCTTCCGGATTTCAGCTAGTTCATGCTGCGTGGACCAGGAACACTCAATTGCCGGACATTTCCAAAGTGCATGAAGGCAGTCCTCCACACCCGTTCCACAGTTATCACACCATGGTGAATCCACTATCTGCCGCCTTGATAATCCCAGTTTTGATGGAAGAGATTCGTGGCATGCTCTCCAAAGAAACGATCTAATCTTGGCAGGAGCACACATGGACCAGATGTCTTTCCAGAGAGGATCTCTCTCTCCATGCCGAGAACTTCCTGGATTAGTGTTCTGCACCTCCTGGAGCAGAATGTGATAGCCGCTGCGAACTGAGTACTTCCCATCTCGTGTTGCATGCCAAATAAGCTTGTCAGGTGGGGAGCTACTGCTTATAGGAATTTGGAGGATTGCCTCAGCATCATAAGGAAGGAAAGATGCCCGAATCTTCTCCACATCCCATTCGAGTGGTGAACCTCGCATAAGGAGTGCCACCTTAGAACCATGAGGGAACATAGGAAGTGGAGAGATGACTCGGCGATGCCCTTCATCAAGAAGCCAGTTTGCATTCTTTATGGGAATCTTCTGACCATCCCCCACTCGCCAACTTGAGCCTGATAAAATAAGAGATTTAGCTTGCATTATGCTGCGCCATGCAAAAGACCCCCTTGTTTTCAGTGATGCCTCAAGGATGTTTCCATTTGGGAAAAATTTTGGGCTAAACACCTTGAAGAGCAACGAGTTTTTGCAGTTCATAAACCGCCAAAATTGCTTTGCCAACAGGGCAATATTGAATTTTTGAAGTTCTCGAAATCCAAGTCCTCCATTACCCTTTGGTTGGCAAAGCTTTGTCCAGCTAATCCAGTGAACTTTCCGTTCTTGGTCCTTTTGCCCCCACCAAAATCGTCTCATAATTGCTTCAATATCCTTGCAAAGCTTTACAGGGAGTTTGAAGCAGTTCATAGTGTAGGTAGGGATTGCTTGTATCACTGCTTTGATGAGGATTTCTCTTCCAGCTTGGGACAGAAGCTTTTCTTTCCACCCTTTCACCTTGCTCCAGACCCTATCTTTTATTTGTGAGAAACAAGCCATCTTTTCTTTTCCCACCAGAGAGGGAAGGCCCAAGTATTTCTCGTATTGCCTGATACTAGGGACTCCCAGAATGTTCTTGATGTCATCTTGTGTAGCTTGTGATGTATTGTGACTGAAAAAAAGAGTGGTCTTGGATCTGTTTAACTGTTGTCCCGAGGCCTTCTCATAAATGTTAAGGAGATCCTGAATTTTGTGGCATTCAGCTTGTGTAGCCCTGCAAAACAGTAAACTGTCATCTGCAAAGAAAAGATGGGTAAGTTTTGGACCTCTCCGGCATAGGGATACTCCATGGATCTCTCCTTGAGCAGCGGCTTTGTTTAGCAATCCATTTAAACCTTCCGCACACAATAGGAAAAGGTATGGCGAGATTGGATCCCCCTGGCGGAGTCCCCTTGATGGAGTGATATGTCCTCTTGGCTCGCCATTAATGAGAAGTGAATATGAGACTGTTGTAATACACTCCATCATAAGGGAGACCCATTGACTGTGGAAACCCATCTTGAGCATGACTTGTCGAAGGAAGCTCCACTCGACTCTATCGTATGCTTTGCTCATGTCGAGTTTGAGAGCCATGGATCCAACTCTTCCTTGTCTTTGATTGTGCATATGATGTAAAGTTTCAAAAGCAATCAAGACATTGTCAGTAATTAATCTTCCTGGGACGAAAGCACTCTGAGTTTCTGCTATAACTGTGGGCAAGACTTCTTTGAGACGGTTAGCAAGCACTTTCGAGATAAGTTTATAAATAACATTACATAAACTTATCGGTCTATATTCAGTAACATGCTCAGGATTTTTTACCTTTGGGATAAGTGCAACAAATGTATGATTAATGGAAGGGGGAAGTGTACCCGAGTTGATGGAGGAAAGTACAGCCTGCACAACTTCTTTCCCAACCACTTTCCAGTAGCTTTGATAGAAAGCTGGAGGCATCCCGTCGGGCCCAGGGGCTTTAAGAGGTGCCATCTGCTTCAATGCCACTGCCACTTCCGATTCTGTATATGGGCGAGTCAATTTAGTGTTCATTTCTGCAGTGACACTTGGATTAATTCCAGCCAGCACCTGATCAACTTCCTCCAACGGAGCAGCTTGGAATAAGTCTTCATAGTATCTGATGAACCGGTTGCCAATTTCATGAGGGTCTTCAACGAGCTCACCTGTACCATCCCGAAGCACCACTAGAGAGTTTCGCCTTTTGCGGTGTGTAGCTCGACTATGAAAGTATTTGGTATTTTGGTCCCCGTCTTTCAACCACAATGCACGAGATCGTTGTTGCCACATCTTTTCTTCTTTGCAAAGTAACGTGTTCAGCTCTTGGCGAAGGGAGAGAACTTGATCATGACCTCGGCCTGATATGCTTTGTTCTTCTGCTTTTCTCAACTCTTCTTTCTTCTCTCTGATTTTTCGAGTTATAGAACCAAAATGAACCCGACTCCATGCAGTTAAGTCCCTTCCACATCTAGTAAGCATTTCTTGTACCTGAACCATTGGTGAGCCCCTCACTTTCGGCACCCATGCCTTGGTGATAGTTTCTTCACACCCCGATTCCGTGCGCCACATGTCTTCAAAACGAAACAGCTTTCGCTTTGTTCTTTGAATCTGCAGAGGAGCCGTAGTTAACCAAATGGGCTTGTGGTCAGATTCAGTGTTGTCTAAATGGTATACCACTGCCGAGTGGAAGTGGAGGATCCACTCATTTGTTGCCATGAACCTGTCCAAACGTAACCATGTGGTGGCATCACCCTTTCTGTTATTGCACCAGGTAAATGGGAGTCCCCTGTAGCCAAGATCAATGAATTCACAGTCATCAATAACGTTCCTGAAGCCTTGCATTTGATTGTCATTTCGACTGCACCGCCCTTTGTATTCAGAACTACGGACAATTTCATTGAAGTCACCAGTGCAGCACCATGGCAGAGAGAATTGGTTCTTGAGAGCTCGAAGGAGGTTCCATGAATTCTCACGGAGGTGTGTTTCAGGAGCCCCATAGAAGCATGTAAGTCTCCATGGGAATGCTGAGTTGCCATCAATGACTGTATCAATATGAGAAAGAGAGTAAGATTTAATGGTTAAATTTATATCATGCTTCCAAAACAAAACCAAACCACCACCTTTATTAATTCTTTTGACTACAAACTTATTTGAAAAAAGAAATCTACAACGCAATAATTCAATACGATTATCATCCATCCATGTTTCAGAGAGAAACATGATGGAGGGGTCCTTTTCTCGCACTAAGCGTGCTAGCTCTTGAACTGTCCCGTGGTTCCCAAGCCCGCGACAGTTCCAGCTGAGGCAATTCATGGCTTCCGGCAGAGCTGGAATCCAGCTTCTGCCGATATCTCTTCTAGTGTGCTATCCAGGACAACCATGGTGTGAAGGGAATCCACGGGTGCTGTATGGTCTGGCACAAACTTTTTCTTTTTTTCTGGACTGGGCTCAGTGTCTTCAGATGAAGGATGGCGCTTGAGAGGGCAAGTGGAAACAGGGGCTCCAGTTGTGGCATTATGGGCTCGTGCATATTTTTTCCACTTAGAGCTTCGAACTCGAGGGCTTCTAGTATTGCATGGAGGCCCATTAGTGATGTCTCCCAGGATCACACGAGGAGTTGTGCTTATTGGAGGAGAGTTGGGACCCACGGCTGAGGCGGCAAATTGGTTTTCAAGGATAGGAATGTCATGGCCAATATTCGGAGTGATGGGATCATCCAGTTTTGGAACGTAATTAATTGCCTCATCAATTGCATGCAATTGTTCCGTAAAGATTTGATCTCTTGACTTTTGGAGCAGCACGAAATCAGGGACTCCCGGATTTTGTTCAAATTCCATATCAAGCACCTGGTTGTCAGACGGAATTTCTGGGTTCTCTGCAGGTTCCGGCGTTGGGCAGTGATGGCCTGAGGACGGTGGTGTTGTTGGACGGGCTTGGCTCTCCCTTGCTGTTTTTGGCTTATCACGCGGTTGTATACCAGGCACCACGATCACGGTTTTCCGTGGGGGGCGGTCCAATTCTGCTCGCAACCATGCCCCGTATTGAGGAGCTTCTGGAGATTCAGCATTCTTGCTCCGCAGACCTTCGTCGCAGTCTTTCTCAGCGTGGTCAAGGCATCCACAGCGGTAACAGAAGTTGGGAAGTCTTTCGTATCGAAAGGCAACCCAGCTCTTTTTTCCTGCCTCCATTCTAATCATTCGACCTCGGCTCAAGGGTGTTGTAACATCCAAACGAACGCGGACTCGCATGCAGTTTTCACCGCCTCTGTCATCATCTTTACCAGCTACTCGTTCAACCTGGCCAAGAGTTTTGCCAATCACAGCAGCAGTGTCCTCTGTCATGCGGCGAACAGGGAGGTTATGAATCTGAATCCAAAATGAGGCATGAGCGAACAGCAGGTCATCTATAGGAATAGCATCACTGAGCCTTTCAAAAACCACAAGAAACTTGTCAAAGGACCATGGTTCATTGATCAACACTCGCTCGAGGTCCAACGCATCTTCGAAGACAAGAGCGATCCGGTTCTGTCCTAAATCCTGTACTGAGAAACTCTTTTTGGTTTTCCAGAGTGGCTTGAAAGTTCTCGCCACAGAGTCGATGTTGAGGACCCGCGGGGTCAGAAACTTGGCAACAAGAATGTTCTCTGATTGTTGTGTGGTATGTTCTAGATCGACGTCGAACCCTTCCTTATCAGAGAGAGTAAAACGCTTCCACATGTCTTCCAGGGGTTCCATGGCTATCAAGAAGTGGGAATAGGTAAATAGGAAACAGGGGAGCAAAAGGTGGAGGGGACGAGGAAGGTGGTAGAGAGGTTGATACGTAACAAAAGAGTCCAAACTATCTGCACAGAGGCAGAAGGGACGCACGACCGTCCTACCTGTGGTAACAAGACCACCGGAGGGGACCAAGACTTGTACTTTGACAAGGACGGATTCCACTGACGGCTAGGGTTTGAAGTGGTCGCTCCCTAGCCGAGAGAGAGACACTTATAAAGTCATCATGATCGTCACTACCTAGCCGAGAGAGAGACAATTAAATAGATCATTCACGTATATTTTAGTCACTTGACCTTTTTAATGAGTGATGTGACCTTTTTTTTTAAAATAATACATGTGAATAGTCTATTTAATTGATAAGTAGTGGGTTAGATGAAAATTCCTACAATCCGGATTAGAGATAAACCATGTTCAATTAAAATGATGAGTTTAAATGAGAAAACCCCTCTGATCCTTTCCTCATCCCTTTAAAAGAACATCCAAACAAAGTGAATTAAATCACCCCCATCTCATTCCAAATAATTTTCTATGTTCTCCCTCTATCCAAAGACACTCTTAGCAAAAAAATGAAAAGAAAAAGGATTGATTCTATTACCAAATATAAATTTAAGTGATGAAATAATGTTACAGCTATAATGTTTTCACAACAATTTTACAAAATTATATAGGTGACAAGTTTTCATTGGTTTTCTCATGACCTCACCACTAACACCACTTTATTGTTTATCATTTACAATTTATCAGCAAACCCATATTGTGAAAATACGACCTTAGCTTTATTCTTATTTGTTTTTAATGAAACTCATTAATCTAAAACAATTTCAAACTTCCAAATTTCAACCTCTTTGGATGGCATAGTACGCTATAGAATTAAACAAGGAAGATAGCATATCCCTAATTGCCTATTAAGAAGGTCCCAAAATGGTACTACCAAGTCCTAAATAAATGAAAGTAATTAATTTAAAGTTTAAACCCAGATATCACATGACATATAAGTTAACAAAAGCTTATCTTTAACTTAGAAAAAACCAAAAAAAAAAAAAAAAAGAAAAGAAAAGGGAAAGTCAAATGTATCTTGTTTAGCGGGTCCCACAAAAGGGGTGGGCCCCAAGATTAATCTAACAGTGTCCCGTGAATGTGATTTGATGTGATGGGGGTGGCTGGCTGTTTGGTCCAGGTGTGGTGAGCATGCAATTCGTGACTGTCTCAGCGGACCAACCCATACTGTTAGTCTATAGCCCCGCATTCCTCGCTTCTTAAACAAAAACACACACAAATGGCACTCAATCATTGGACACAGACAAATAAATAAATAAAATAAAGTTCATAATAAATAACAACATGGAAGCTGAGAATTCTCCGCCCATTACAATACAAGTACCAAACTTACAAAGACCTGCACGACTTGGTCACTTTTTTTTGTTCTTGTGTCCTCCGCTATTCTACGTTTCTCTCTCAGACTTTTAATTTCCTTCTCTTACGTTTTCAATCGTCGTGGGTTCTACTCAATTTCAATTTTAAGGTATACTTTTTTTTTTTTTTTGCTTTTTATAAATTTTAAGGAATGCATGGATGGAAGTCAGTTTGTCTTTAAATTCAATTCATGGGTTCTCTTTCTCTTCCTCAAAAGATCATTTCTTTTTCACAAAATTATTAGGTTGGCTCCTCTCTGCTCTGTCTCTATTATGCTTTGTTTGGTTATACCTTTTGGATCTTGTATTGGGTCTGTTTGAATTTCAACTGGGTTTAATTTCTTGATATTTTTTGAAAATTGGGTTTTTATTTATTTATATATATTGGCCAGACATGCTCTGACACAATAAACAAAACAAACAATCGTCGTATGTTTGATTTTCATATTGTCAGCTCAGACCCAAAACTGAAACTTTTAATAAAAATGAAAACTTTTGGTCATTTCCAATTCTAGATAGGTTTTGGTTTCTGGGTCTCTCTCTGTCTCTGGATCTACAAATTCCTCTTTCTCCATCTCTGGAATTTTGAAATTGGGTGCTTAACTTTCCAGGGTCTATGTTTCTGGCTGACTATTCCTTGTATTAAACTTTTTTTCATATCTTTAGTATCATCATAGCTTTTTGTTTTACCTTTTCTTTTTTATTAGGGCCCAGTTATAATTGCTTTTGTCTTTGATTTTTCATGTATATATATACTTTTTATTTTCCAAAAATTATTGATTCATTGTTTGGTTTTTATTGCAGCATATTACACCACTTTGATCATTGGTATTGAGGCAAAGAATTAGAATCCTATTTATACAACAAGTAAACTTAGGATTGAAAGGGGGATTTTTTTTCTTCTTCCAAATGCTAAATCTTGGCAGGGGCAGAACTCAGCCAAGGTCAACTAGATCTATGTCACTTGGAGGTGGGATTTCATTTATGTTTGCATTCATTTGAATATATTACAATGTAAAACTTTTTCTTCAAGTCTATTGCTTTTTTTGGATGCTTTCTGGTTATATATGGGTTTGTTTTTTTGTTAAGTTCATGCTTGAATTATATATCTATATCTATCTCGTAAATCTCCTTTCGGGTTCTTCAGGATTTCATGTTTGATGTTTTTCTACCCTTATTCTTGTAGGCATGGATTACCCAGACCCAAAAAAGAAGAGCAGCTTTGTAGGGAAAATTCTATTGGCTGCTGCCCTCACAGCATTATGCATTCTTATGCTCAAGCACTCACCAAGTTTTAATACTCCCAGCCCGGTAACTCCTTTGTCTTATGTTTAATAACATTCTCATTTTAATCACTCTGTTGTATACACACACAATCTTACATCAAGCCCAATGCTCAGATAATTGTTATTCTTATTTGCTCTTCTTGCTATGAGGTGATATCAAACCAACTTTTGTTTGTATTTGGGTTGCATATTTGTCTGAAGCCCAGATGCATATGCCATTGGAACCCACTTATGATGCAAGTAATTTTTATTTTTCAATTTGTGTTCATTTTTGGGAGTTGTTCAACATTAATCGACTGAATAAGCCAAGGAAACTCCTATGACTCATCCTCAATGAAGCTTGCTTGTTGAGTAAATCTGCTACAAAGTGGGGCTCATGATTTTTGTGTTTTTATGCTATATATCTGTAATTATTGTTCAATATAAACACTGTGAATATATAGACCTGGCAATGGTTTGCTCTTTACTTTGGAATTAATGATTTAGTATTTTCTTGCGGTATTTATATGTAAGACATCCCTGTCTATAAGTATTGTGTTGTTGAATTGTACAAGACACTGGTGTCTTCATAATTTCAACCGGTTTAGATGCTTACGTAGTGCCTTTCATATGTATTGATGCAGGAACACTTTTCCATTTATATTTTGGCATTCTTGTTATGACCAGACAATGGAAGTTAACTCTGTGCTGTTTTTTACATAAGCAACAGAGATGCAAATGTAATTTTACAGAATATTTAGATACTAAGACACTAAAAAAAAAAACTTTAGATACAAAGACACTCTTTTGTCCATGTTGTTCAAAGTAATGCTCTTGATTATCAAGATATCTTGAATTCGATCATTGAAGAACTAATTGACTGGTGGTATATTATTATGTTATACCCATTTCTATGAATAGTTCTGCCTTTGTGACTTATCAAAAAAAAAAAAAAGTTCTGCCTTTGTGACAGACACAACATAAAAGGTCAACAGCATGACCACCAATAAGTAATATTTTGTTGTTTGATTGAATTGATCTTAGCTGGTCCACTTAATCACTTTCATATGGTCAACCCCCACTTGTGTTTAATTAGTTGTTTCCGACAACCTACTTGATGCAAATGGTCAATGGTGCAAACTTTTGTGTGAATGTCCAATCAAATTGTTTGCTCATCTAAATTTTCCTTTCACTCGATCATATCAGATTTATATACCGAACTAAAACGTATACATAACTATCTACAATATTTATTTGTTTTGATTGAGGTACAGGCCTTAATAATGTTGTCTTACTGTTTGTGGACTCCTATTTGAATGCCTTTTCCTTTATTAGATTGATTGTTTGAGTGTGAACAACCACCACCCCCCCCCCCCCCCCCTTCTTTTTTTTTCTTTCCCCTCAACCCAATTTTCAATTTGATTGCTGTGACGATATTGGATAAGAAACTTGGATAAAAATGACTTGTTGGGGTATGATTCTTAGCAATTGAAAGAAGTTCAACATTTCCTAATCTGAAATTGTTCTACATTTTCTTTCATTGTCTTCCAGTTCTCCCATCACGAACCTGGGGTAATGCATGTCCTAGTAACAGGAGGTGCTGGCTACATTGGTTCACATGCTACCTTACGACTTCTGAAGGATTCATACCGTGTAACTATAGTGGTATGCCTTTTTCAGAATAAGTGTAATTTTATTTTCTGCATTTTCAATGTTAATTACATATCCTTGGGATTTTCTCTTTCAATGGGACTTCTAAATTTTATTCTCTAATTATTTTGCATCTGCAAAGTTAATTACATACCTTTGAGATTTTCCCTTTTGGCAGGACAACCTTTCACGAGGAAACCTGGGTGCCGTAAAGGTTCTTCAAGGATTGTTTCCAGAACCTGGAAGGCTTCAGTTTATTTATGCTGACTTGGGGGATGCAAAAGCTGTAAATAAAATATTCTCAGAGAATGCATTTGACGCTGTTATACATTTTGCAGCTGTAGCATATGTTGGGGAAAGCACACTTGACCCACTTAAGTAAGTATTGGTTTTGATATCTAGCCCATTTAAACTGTCAACCTTGCATTGCAAAGTTTTCTCGCTTGTGGGATCTAGCACTTAGGAATGGGAGTTAACTTGGTATGACTAGATTTCTCAATGTCAGCAACTCTCTAACATTAGCATGAAATAACTCGTAATTGTGAGGCTTGTTTGGATCAAATTTTAAGCAAGTTCAAAGCTACGTGATTTAGGGCTGAGTTAAATAATAAATAAAGACAGACGAAGGTATAGCATTTGAAATATATAAAAATGACTGTTTAACATGAACGTAAAATTTCATAGTGGGGGTTTACTGTTTTTTGTTTTATGATTACTAATAATATCAAAACGGAAAGTGTCTAAATCTATATGTGTTTGAAATGTTTGTAATTTTATCATAGTTGATTGCTAAAGCCCATCCATAACGTAGAATGGGGTATGGAGTGATGGTAACTTGCTGATGTTGAACCTATATCGATGGGTTTGGGATTCTTTATCAGGTTGGCAGGAAGTTAGATTTGGATTTGGATTTAGGTTGAATTTGGATGCGTATGCTTTGCATATTGGAATTTGTTCTAGGGTATATGTTTTGTTGGGCATATAATACGAGTGTGGTATTTGAGAAACTAGTTAATCTTTTAACTTTCCCTGGCTCAAGTTTATTTTATTTTAAATTTGCTTTATTTTTCTAGCAAGTAAATTAGTGCTTTATATGGTGAAAACTTGTAAATTTCGTTACTAATTATATCTTTGACCTTATTGCAACAGGTATTATCATAATATTACATCAAACACCTTGGTAGTATTAGAGGCCATGGCAACACATGGTGTGAAGACATTGATATATTCTAGTACATGTGCAACGTATGGGGAACCTAAAAAGATGCCCATTACGGAAGATACTCCTCAGGTGAGGGTTCTACACTTTTTTTTTCTTTGGAAATTTTAATTGTTCATTGTTTTATTCTTATAAGTTGACATCAATATTCTTTGTTTTAGTTATTGGAATAAACAGAAAAAAAGAAAAAGAAGATTCTTGGTTTTGTTTTTCTTTTTTTGTCTAAGGCAATAAAATTTTGGGGTGGCATTCTAGTACCATTTTTTATGTGTAAGTGGTTTTATTGCTACAGAACTCATAGACATTGTTACATGAATTCAGGTCCCTATTAATCCATATGGAAAAGCTAAAAAGATGGCGGAAGATATCATCTTGGATTTTTCTAAAAATTCAAACATGGCAGTCATGATCCTAAGGTTTGGTTTATTGTACACTTATTTTAATTAAATCTGCTTACTCTTTTGTTGACTACTGACCACAATAATGGATGACCAGACTTCACCCTCCTGCTCTCTCTTTTTCCTGTAGAAATAAGAAACCTGATAGACGTGTTAAAATTATTCTGATTGTCATTGATATGTTTTTCCTTTTTGAAAATGTTAGATACTTCAATGTGATTGGGTCAGATCCAGAGGGAAAATTAGGTGAAGCTCCAAGACCTGAACTACGTGAGCACGGACGAATCTCTGGTGCTTGTTTTGATGCTGCTCGTGGTATTATGTCTGGGCTGAAGGTATGCTGAGTTGTTATAATTATTACATGACAAGTTCCTCTTTGACATTGCAAAGGTGCTTAAGTCATAGCCATCCTACCAAATTCAAATATGGACGCAATGCTCTTGCTATTTGAAAACTTCATAGTGCAAGTTTAGAAGAAAATAGAAATATATTGTTTTGGATGTTTTGAACTTTTTCATTTCATTTCTTCAAAAACAAGTTATCCTCAAACTTAAATCAATAATTCGGTCAATCTTGAGAAGTCTGTGAGACCTGGACCTGTTGAATAGAAAGCGGTCTAGAGATTTGACCTGACATATTAACATTTAAACTTTTAACTCTCAAGTTAACAATCATGCTGTTTCAGTTGATCATACTATGCAATAAATGATATGATGCACAGCTTCTCCACATTAGTTTTAATATATAATTAAGTATGTAGTCTGATTTGTTCTAATTTATTGTTTTGCACTTTGTAGGTTAAAGGAACAGACTATGATACACCTGATGGCACATGCATTCGGGATTATATTGATGTCACTGACCTCGTTGATGCACATGTGAAAGCTCTTGAAAAGGCAATGCCCAAAAAAGTTGGAATCTACAATGTCGGCACCGGAAGAGGTAGGATAAACAGAATGAATAATCACTGTGTGTGAAAGATGTTACTAATACTCCTGATAGAAATCTGAGCTTTTTTTTGTTTTTTCTTGGATTGCTCTAATCAGGTAGATCAGTAAAAGAGTTTGTGGAGGCATGTAAGCAGGCTACAGGAGTAGAAATCAAGGTTGATTACCTACCCCGCCGACCTGGTGACTATGCTAAAGTGTTCAGCGACCCATCTAAGATCAAGCTTGAACTGAACTGGACAGCACAACACACCGATCTTAAAGAAAGTTTGCAGGTTGCATGGAGATGGCAAAAGTCACATCGTGACGGGTATGGAAGTTCTTAAGCATGAGCGTCTGTCTTACTGAAATGATCACAGCATACCAGAGCAGAAGATTAATGCAAAGACCCCATGGCAGTGCTGATTTCAGCCGCGTTCTAATGCTCTCTCTTAGAACAGGGGTTTGAAATTAAGATCAAATTTTTTACTCTCTATAGTATAAAATATCATATGGGGTAGTAATAGAATGCAAGCCCATTGGTTACATGTATTAGAACAGATAATAGTTCAATAATGATGCTTAGGTGCAGGTATAGCTTTTATTGATTATTTTGTTTTCCCTTTCTCTCTCTTCTTATTGATTAGAGTTGATACCTGCGCCAATGATGGGTGATGGTGATAAAATCTTGTTACAGATGCCCCCTTTAATCTTAATGTTACTTTGTAGAGCACCCTCATCAATGTATTGACAGTCTCTCTTGTTAATAACCAAGTTGGAATCAATGCAATGTAATGGGGATTGGGTAAGGTTCAATAGAATGGTCAGAACGTAGTTGGGCCTGTGCTTCCAGCAAGCTATTTTTTTTTTTTTTTTTGATATTACAAATTTTGTTGATTCCAACAGCCATTTCTTATTTCTTCAAAAAATCCAAGTCTGATTTAAGGATAGGAGCACTGATGGCCCAACACCACACCAGTGTTTTGAATCTCTCCTTGTTCAGCAGGGTCCATACAATCAACCGTATAAATAGATTTTACTACTGATTGGGCCTTTCTTGGCCAGGGGTGCAAACAAAGAAAGTCATTTATTTTTCATTCTTTGAATACCATCTAGGTATTTGGCTTGCCAAGTTAACTAATTTTTAGGAATAGTAACTGAGGGGGATGGAAAAATGGTAAGTAAGAAAAGTCAACAAAGGAAGTAATGTGAAAAGAGAAACAAAATAGCGGATTGTTTCTATTATGAAAGCACATAGCTAAAGACAATAATTACTGACAAAATATCTAGAAATATCTACAACATTCAAAAAGCTGCAAGAACAACAAAAAAACCTATATAAATTGAGGAATTTTGTGCAAAGGAGCACTGAGTAAAGAAATAGATATAAAGTAAGGTTCTGCTATGTTCTCCACTGCTTACTTTATTTACATATCTAATTAATTTCTTTGTCTGGTTCACTGATTTAAATATGGTAAGTATTGAAGTGCCTCCGATCACCCCCGAGTGGCCTAGGCTCCTTGAATTTTTTTTTTTTTTTTTTTTTTTTTCTGCAAGGACTTTCATCTCAATAGATCAGGAATATCAAAACTCCACCAAGCCAAAATCCTTGTAGAGGTTCTATCTGTCATCCCAAATTTCACCCACCTCCAATAACGATGCAGGTTTGGGTCGATACACCCCAATCCAATCACATTTTTAGGGATAATAATGTTATCTTGTGGCTCATCACTTCTTATTCTTGGAGCTATGAGTTCAGGAAAGTGATACCTTGAATACTTTTCGAATGAAAATACCGCTTTCCATATTTTCATGAATTTTCGATTTGATCTTTTAGAATTTTCATTGTCAACGCCTCTCTTCAAAGATGGTTTGATGCTCTTTCCAACAATATTTCATTTCAACTTCGTAGTTCAATCGCGACTTCAATGTAGTTTAATCTCGATTTGATTTCTGAGAAAGCCGTGATTGTTGAGTTTAGATGTTAACATGTTACTATTTTGATTTTTTTTTTTTTAATTAAAACTTGGACAGAGTTTATCTCCAACCCAGTTTGGAAAAATTATTTTTCAACCCACTACGTGGCAAGTAAATAAACCATCAACATATGTATTTTAAAAAGTCACATGACTCATTAAAAATTTCATGTGCCTAAAAATACACGTGAATAGTCTATTTACTTACCACATATTGGATTGGAGGTAAACTATTTCTCTAAAACTTTATTGATTTAAAGCACCTTCAAGTACATGAGACATGTACTAAAGAAGGAAAAAAGATGGAGTTAATTTCCAACAATCCAAAGACATAAATTCAATTTATTTGGACTTGCACTAAATACAATTTTAGGATTATACAACTTATAGCTTGCATCCGGATGTTTGAGGGTGGTTTTTTGGGTTGTTAGAACTTGTAGCATGTGATGCCTTACTGGCGGTTTGGTTGTCAAATCTATCTATAAATCAGGACATATTGTACAAACAAGAAATATACAAAATGCAAAACTCAAAATGAATTAAATTGCTCAAAAAATTCAATATGAAGGCACAATATCACAGAGGAAAAGTACAGATTAGTATGAATTTCCAACTCTCGCGAAATACATCTGTTCCATTCAATTTATATTGTTCATGTCGCTTACAAAAACAAATAGAGTAGCCATCATGAATAGCGAAAGGACCATATATATAGTAACAGAATCACCTCTTTGCCTAAAATGAATTCATTAAGCAACTGATTGAACAGCCCGGTCAAAGCTCTCCTCTGCAGTTGATGTACGTTTGACAAGCACGTGGTCTGGATGTGAAAGTTTCAACTGGCTGCAAAACAGCGTCTTAAAGCAGTTAGTCACTAATAACAATTTTTATTGTAGCACTTCAATAAAGATTAATTAGTTTTTAGCCAAATTACAAATTGCACCCTCTAAATTTCATTCCGTTTCAATTAAGGATTTTTGTACTTTTTTTTTTTTCAATTCCGTTAACTCTTGCCGTTAGTTTCTAATTTAACTAATTGGTTAAGCAAATTACCCAAGAGTCCAAGAGTTGCTGCAAAACCAAATACCCACAACTAAAACCATAACCTGATACCGCAAAACCATATACCCAAAGCTGAAACTAAAACAATTTTTTTAAAAACAAAACCCAATCATCCCCAATTGCGATACCCAAATCGCTGAGACTGAGGAACCAAGAGGCACAAACGGAGCCCGAGTGAGATTGGGGATCACAAATCTCTCTGGGCACCCTGAAGGAGCTCAACGACAAAATCTCTTCTGCGTTTAATTGTTTGCGCTTTTTCAAATGGATTCCAAGACATCTGTTCCCCTAGTTCATGAATTTTTTATTCTATTTCGCTAGTAACTTTTGCATAGTCTGCGTCGCTATATTTGCCATCATTACGGAAAGCAAGCCACTGTGCAGGATGATTATAGTGTAAATATATCTACCACAAAGATACCCAAATGTTTTGATTCTTTTATTTATGTGTTCAAGTTGTGATTTGTCTTGCCTTTATTGATGATTGCATGTAATCTGTTTCTGTTCTATTATATTCCTTATGTACAAGACTTCTCTTTATCAAAAAAGTTATCATTACTTATTAAAAAAAAAAAGTTGTGACTTGTCTTTCGCCACAGAGTTTATCCATACAATTTGGCAATATTTCAATATTGCAAAGATTTGTTTTTTAAATGAGTTATTCACTCGGTGCAAATTTAACTTACATCCTCTCTTCGAGTTTTTCATACATGTAAAACATTTGGGTGTCTTCTTGGTAGATATATTTACAGTACCCAGCCATGATTATACGGTAAAGAATTATTTTTTAAATGAGTTATTCACTTGGGTGTTGAATCTGTAGATTTGATTTTGCGGTATTTGTTCATTCAATTGGGTTTTAGTTTCGGCTATTGGGTATTTGGTTTTGCGGTAATTGTCATGGACTCTTGGTAATTTGCTTAACTGGTCAGTTAAAGTAGAAACTACCGGCAAGAGTTAACGGAATTGAAAAAAGAAGAAGATGGAAATCCTTAATTGAAACGGAATGAAACTTAGAGTACTAAATTGAACTTTGACCAAACTTAGAGAGTGTAATTTGTAATTTGGCCTTAGTTTTTCTATCATAGCAACTCAATTAAGATTTAAAATAGTGATATCAAAAAATAAAAATAAACTTCCTAGAATTTGGATAGAAGTTTAGGAAGTTCCTTTTTTTGGTTGAGGTAAAAGCATAGATATCACACAATCAAAATATAATAAAAAAGACAGAGAAAACCAACCGTACTCTCTGAAATTTATATGACTGCAGCACTAAAACTGTTCTAATTTATGATTACTTTTCATGGCTAACAGGTCACCACCGAATAACAAAAAAAAAAAAAATCCGACTTCCCCAACTCAATAAACAAAACAAAAGAAAAATGTAAGTAAAAATCTGGACACAAGCCTAATGAGGTAGGATCTATACATATATCTTATATAATATTATTAATATACATTGGATTAGAGACTTTGCACAATTCGTGTGTGCAACACCAGTCAACAGATAATTGAGAAAGGAGCATTAAGTCAATAGCATATATTGCTATCATACACTACGAAACATTCTAGTGATAGTTTTTGCTTTTAGCTTTTGAAACTGTATTTAGAGAATGTTTACATATGTTTTTTTTTTCATTAATTACATGCTAATTTGATGAAAGAGCAAAAAGAAAGAACAGAGGGCATGAAATGATAGTTTACCTGACAAACCGGGAAGATGGTTTACCAAGGTGAAGACAGCATACAACCAGATTGGCCAGAGTTTCTGGATCCTTAGCATCCTGTGTCAAATCATCAAACAGCTCTTTGTCACCTCTATAATTTAAAATGAACATTTGACTGTCTAATGCCCAATTCAACACAGCCTTTATAATATATGTAAAAGATTTAAATAAAAATTAATTGGCACCATGACTAATTCGAATTTATGACTTAATTCTAAAGTAAAGGGATTTTAAGAGATTCAAGAAAATAGAAACAAGAGAAGCTAGACACGTTTAAGAAACACAGAGTCAATTCAATAGTTTTTTTTTTTTTTTTTTCGATTTCCTTTTAACCAACTAAAATCAACGAAATATTGTGAATTCGACAAGTTGTGATATTTCTCCAAGTGACTAACAAAATAGAAAAGAAAAGAAATACTGGTTCACTCATTAAGAAGCCCACAAAAGCCAACATGTTGGGTGTCGACAAGTAAGAAACTTGCCTTGTTTAGTGCTTCAAGCAGAAGTGTTTCAGCTTCATCAAAGTTCCCCATGTGCATGCAGCAAACAGCCTTCCCATTCAGGATCAAACTAGTCATCTGATACTTCTCAGAGAAATCTTGGAAGATGAGATATGCTTCTTGGATCTTGGAACCACCCTGCTTCAAAGGAAAATATAAGATTACAAACAACAAAACTTCTCATTCTTGAGGAAATAGAGACAAATGTACATACCACTGACAAATTTAACCACGCACTAGCAAGTTGAGTTAGTGTGTGGTCCTCATCAATCTGCTGCATGACCCTAAGTTGTCTCTCAGCATAATCCGACCTATGCATTTTAAGGAAAATCTGGACATTCAAGGCATGCCTGCAAAACCAGAACAATCTCAATCAGTCTTCGAAAAACGACATTAAACATCCTCAGCAATTTCTTCTCCACTCAACACCAACTTATGTAACATTTTCGTAAAACATTAGTGACCCGACCCATCATTTGCATAATGCCATTTCAACAACAGATTTGTGATGATACTTATTAAGAAAAATGTGCATCACTCAACAAAATAAATATACTGTATTGGGTACAATATGGGTAAGGGGATACATCATTTCTTAAGAAACATATGTGGGTGACAATGGATATTGGATTTCGGGTATGATACGAGTACGGGTATCGAGTACGGGTATCAGGTACGGGTACGTGGATCAAAATGGAATATCCGTGCATCCTAGCCAAGCATATGAGAAGAATAAAAGACATGACCCTTAAAGAACCAGCCAGCAAGAACTAACACTCGCAACAAGAATATAAGTTTCACGAAAACAGGCCGGCAGTAACGAAAATCAAGTTTGCCAATGCACAAAGGTCCCTTAAACATAATCATCACCATGTTTCACTAGATTCAAATCTTTAAAAACGAGTCGTAACGCGCTAGTCGTAAAAATCGAGGTTAATGTAGTTCAATTCAAGCTCAAATCGATTAATAAACGAGATTAAAAATTAGGCTAAGATGTTCAAGATCTCAAAATAACAACAACGTAAAAATAACATAGATAGAAAGACTAACAATTCCATAGTGCCTCCAGAATTGGTGTGCTTGAGAGCCTCATTGTAATCCTGATCATGCATAAATATGATCCCAGCAATTAACCTCAAAATCGCGTTGCTCCCAATCGCCGGATCCGCCAACCACTCCTTTAGGCTGGAGATCGTAGACTCCTGAAACAAATCCACACCGTTGGTTTTTTATTTTCAATTCAAGTTAACATTCACAATCAAGCACGAGATCTGAAGAGAAATGAGAGATGGTGGTACCTTGGCTTCAGGGGCGGAGAGAAAGAGTGCGAGCAATTTGACGGCCTGGAGAGGAGTCGCTGCAGAAGCGTCGATCTCATGGATAACGAGCTGATAACTTCCGAGAGCGATGTAGGAGCGGTAAACGAGGCAGTCACGCTCGACGACGTCGTCTGGGGAGAGGTTTGGGACTTCGCTGTGGTTGATAGCTGCTTGGTACGCTCCCAAGAAGAAGTTGTTTCTCAGGTTGAACAAATGGTCCGGTGCTGATGCCGCTGCCGCCATTTCTGTAGTGGATCTCGGAGAAAGAATCAGCGACTACTGGGTGGGTATGTAGTACTGCTAGTTATTACTGATTCAGATTTAGATCGGAAATGTTATATTCTTTCGAAAATGGGCTGACTTCGTTGCCCAATACTGTTTGCTTTGGATGAGTTTGGGCCCAATTAATTTAACCCAAATTACTACGGCCTCTTGGGCTGAACCACTAGGCCAACTATGGGCTTTAGCCTTTAGGTCATGATGCTTGGCTGCTTCAAACTCAGCTAACAAAGATTGAGCTATCGTAAAATCGTGTTTGGTTCGAGTTGCTGCAACCACACTAACCAGGCCACCATAAATAAATTAACAGTGTTGTTTGTTATAGGTTAGGTATTTAGGTTTTAGTTTTGAATTATTATCCTACATATAATATAGTTTTGAGATAAAGACAACAAAAAAAATAATAATTATTTGTTTGGTTTTGTTTGACTCAAGGACAGAGCCACTTGAGGACCAAAGGGGGCCCTGATCCCTGCCTGCTCTAAAAATAAAAATAAAAAGCTAGAGTAGGTTAATTGCCCCCACTCATATAATTTTTGAACCTCTACTAACATTATTTTTGTGTCCTTTCAACAAAAAATTAGCCCAAAACAAAATAATCAAAATTATCCAGCCCAAATCACAACAAAATAACTCAGTTATTTGTAACAAAATAACCAAAATTATCCCAACAACAAATAACCCCCATAGGGAAGCAACTAAAAATAGAAAGAGGCTTCAAGGGAAACTAGTGCAACAGTGCACCATTCTTCTTCGATCTGCTGCGTTCTTCTTCCTCTTCTTCTCTCTTGTTTATCTTTCAAGTTCTTTCTCTCTCATTTTTAAATTTCGAGGTGCTTAAATGAAGGTAATATAATAAAGCACTCTCTCTCTCTTAGATGCTCAATTCTTTTTTTATGAATATACGATGCTCAATAAAGCCAAAGAATGACTGATACCAAGATAAGGATAGCCTTAAACTTGAGTCTTACACTAACAATTATTTTATAAAAAGAGAGTTCTAGACTACCTTAAACTAGAGTTCTACACTAACAATTATTATATAAAAAAAAAGTCTTAAAAAAAAAAAAAGTCCTAGAGGAACTAAACAATTATTTCATTTGATGCATATTTTAAAGGCAAAGTGTGAGGGGTGGCTCAATTGGTCCGGCCTTGAGTGTTCTCCCCAATGGTCACTAGTTCGAGTCTCTTCAAGGCCACCTACTCAAGGCAAAGTCTTGCGCCTATCGTAGTACACGTGCTAGTAGGGTGTTGCGTATCCTCCTAGGATTAGTCGAGGTGGACGTAAGTATCTACGGAACGCTAGTCCGGACATCCAAGATTATAAAAAATATATATATATATATATATACATATTTTAAAGGAAAATTTGTTCAAAATTCAAAAACTATTGCTCTGTCCCATTTGTATGGGTCATGATTTTTTATTTTTTATTTTTTTCGGTTACTAAGAATTTTTTTTTATATTTAGCTTTAGTCCTCCTAGAAAAATTTTGTTGACTCTATCACTACTTGGACCAACCATTGGAGAGTAAACTCCAGATACACGACAAATCAATTGCTTCCACTAAGAGCATGTTGGGTTTCTGCTTCTGCTTCACTTGTTCTATTTGTTTTTGTTGTTTCCTTGTCTTCTTTTTTTGGTTTCTATGTTTCTCTAGCTCTACATTTTTACTATTTGCATGCTGGTTGATTTTGGATGTTGGATTTGCTGTTTGCAGCTTGGTGGAGTGGTGGTTGTTGCTGGGTTTTGGATGTTGGGTTTGCAACTTAGTGGAGAAACGAAGAAGAAAAGAGAAATGAGGAGAGAGAAAAAAAAAAGTTAAAATAAAATAATAAAAATAAAGATAGAATAGATAGTTTGTTGGAGTGAAGTTGAAAAAATGGCTCACCGCATGTGAAGAACTCTTTACGTGCATGTGAAGATAAAATAAAGAGTAGTGCTGGAGATGCTCTAATGAGTGCATCCACATATTTATTTAATTGAATTTCTTGGAGAGTAAACTCCAGGTACACGGCAAATCAATTGCTTCCACTAATGACTGCATCCACATATTTATTTAATTGAATTTCTTTAATCCATGAAACGTACTTATATTCTAATTTTTCTTTTTTCTTAGAAGAAAAAGAAAGGCATGCTTAACCGAAGTTGGGATATATTCTTTTTAATGAGTGAACCTCGGGAGAGATAAAATTTTATCAGATTATAACAATGCAAAAGCATGTGTATAATAATTGAGTGACAACAAATGACTGCCTGTTAGTATTTATTAATGTGAAGTCGAAGGAATTTAAAACACATCTTGTGAGAGGAAAACTATTGGTTAAAGAGAAAAGAGATTTTATTTATTTTATTTGATATGCAATTCAGATTTATTTTAATGTGTTTTATGTAGATAAATCATATTCAACATTAATGTACCTGCGAGTCCGAGAGTTGTGGATTTGTGTGGCAAGCTTATTATTGCTTAGATGTGCCCCCATACCATGCGAAAGTAAGGTTTATGTGAGCAGATACAATGATCACACCTAAGAGTTTCTCTGTTCTTAGTTAGCATTCCAAAAGGTCAAAAATAGTGATGGCGAAACGCCTCATTTCTTTGATTCTTTTGTTTCCTTTGTAAATTTTGTATATGCTGCATTTTATTAATAAAATTGCTAACTTTTTTTAAAAAAAAATTCAACATTAATGTAAAAAAAATAATAAATAAATAAAAAATAAAAAATCATATCCAACATTAGTGTATCGCTTTCTCAAAAAGAATAGAGAGGCAATATTGGTGTGTTGCATACACCAATGCAAGGAATTTTTTTTATGGAGAAAACAAAAAAAAAAAAAGGTTTGTAAGTGTGGTAACTGCCCCGACCCACTTAAACCTAGTAAGACATGACATGGAGTACATCTGAGCGATAATGAGACTTGCCACTACTTGAACTTACAATTCCCAGCTCGCAAGTGTGATGGAATTGGACATGAGGACTTCCAACCACTAAGCCACATTCCCAAAAGGTGCAAGGCATGTTTATTAGCAAAATAAAGACAAATTAGGGCCTAGCAATCTACTTGAAAAGAAATTAAAGACACATTTTACGAAAACTATACGTTTTTTTTATATCTATTATGAAAACTATACGTTAAAACTTAAAAATACTAAGAAAGCATTTTTGTTCGTTATATATTTCAGGTGACGTGTTTCATGCGTGGATAGCACATCACTCTCAACTATCAACAACAGCAAAAAAGAAAGTTCAACACTGGTGTACAAACAGACTAACCCTATTTGACTGCAAAAGCATTGCGTTTAAGCCAACTTCTAGTTATGAAATGGAGAAACGAAAGTAATGATGAGTCATCATTCCACGCTATGATATTCATGTAGTTTTGAATTTTCAAATCATTAAGGAAATTCTAGTCTAAATATGAAAGACAAGTAGGAACCGAAAGAAAGGCAGAGTCCAATATATAATTAAAAGTCCATACTTACCAACTATCAAACACGAGGCCAATAGGAAATGGTCAACCCACAACCGGTAAAGAATCCAAGCCAACAAGAAACTGAAGTACTCTTTCTTATAGCTTTCCCTTAATAATAGACATTTTTTTTAACACAAGAAGTCTACTTTGGTATCACATTAAAGTTGATGTAACAAACCAAATTTCCTAATAAAGTCGGTCTCAATCCAATGACAGAGAAGTTTAGGAAAAATCAATGAAATTTACTCAAAATGATAATAAAATACTCTTTTTTATTTCGAAAGTATTTGTAGTGCCCACATCAACATGTTACATGTGACATTCTTTTCTTCCTTGATGTTCAACTTCTAAGGCACTCCAAATTATTGAAGTGTTTACATGAAATTATATTTTGACTTATGGAATGAAGTCCAATAACATAGGAAAACAGATTTTTACACAAATTAAAAGAGGTAGCTTAGTGACTTTGAAGACGAATTGGAAGTCCTTTCTCCGGAGTTGGCATCATATCACCTTCAATCTTCTCATTAGGAAGGAGCACTTCCCATTTAAACCTCTTGACCACATTGTGAACAAAAGTGAGTATTGCAAGCCGAGCATACTCTTTTCCAGGGCACATGCGAGGTCCACCACCAAAAGGAACGAATGAGAAAGGAGGAAATGCATTAGAATCATCGTATCTTGACGGGTCAAACTTTTCTGGCTCTGGAAAGAAATCAGGGTTTTTGTTCGTTGTGCTCACTGTCCAATATATCTACCAAACATAATATAATATAAATGTTAAATATGTTACTCTCAGGCCCCAATTATAATGACATTCACATTAATATAAGTGTAAATTCATTCCACATGTACCTTCCACCCCTTTGGAATAGTGTAACCAGCATAGGAAAAGTCAGTCAAGGCCTCCCTGAAAGTACCCTGAAGTGGTGGTGTGAGCCTCATGACTTCTTGTAACACGTTCCATGAATACTTCATTTTCTGCAAGTCATCCCACTCCAACATTTCTCCTGACTTTTTTGAGTTTGAAACTTCCAAATGCTCTGATTTTATCAATTTCAATTATAAACAGACATGTTAACAGTTGTAAAAAATATTGCTGCAATAAAATTTTAGTAAAGAAAAGATTAAAATTGGTACCAGCTAGGACTTTCTCGTAGATTTGGGGACTCTCTCCAACATATTTCATGAAGAAAGTCATGGCAGTAGCCACTGTGCTATAACCAGCAACCAACAAACCCATAATTTTATCAGCAATTTCAGCTTCCGGCATGAACTTCCCAGAAGGGTCAGTGACAACAATCATGTGTGCAAGTATGTCGTGCATAGTAACTCCTGCAGCCATGGCAGACTTCTTCTCCTGAATGACAACCCTTAGCTCCTTGCGAATTGCCGATGCTGCTTTGTTCGCTTTAGAAAATATACTTCCTGGGAAATTCACTGGAATCGAATGCAATCCAAGTGTAATATCATCGAAGTTGCTAACAAGCCTAGCAATACGTTCAGGGTCTTCCGTGCCCAAAAAAAACCTACAAGCGAGACTCAAAGTTAGAGTCTTTGCAAGTGGGAAAGCCTTGACTTCATCTTTCCCTTCCCAAAAAGCTTGCATCTGTTGCTGGGTGATGGAGTCCATTTTCCCCAAGTACCGCACCAATGCCTCGGGCTTCAAAAACCCAGGCGACTTGAAAACTTTGGACTCTTCTTCGCGTGAGATTTTGACAGGAGCAGCAGCCTGGTATGAGCGGAAGATCTTTTGCATTGAGTGAGGACGGAATGAAGTGAAGAGCTTTTGCTCGTTGGAGAATAAAAATTTGTGTCCATTGGGTCCGCATATCACTGCGGTTTTTTCTCCAAGAATCTTGGTCTTGAATATGTTAGGAGAGTACTTCGCCATCCTATCAAACACAAACTTTTCTGGCTTCCCAAATAGGAACTCAAGAGTTTCACCCATGATCGGCCATCCAAAGCTCCCAGGTGGGAGATTGTTGGGACCATTGGATTTGGACCTTAAAGAGAAGATGACAAAAGCAAGAACCACAGGGACCAAAGAAAGGATTAAGAGAAAAGCAGCCATGATCAAGACAGGAATCTGTGGAGGAACTTGAAGCTACAAATGTGGAAATGAGTTGGGCAGGCTTTATTGGGTATTTATAGGAGTAGATGGTATAGATGGGAACAATAACTTTTCATTTTTCTTGGCCAAACCCCGCACTTCTCACGCTCAAAGTCGTCAATTTTGAATCATGACCTGATGCAATGCAAGTGATCAATGAGAACGGGCTTTTTTTTCTTCCTATTTTTTAGTCTTTAGATTTTAAGGTTTTTGAACAGATGTGGGACAAGTGGACACAATCACACTACAAAAGACTGCCAAAGGAAGGTGATTAGGTTTCACGTTAATAAATTTCTATTGGTTGCAAGATGAAAGAGTCGAAGACTTTTACTAAAAATCAAGGATAAAGCTATCAGACATGTTCAGTTGCCCACCCAAAACTTATAAATATCTTCTATCATACTTTGTATTTAACTTTATATTTCATTAATTACAATATACTACAGATTGTGCTTACTTTTTCTTTTTTTTTTTCTATTATAAATCTTTGTTATTTTACAAGGGAATAAAAGAACACGTGGCGAGTTGTGATTGATGGATTATAAAGTGGAACACAAAAAGTAAGATAGATGATTTGTATTCCAAAAGCTAAAATAATTGGAATAATGAAACTTATATGAAAGGAAAAATCTAGAGATATTTCCATTTTCATATCTAAATTTACAATTTGTTGAAGTAGTATGTTAGTGATTGGTGGAAAAATTCAGAAAATGTTGGCATTACCAATGATAGACCCAATTAGGGGCGGAGTCAAGAATTCAATTTAGAGTGAGAACCTTTTAATAGTTTAATAAACATAATACAAAAAATGCCAAAAGCACATTGATACGGTCACAATTTTTGGATAAAGGAGGAAAATAGAATTGGTGCAAAACCAAGAATTAAAAGAAAATATATAGATTTAATTGAGGAAATCCTGACCTTTAGATATAGGTTTTTCAAGGAAACCTAACCTCCTAAGAGTCTTAAAGACTACAAATATTTTTATGATTAGTCAGATACTTTCATTTACAAAATTGAAGGAAAATTTATACAACTTTATCTAACTTCCAAAACAATAAAATAGGACTCCACTAACTAAAAACAAAGAACCAATACATGGTTAGACTCAACAACTTATACAAATATTCCTAAAAATCCTAACCACTTGATAAGCAACCCATATTCATGACTTTGGGCACATTCTTAGCCCAACAATCCCTTGCTATGTACTTCCATGACTCATCAATAACAATTAATTAATGAAAATCCCAATAACAATTATGAAGTTCACACAAATGACTTCCATTCCTTGCACGTAACAATCCACCCCCCTTAAAATCAGCCCTTGTCCTCAAGGGCATAATCCAAAAATTTTTGTAACAGATGCACTTGATCTTATCAAGGAAATGTGGTAAAGGAATGTAATCAGGTAAACGTGAAGGTGGTAAGCTTTTGAGATTTTCAAAAATTTCTTCAACCCAATATTGTTGTTTGCTAAAGTTGTGGGAAGCTGCATTGGTTTAATTTAGTAACTCTCCCATGGTCTTCTTATCTTCAAGCTTGCATTCCTCAACACTTGTCATTTGTGTGAACTTCATAATTGTTGTTGGGATTTTCATTAATTAGTTCTTTGTTATTGATGAGTCATGGGAGTACATATCAAGGGATTGTTGGGCTAAGAATGTGCCCAAAGTCATGAAAGTGGGTTGCTTATCAAGTGGTTAGGATTTTTAGGAATATTTGTATAATTTTTTGAGTCTGACCATGTATTGGTTCCTTGTTTTTAGTTAGTGGAGTCTTATTTAATTACTTTGGAAGTTAGATAAAGTTGTATAAATTTCCCTTCAATTCTATAAATGAAAGTATTTGATTAATCATAAAAATATTTGTAGTCATTACGACTCTTGGGAGGTTGGGTTTCCTCAAAAAACCTATATCTAGAGGTCAAGATTTTCTCAGTTAAATCCATTTTAGATTAGGATTTCCTCAATTAAATCTATATCTTTTCTTTTAATTCCTGGTTTTGCACCAATTCTATTTTCCTCCTTTATCCAAAAATTGTGAATGTATCACCAATATACATTATATATAAAACCAAAAAGTAACAAACAAGAAGCTCATTATAGCCTTTTACAATTGCTTTCAACGTGTGTTTCATATTTTGAATCCGTTATATTATAACTTTATTATTAATACTACGAGAAATTAGGGATGGCAATTTTGAACCGACCCGCTTCGCCCCGCTCGGGTTTTACCCGCCCCGTAGAGGTGGTGGGGTGGTTACGGGTTAAAAAATTTGCCCCGATCCCCGAGGCGAGGCGAAGATGGATATTACAAAAATGCCATTAGGTTACACATATACATACCCTTATTTTCTCTGCAGCCACCTCTCTCTCTCTTTCCTCAATCATGTTCCTCACTCTCACGTTTAGCAAAAAACAAAAAAATCCCTCACACACCCACGCCGCCGCCAGCCCCCTCACGGCCTCATGCCGCCATCAGCCTCACCAGCCCTCACGACACCGCCAACTCTCTCTCTCTCCCTTATGTCGCCACCAGCCCTCCATCACGGGACCCACAGTAAGCTCTCTCTCTCTCTCAGTAACTTTGTGTGTGAATTTTTTTTTTTCTCCTATTTCAACATTGAGGAAATATATGTAAATGTATGTGTTTTATTTTGGTGTTTGATTTTAGGTTATTTATTTATTTTATTTTTTTGTGGATATTGATTGATTTTAGGTACTTAGGGAAGGTCGGTCGGGCAGAAAGGAAGTTTACCCCGACCCTCAGGACGGGGCGGAACAGGTTACCCCGATCTGCCCATAGTGTGGGGCGGGGCGGGGCACCCATGATCCAGTCTCGATCTGCCTCGTTGTCATTCCTACGAGAAATGTCTTTCCCTATGTATACAATCAAGTTGTCGTCCATCCAATGATCACTCATTCGACTACGCAATCGATTATTCACAATCTTTATAACTGAAAATGATCTTTCCACAGTGGCAGTCGCAACTGGTAAGTTTAATAGTAAGTTTTTATATATATATATATATAGAAAAAAAATTAACAAAAAAATTAGAGTCATTCTACAATACTCTCTCTTTTTGTGAGTTTGGTACCCACTTAATTGTTATCATCAAATATGATTTAATTGCCATCATATGTGATGGTAGTGATATCCAATGTGATATTAGTACTCTCCAATTTTATATATATTAAATTTAAATAAATAAATAAAATTTTAGGTTATCAAGCAATGTGATCATAGATACCAACATATGTGGAGTAATTACTATCATATGTAACATTTTATCTATTAAAAGTACTACACGCACCAAAAAAAATGTTAGTATTGTAGAATTATCCAAAAAATTGAGGGTGGACACTTTATAAAATCCAATTATTTTTTATATATTATACCTAATAATTTAAAAAAAAAAAAGTATTTGAGTGTGCATGTGCCCACCCTAACCCTATACTGGCTCCACCAGTGGACCCAATGATAGTAATGGTTGACCGACTCAAAAATTTGGATTTGTCCATTGACAGATTGAATATGAAACCTCATAACGTAATGATAGTGATAGTTTATGTCAATTCAACAAGTTGTGAATTTGGTCTGTCTATTAACCGATTAAGTTCAAAACCCAACTTATATATATATATATATACATGAAACCCAGTTGTAGCAAACCAAGTAAAGAGCTACCCATATTTGCGTTTATACCCCAAAAATACTAATCAAATTACAATTGGGGCATCACAATCTCCCCCACTTAAATCCCTAACGTCTTCGTTAAAGCCCATTATATCTGAGCCCACACGAGATTACTGAATTGTCTTTTATACAATTTGCAACAATCCAAGGAAAGTGCTAACCACATCTGCTTTTATGTTCTCACACGGGATTACTGGGTCGTCTCTAATACCATTTGTAACAACCCAAGAAAAGCGCTAGTCATATTTGCGCTTATACCCCAAAATGACTAGTCAAGTTACAATTTGGGCATTTGAGGCATCGCATCACATTTGTGATTATACCTCAAAAGGATTAGTCAAGTTTCAATTAATCCTTGCAGTTATTAATAAAGTCCAGTTCGGTCAAATATATGCCCAATGTGGAACTCATCATACACACACTTATCAGAATTTAGGATATACATACATATTATATAATATATATATATTATATATATATATATATATATATATATATATATATATATATATATATATATATATATATATATATATAATATATATATATAGAAATAAAACTTATAGAATATTATATTAATTTTCATACTGAATTTTACAACACGTCAAAATGACATGTTGTGATTGGTGGAAAAATTCAGAAAATGCAGATAGTATCAACGATAGACCCCTATGATAGTGATGTTTTACCACTCACAATCTACTACTTCAACCGGTTGTGGAATTAGGTGTGGAAATCGGTGTGTCTATACATAGATTGATATGTATATAAAAATATTTGTCTTTTAAACATAAAATTTTTACTTAAAATTGATTAAAATATAACTATAAATATAAAAATGAAGTTTTAAAAAGTCGTAGATAAGTTAAAAGAAAAAATCAAAGCCACAACAGTACATTGTCCATGGGGATAAAAAAAAAATAAAAAAATAAAAAAAAAAAAAAAGTGAGAAAAGGAACTATCATCTTTCCTTAATTTGCCTCCCATGGCCATATAAATTGACAACTTTTCCAATAAAATTTTGGTCATAAAAAGGGACAAAATATGATTATAACTGATCATTGAAAGGATTTCCGTTATAAGATTATTCACGTATTTTTTGTTTTCGTTTTTATGGACACACTAAACAACGTGGTGGGTGCTCAAATCCTTTGCTGCATTATTGTTTTTAGGCTGTTGATTGAGTTTGTGCTGGTGCATTAATTTTGTAAGGGGTCAGCATCTTCAATTAATTCGCTGCCAATCAAGTTTCAAAGTCCAAAACTATGTGCCCTAGTCTACCAAATGCGAAATTGAGATCATAATGGTATTTCCACTGTATCACCTAATTTTTCCATAATTTTGATTTTTGAGTATAAAAGATTTGAAACTTGATTTTTCAAACAAAAGAAATCAGTCACGTTCTTGACGTTGTATTACATAGTTAAAGGAAAATGACTGCCTTCATATGTTTTAAAATTAAATGAGTATATTTCATTGAACAAAACTTAAGAATAATTTTTTAAATGATATACCTTAATTTTCCGATAAGATATTTTGTGTTGTATTGCTTAATAATGAATATAATCACATTGTTGAATGTAACAGCGTAACCTAAGATATAACACTTAAGGAATTGTATCTAAGTTTTGTTTTTTTATTATAAGGATTTGATAACTAACAAATTTAAAAGTGAATCTAATGTCATATAATTTAAAATCATTTTTATTTTTTGTTTGATAAAATAGAATTTTATATATTGTGACACTGTACACCTTTAATTGTTTTTTTTTTTTAATAAATAATTCTAAATAATAAAATGGATTATCTCTTTCTCTTTCTCCATTTTGATCCCAATAGTGATAAACATGCCTTCTTTCCTTTTTTATAATTTATTTATTAAACACTCTTCACCCGCACTCCAAACGTGTTCAAAAACTCTTTTTATTTTTTGGGAAAAATTATACAATCCTATTTTTTAAGATTAAATTGTTCACAGTTTTCATCAGAAACTACCATTATAAATTAGAAATTCAATGTGAAGATTGCAACTTACATATTGATTCTAATTGCATAAAAAAAACGAGGAGACCAGATTCAAGAGAAGACAAAGACAAAAATCACACAATAGTAAAGAGAAGACAAAGTCAAAGAAGAAGAAAAAAATAAATTTGTAAGAGAAAATGCGGTTGTAGTTAGATTCAATTTATTTATAACATCTTCAACCACCCAAATGGAATGATTTAATGTAGAATTCATCAACCTGAGGGAAAATAACAAAGAGTAAGATTATATTTAAAAAAACAACACATACAATATACATTGGTTGACATAGACTTACACACTCCACTTTTTTATTATCTCATTATACAAATAAAACTAAGCAATTCCAAAATAAAATTTAAAGACAAAATGAAATAATATAAGATAATACTCTAGTAGCTATAGTTATAAGACAAGAGAGCATATGTACTTGTTTAGGAATTTTCATAATAATAGTTTAAAATATAGTTGAGTGCTTTATTTTTTACTTTTCTTTTAAAATAGGGATATTTTTTTAGAGTTTATAAAAATAAAAACTAAGAGGAGGAATCCTCTTAATAGTAATAGATAATTGTTTATCGACACTGGAATCACAACAAAAACAAAATGAAAGACTTAATAAATGGGTGTACCCGTAGAGTTTTTCTAATAAAATAACGGAAGAGCCTACCGTGTGTACAATCCACACTACACGTATATAAAAGATAATGGTAGTGTTTTGTTGAATTTGGATAGAGTTTTGAATTTTCTCTTCTTCTTTTTCCCTCTTAAAGTATAGGAGTTTTGAGTTGACACTTGACACCAATAATGAATAAAATCCCTTTTTCTTGATTTTACTATTGACTTCAAAGTAGAGAATTTTAGAGCTTACTGGGGAAGGTAGTTCTGCGAGGATGAGGACAAGAGGGGAAGAAAAAAAAAATAATAAATAAATAAATTAAGAGGAGGAAGAAGATGGATCTGTTTGTGACAAGAGGAGGGGGAAGAAATTTGAAAAAGTAGCCGAGTAAATAAATAACGACTGAACGAGTCAGCACTGGGATGTGTTTATAGGCCTAAAAGGCTAAAACTTTTTTAAGAATGAACCATTCAAAAAGATAAAACTTTAAAACAATTTTTTTTTTTTTTTTTTTTTTTAATTTGATAATTATAACAAGGAAACACAATACCATTAAATTACAAGGATCTTGATAACTTTAAAACATTTTCAATCTACCATTTAGAGAAAAAAAAATCACTTTATGAATAGAATTATGTTAAAAATATTATACATATATAAATCTACGGGTAAAATTTAGGTACAGTTTCTTAGGTTAAGTACATTAGGTTCCTCAATCGAATTTAAACACATAGTTACATTAACCAATGAAACACCAACAATATTATTTTATCTATTACTTTGTATATCAATTGTAGTAAAATCAAAAATAATTTAAACATTTTCCTTAATGATATATTATAAAATAAAATTAACAAAAGCCATATATTCTCAATTCTCTACAAACTATATAAAATATATTTTGATTGGGTTTTCCAAACACGACCTAATTATTGCACTCTAAATTGGGAAGTCACACAAAAAGTTCCCGTCAATCTTGCGGGTAAGGACTATTTTTGAGAGACATAGAATTAGAAATTTAGAAGACGGGTCGAACAATACGCTTGGTGCGACTTTATTGCGGCTTGCGGGTCAGCGGAGGTCTTGCACAGGAAACCGAAACCCAACGCATAATTCTGAAAATGAAAGTCGTCATAAAAGTCGTCATAATTTTAAAGGAATATGTGATAAATCATAAATGTCCCATAACATGATTGTCAGGTCATTAAACTGTGGGAAAAGGTTGGCTATGTGTAACCAATGCCTAATAATAAAATTTTAAAGAGTAGCCTAATGGCCGCACCAACTACTAAAAAAGAAAAAAACAGTTTAATAGTAGGATGAGTACCGTAATATGCATTTAAGAAAGTATAAGTTGAGAGTTTAATACTTTACGATTGTGGATTTCTTTGGGGCCACCCTAAAGCCATTGGGTTTGATAATAATTACCTAGTGCATATGGAACAAGAGACTGTACGTGCCTATGAGATTAGTGGAAGAGGATCCTCTCCATTTGAAATGAAATGGAGATAGTCTATTTCATGAGATTAAATATTACAGATCTAACATTGTACAGACTACCATGTCTTTTAATATTTTAAATGATATGACAAATTGTACACTCTTAAATCTAAGAAATAAAATCTTAACCATAAAATGGACAAATGGAAATGATCATTTTCGAGACAAAGCTTCCAACACCCATGTTCAAAAAAAAAAAATGTCAATTTTGACAGGGACAAACATAAGTGGGTAAATGTCACTTTTGAAACCACATGTAAGTAAATCCATCTCAAACCACAAGTGTGTATAATTATCCCTCATTGTTATAAATAAAAGGTAAATTACAATTTACCACTATAGTTTGGTCAGTTCTAATTTAGTTCACAAACTTTCAATTGCTATATTTGAACTCCTAAGATTTGGACTAAAATGAAATCGATAAGGTTTAGGATTTTATTTTATTTTAATCCAAACTTAAGAGGTGAAAAAGTTGTGATTAAAAAGTTCGTGTGACTAAATTATGATACGACCAAACCAAAGCAAAAGGGGCAAATAATTTGTTCACAAAATGCAAAATCTGTTATTTTAAACTGAATTCTAATGAATTCATTTTAGTTCAAATATGGCGTTCCAATGTTTGTTAACAAAATTGCAAAAATTGTCAAAACGTTGGGAGGTACATTGTATTTAATCCTAAATAAAAATATGAATATTTTATATAAATAATAAAACATGCAACTAGAAAAATATTGATTGTGATAGTTTTATGGGATTATTACAGTAAACCCCCATGTGGTTTGCCCGAGTTTCACTTTGCCTACCCGTAATTTGAAACGTGTCACCTTACCCACATGAGGTGTAAAAAGTTAGCAGTCGTAACTCACCTCACCCCTTTCCGTTAATAAAAACTACTAAAAACTTAAAATATAAAAAAAAATTGGATCAAACTTCACATTAAAACAATTTTTTTTCCCAAAAGTTGAAGAACATCTAGGGTTTATTGTACTCTCTTTCTCTCTTTCTCATCTCAGTACTCTCTCTCATCATCTCAGCTTCTCTCTCATCAAAGCATCACCAGCATCACCATAATCAACACAGCAACGCCACCACCATCACCCCTAGCAACAAAAAAACCAACCAAAATCTAACAGCTGATTTTCATTGGTTTTTTTGTGGAAGCAAATACACAACTTCAGAAGGAAGAGCTGGATGTGGAGAGAGCAATTTTTGGGATTGCGGGAGTGCAGGTTTATATGATTTTGAGTCATTGCTTTGTGCTCTTGTAACATCATAGATTATTTGGTAAATAGTAAAAGTCAATGCAGATGAAGGAGATCCACAATAAGCTTGTTCATTTTGAGAAGCTAGCTAGATTTGCAGATGGAGAAAGAATGACAACAGCTAGAGCAAATAAAGAACTTCCTTTTTGTTGATCAATTGCACAATTTGTTTTGGTTGCTCTCTAAGCACCAATCAAGAGTATTGAGATGAGAGAGAGAGCAAGAGAGTACTGTAAACCCTAGATGTTCTTCAATTTTTGGAAAAAAAATTGTTTTAATGTGAAGTTTGATCCAAATGTTTTTTATATTTTATGTTTTTAGTTGTTTTTATTAACAGAAATGAGTGAGGTGGGTTACGACTGCTAACATTTTAAACCTCAAGTGGGTAAAGTAACACGTTTCAAACCATGGATAGGCAAAGTGAAACACGCGCAAACCATAAGAAGGTTTACTGTAATTATCCCTAGTTTTATTGTCATATATAATAATCCACCTTTGCACAATAAACAATTATAATACTGATAAGAGTATTCCAATTTAGATAAATTAAAACATTTTTGTATAAAAAAATAATATGGAAAACACTTAATAATTCTTTTATATTTTTAATTATAAAAATATTTTAAAGCATTTTTGTTTCCTACGATAAATTGTTTAAAAAAAAATATATATATATAGGCCAAATTTGCCAAAAAAATACTTTTTTTTTTCTTTTAGTTTTTCGGCCAAACATGTCCCTATTGATGTTAATTTGAAAAATAGATTATTGAAAATCGTCTTTAGGAAAAACAACTTTCAACAAAAATTTTAGACGAAAGTCATCTTTATAAAAAACAACTTTCACGTATTTTTCAAATAATAAAAAAAAAAAAAAAAAAAGTGAAAGTTGTCTTTTATAAAGACGACTTTCATATAATTTATTTTTTTGAAATTTGAAAAACACACGTGAAAGTTGTCTTTTTGTAAAGACGACTTTCATATAATTTTTTTTTTTGAAATTTTGAAAAAACACTTGAAAAATTATAAACGAAAAAGGCAATAAAAAATCGTCTTTCTTAAAGACGACTTTCACGCGAAAAATCGATTTTCACAAAGACGATTTGCAATCAGTCTATTTTTCAAATTAATATCAAAAGAGGCATGTTTAGCCAAGAAACATAGAAAAATGCATTTTTTGGCAAAATTGGCCTTATATATATATTTTTTGAAATATTGGCCTATATTACTATATATATATATATACATGTAAAGCTTATACGTATATTTTATTGGGATTTTACTATAATATATATATTATATACATGTAAGCTTATACGAATATTTTATTGGGATTTTACTATAATATATATATACACATGTAAGCTTATACGTATATTTTATTGGGATTTTACTATATATATATATATACACATGTAAAGCTTATACGTATATTTTATTGGGATTTTACTATAATATATATATATATACATGTAAAGCTTATACTATAATATATATATATACACATGTAAGCTTATACGAATATTTTATTGGGATTTTACTATAATATATATATACACATGTAAAGCTTATACGTATATTTTATTGGGATTTTACTATAATGGCAGCGCCGGATTTCTGTTGACCTTAATGGGATTGACAACACTCACGTTTTTATTGACTTTCTATTTCTTGTCTTTATTTTTTTTGGCGGGAAGATTAAAAATAAAGTAATCTTCTAGTTAAATCTAGAAAGTTTGTGCACATGGCTTCGACTTTGTCATCCCAATTTGGTTCTTAACTCAAGCTCTTGTCATGGTTATTATATAGTTGCCAAACTTTTGTATATTTGCTTTAGGGTTTAAGGTCAGAAGATACGGAGGGATCATTATTGTCTTAATAGTTGCTCTGCTCTGCTCTTTTTTTTTTCTTTTTTTTTTAAGCAAATATTTTAGAGTTAATTACATTATCCTCTTTTGAGAGGTATTGTAGAACGACTAAACCCCAAACTGATCCAAAATGGCACACTCTCCCTTCAAGTTTGATATAAAATTTTCATGGGTTTTTCCGTTATTAATCTTAATGGAATATTACGTTTTTTAAAAGAACATGATGAAATTCGTAACTATAAATTAAGACTTTTTTTAATACTCTTTTAAATCAGTTTATTTTAAATTTTCTTTTATGTATAATTCCTTATAACTTCTTATTTTTTCACTACAAATCCAATTTTAGATAATGCACAAAATAAAATAAGTTTTTATAGGCCAAAATGGTGAAGTAAGCACTTGTTTGGTTTGTTTTAGTTTATTTATTTGACAAATTATACTGATCTCTTTTTAGGTTTGAGAAAATGTCAGACAATACTTTTTATTTAAAATAATGACACTTAATCACTTAAAGTTATTATTTTTATAGTATAATCAATTTAGTTTATAAGCATGATTTGATATTATTCGTGATGAGAATTAATTTATATATAAAAAAAAAAAAAAAAATTGACACAATTTATAAATGGGCATAAATGATTGTACGAATTTATTTGTTATATAAATTAAAACTTCAACAAAGGTGGAGTGTCGTTTTAAAAATTGTGAGGGTTTTCTAATATTTTTCCTAAACTTTAAAAAAGGTTAGTATAATTTATCTTTTATTTATTTATTTGGCATATGTGTTTATATACATATTTTTTTATTTCATGTTTATTTAATTTTTTAAAGTAAAATAAGCTTATGAAATTATTAAAACAAGAGTGTAAAACCATCAAAATGTTTCAAAAAGACAACTCCAAGAAAGCTACAGCCATGGCCCATGATTAGCAACATTTTGTCTTCTCCGTTCTCTTTTTCACACCATGTTGTTTGTTTGTTTTTTTTTTTTTTTTTAAGTTAAAATAAGCTTATGAAATTATGAAAATAGGAGTGTAAAACCATCCAAATGTTTCAAAAAGATGGAACTCCAAGAAAGCTACTGCCATAGCCCATGCTTAGCAACATTTTGTCTTTTCCCACACTACTTTTCTTTTTCTTTCTTTTTTTTTTTTGTTCCCACTTTTTTGTCTTTATTATATCCAACATGATCATACTTATAATATGAGTCACATCACTTTCAAAAAAGATTTTATCTTGGAGCCTTATATGCATTATCAGTACTCTCACATAAAAAAATACTTATGATATGAGTCACATCACCTCAAAAAAGATTTTATGCAAGCCTTATACGCAAAATCAGTACTCTCTTATAAAAAATATATACTTTGATATAGTCACATATGAGTGCAAGCCACAAAATCACTTAAAAAAGATATTTATATAAATGAGTTATATGCACTTAAAAAAGATATCACTAAACCTATATGCAATATCACTCTTACATAAAAAAGTATACCTAATTACCTATAAATGTAAGATCCAGTTACATATAATTATCAAACAAGATACCACCACCTCCGCATCACCTACCACAACTTGTTTTTTGCCAACCATAGGATATAGCGGTTTGCCATGGACCAAAAAGGTCACTCAAACCCAACTAACCCCGTTAGAACCTTTTTTTTTTTTTAAATACATCTTCTTCTCTTTCTTTTCTTTTTTTGGTGAAATTAACAAAGAAAATAACTTACTTGATTTGGTTCCTATGCTAGGTATTTTCGCATGTTATATGCTCCAGGTTCCCCACTTGATGGTTTGATGACACGTATTCTTGTATATCTATTCTGTGTAGATTTGGGTAACTAGTTGGTGGGTTTAGTACGAATATAAATCTTATCCCATTTTTTGTGTTTCACATTATATTTTACTAGTCACAATTTGCTTGCGATTTTGGTTTTTTTTTTTTTTTTTCATTTTAAACTTTATTTTTTTTATAAGGAAATTGAAAAAAATATGTAACAAGTTATAATTGGGGAAGTATAAACTATAAATTGAAACATAAAAAAAGTAAGATAAAAGATTTTTATTCGGTATTATACAATACACGTAAAATAATAAAATAGCATTAGCAAGCATCGCAACACATAAAATTTAATGTGGTTCAGCTAACTCCAAATCTACATCCACGGGCAACACCATCCAAAATCAATAATAGCAATTACAACTATACATAAACTCTCACAAAAACTCTCAAACATAAACTAACTCAACACCCCAATACACTTAAAGATGTCCTCACACTAACACACTACACTAGACAAAGTATAGTCTCCACTCTCTTAGTAGACACAACTTTGTCTTTAGACTCTAAGACACAATAAAACAACATTGTCAGTCTATTTATAAGGGCTGACACACCGTCTTACCTCTTTTCTTTTCAATGTGAGACAATCACTTTTGATAAAATTAGTGCACCTCCTTATTATTCTTCTGTTCAATGTGAGATTCCAAAAAAAAAAAGAATATATCTAAATTTCTCCTATCATGGGCTGAACTTAACAATGGGTAATGGTAAATTTGTGTATAAGGAGTCTGCACTAATAATTGGATTCAAAAGGTATTATTGGCCACCTATGTTTATATTATTTTAATTCTAAACATCAAGGGGAAGCCTTAGGATATCCTAACCTAATTAGTAAGAGTCAAAATCATGTCTCGAATAAGAAACATGGGCTTGGAAGTTTTGTTAAGCGTGGGGAAGATGTTAGGCATCCCATGGGCCATGACATCCGTCTCACAATGATACCTTATTTTGACCTAGTCCTAAACTTCACTCATCAACAAATAAATTGGGATATCGACATGAATAAGTCTTGGGACACAACTTTGTCCAATGTCCACAAGTTTATGCACAACTTGTTGAGATGTTATGTGGTGATTGGTAGAAAATAAAGATAGTACTGGTGGTGGGACCTTGTGTCATTGATTGTTAATCCATACATAACTTGCCACTTCTGCAAGTTATGGACAAAGTTGTGCCCGTAAACTGATTGTATCGACATTAATTAGGTTTTCAAGGTGCAATGTTGTCATGTACGTCTACACAAAAAAAATGATGTATATAGGGTGACACTAATATTTATAGTGGAATGTGTATGTGTTAAAAGTTAAAATCTTTAAAATGACAAATCTCGAGAGTTGAAAATATATTTGAAAACAAAGGGGCCATTGAGAGTTAATGTTGGGATGTACTCGGTATCACAAAGGAACATGTAAGGACCACATGCCTAGTTCACCATTTGGATCTCTTTGCCCCTAGCGGATTAGAAGCGATGTGGTCTATTGGATGGTGAGGGTAAGTCTCTAAGCAAATACAAGCAAAAGGACATTTTGTGGCCTCTACGCGCACTTCACCAGTTCACAAAAATTCCTACTATATTCCCATGCTTAAAATTTGATAGCATTTTGCCTTATTTTCATGGAAAAAAATTCGGCAGAATCTTGCATATATTCGAATTCGATAGGTTTGAAAAATGTGGTAGACCGTGTATTTGAATTTGGTTAATGAGAGTAAAAGGTGAAATAGACTTTTAAAGTGAGGGTAAAATAGTATTTTAACAAATTTTATTAGTCAATCTAAAAGTGTTAAGTTATAAGGAATGTGAGTACATGTTATTTTGAAAATTTTTAAAATTAGGGAAGGTTAATATACAATTCGAATTTCAGGTTAGGTCATGCACTTACACTAAACCCCAGGGGACAATTTCCCTTTGAATATTCATCCTCCAATAGACATATTTGGTGTTTAATTCACAAAACACATAAGTATTTGGAAGTCTAGTAACAACTTTATGCGTACACTTACGACTTTCACCTTTTGGTGCACATGTTAGCCCTACTATCAAGATGCCCCCACCTAAGAGGGGTTAGTCGCCTTGGATAAGGGTAATTCCTGTCACTCTTCTAGGCTGCATAGATTTATTCACGAAAGAATTTAAAGCAAAGTATGAAAGTACCGATTGAAATCCCATGCATTGCAATACCTTGAAATTGTTAACTTCTTAACTTTCAATCTCAACCACTTATTCAAAAAGCAAAAAGTGAAAAAGTAAAAAATTTGTGAGAGAGAAAAAGAAATTAGCTTGCAATACTTTTGAGTATGCATGGGATCTCAATCCCTATATTGCTTATTGCTTATTGCTTGGACTATAAATGTGGCTGACCTGGATCCTTACTTAAAAGAAGTGAAAAGTTGGATTGTGTTTGGTTGAGTGCCCTATCTCATGAAGTGAAACGTGACAACTATATGGATTTCACACGAGTAGTTAGGAGTTACTGTGGGAATTCCTCGTGACAGAGAAAAACTTGGGCAACACACATGAGAAACTTTATATCAGAGAAAGGCTCTCTGAAATTTCCCTAAAGGCCAATGAATTGATTTCACATTTTACCACAGCTTTTATTTATGCAAAAAACGTTTCAACACACCTTTGCATGATATTTCAGGTATTTAATGGTAAGAACGCAGTTCATTCCGGAATAGTTGGGATATGGAAGTGAAATTTCACTTCATTGTTTAATATTTTTGCCGATTTTTTTTTTTATGAGTGCCAATATAAGAAAGTTGGTGTAGAAATATCCACACCCGAAATAAATCGGTTTAAACTTTGTAAAATGTTGGAGTGATTTGACAATTTATTGCAGTTGCTAAATCAAAATTAAGCTTTTGTGGTTACTTTGGAACTGTTTAGCCTTACTATCAAGATGAGCTGCCTTGGATGGACCCATCCCTCTTCTAGGCTGCATAGAGTTACTCACACAAGAATTTAAAACAAAGCATGAAAGTAAATTGCTTTGACAATAAATGTGGCTGACCTGGATCCTCACTTAAAAGAAGTGAAAAGTTGGGATTATAAAAAAATAAAAGAAGTGAATTTTTTTTATCAGTGTTTGTTTTGTTGTGATTTTTCATCTGTGAATTTGTTGTGATTTTACTGTAAATTGTTGTGATTTTTTACATTTTATTTTTTAAATCTGGGATTAGGGATGGCAATTTGCATTCGACCCGTGGATACCCGCTCCACCCCACCCCTAATGGGATGGGTTTAACCCTATCCGCTGTTATAATGGGGTGGGAGTGGGGGATGTTTTAAAAACCCGTGCGGGTTTGGGGTGGGGTTCGAGGGAGGCGTATATAATAGATTAATAAAAATAGTTTAGTTTTTTAACCATACTTAGTTTACCCACATATAAATACTCACAGTAATTAGATTTTCATGTAAATTGATGCAAGTAAATAAATTATGAGATTATTAATATTATTTTAGAATATTAGTAGTGGTATTTTGGAAAATTTATTCATAATATTATTAAGAGATTATTATCTTTTTAAATATTCAAGCGTGGATTGTTGTTTTATGTAAATCAATGCTAGTAAATTAATTAGCTAGTAAATCAATTGTTGTCATACTAATGGAATTTTTTTGTTTCATGTAATTTAGCCAAAAAGAGTGAAAAAAAAAAAAAAATTCATATTGGGGCGGGGCGGTACCCTGTGGGGCGGACGGGGGGAAGAAAGTTCCCCAAGAATAGACGGGGGGGATGGGGGATGTGGGGCAGGGATAACGGGGCGGGGAGGATAGGATCCCCGCCCCAAACCCCCCATTGCCATCTATCTAGGGATGTTGAAACTAATGGGAACGGTGGAAAACAAAATCAACGGAAAAACGAGCCAAAAAAAACAGAGTGGTTGGAGCAATTAACGCAAGTGAGTCCAATTTATTTTAGCAAAATCAGAATTCCAAACCAAAATTGGAGCAATTAACGCAGGTGGGTCCTATTTATTTTAGCAAAATCAGAATTCCAAACCAGAATTGGAGCAATTGTAAAAGTTGGATTGTGTTTGTTTGGAGTTCACTATCTTGTGAAGTGTGACGTGACAACTATATGGATTTCACGTGAGTAGTTAGGAGTTGTTGTGTGAAATCCTCATACTTGTGCAACACACATGAGAAAATACAAATAAATAAGTCAGTTAAAGCTTTGTGGAATTTTGAAGTGATTTGACAATTTATTGCAGTTTTTTTTTTTTGATGAGTATTATTGCAGTTGTTATATCAAATTAAGTTTTCGTGGTTACTTTGGAACTATTTGGAACTATCCGGATTCCAAATTTTTTAATTTTTTTTTAAGTGAATCCCGATCCTGAAGATTTAGACTCCATTATTATAATTTTTGAATAGCGAATCCAGGTCTTGAAGATGCAGTTGTTAAATCAAATTAAGTTTTTGTGGTTACTTTGGAACTATTTGGAACTATCCGGATTCCAAATTTTTTAATATTTTTTTTTTTGTTAAGTGAATCCTGATTTTGAAGATTTAGACTCCATTATTATAATTTTTGAATAGCAGATCTTGAAGCAATTGAACATCCAGATTTACTTTTGAAAAAAATATTATATATAAAAATGAAGGAAACCCCCCACAAATAAATAAAACAGGGAGTTTTGGAGAAAAAAATTTATTTTTTTAAGTTAATTTGCTAAACATAATCTGGTAGAACTTAATTTGAAATATAGATCTTGTATTTTGTAATGTCTTTACAAAATACAAGATTTGTGAAAATGAATTTATTTATTTTTTTCAATCTCATTTGTTAGAAAAACAAAATTTAATTTTAAATTTAGTTCATCCCAAACTTTTCTAGTTGGGGTGCAACTAGATCTAGAATTAATCTTGTTTTTCTAAAAAACAAGTTTGTTAAAATTTATACAATCTTGTCTTTTCTAAAGACAAGATTGAACCAAAATTTGAAAATCGATACATACACGTGCCCGTAACTGCACATAAAATTTTAAATGAATCTTGTCTTTAGAAAAGACAAGATTCAACTTTAAAAAAAAAAAAAAAAAAGATGAATCTTGTCTTTTGTGCTCGTGCCCCCGTAACTGCACATTCAAAAATTTTAAATGAAGATCAACTTAAACTTCTCAACTACTAAATTTTCAGATCACCGTTCTGATACCTCTCTCTTGAAAGTTGTACTTTAAATCAAAATGAATCTTGTCTTTTATGAAAGACAAGATTCACTTTAATTAGCACTTTTACATTGCTTCATACTCATTCTTTGCATTACCCAGCAGAAACGGCCATGTTCCCTCGGCCTATTCTTTATCTTCTCCAATTTTCACTTATTCACTCAAATCTTCCTCTTACTTCATTGATTTATTTGGATGTCTCTTATCTCAAAATAGAGTAAACAAATATACATCCTTATTATTTTCAGATCTCTTTCATCTATTATGTTAAGATCTTTTTTATTTTTGTTAAATTATTATTTTCAAATGTAGTCTAGGAAACACTAACAATAATTTTGACTATCTCAGCAATAGACTACGATTTATGGCTTGTTTGATGTTCTAACGTCTTATCTTTCTTTCTTTTTTCTTTGATAAATTCTATTTTAGATCAACATATATTTGATTATATCTCTCATCTCAATTATTTGATTATATCTTTTTATTTTACCTTTTTTTTAATAAATGCTAAACACTAGATTGGGTACAAAAAGATCATTGTTTTATAAGAATAATGTTATGAGAAATTTATCAGAAATAAGATAAAATCTAAACTAAACTGTAGAATACACAAGTTGAATGAAGAAATAACAGTAAGTAATATTAATTGTGACAGGAAAAAAAAATACAATTGGCTCACATTGATGTTCATAGCTGATGATCATAGTATATTTATAACCATCATAGACATATAATATTGTATTGAAAAACATAAAAAAAAAATAAAATCAGAAGAAAAATAGAATCACCCAATAATATGTTGAAACCATTTATTAATCTTGTATTTAACAAACACAATTGAGAGAGAGAGAGAGAGAGAGAGAGAGAGAAAGAGAGGCAAGAGTGAAACGAGTTTGGTAAAAAGTAACTATTTATTCAATATTGTATTTAACAAACACAAGATTACTTAAAAAAAATTGTAGTATTCTCTCGTCTAGTTACGTTGGTACAGGAGGGTAAATTTGTATTTAGCAATCTTGTATTTGTTAAATTCAAGATTGGTACCAATCTTGTATTTAGAAAAAACAATATTCATTTTTCAAATTAAGTTCAACTGGGATATGTTTGGCAAAATAACATTAAAAAAACATTATTTTGAAAAAACGGCCCAAATAAACGCACACAACCAACAAAGCCAGCCCACCAGAAACAAAATATTTTCTTACATCTCCAAAAAACAAATGAGGGAGGGAAATAAGGTAAAATGAAAATACTCTTTCTCTATTTACTACTCGTCCTTCCAATTTCGTTTAGCCAAAAAACGTAAATAGCAAAAGATATGTTTTCAGATATTGAGCTTGACATATCTTTTGCGTCAATCCAATTTCGTTTAACCTGGTTTGATTGTGGTCAAACTTTGTGACAAACGTGAAACCACTTTTTAAACTAGCAACTAAACAGGCTCTAATTTTAACCAATCTCAACAACTATTCCAACTAAAATTACCATGCTAATATCTCAAACCAACAAGAAAATAAATCAATTACAATATAAGAATACCAAGATTTAGTGATTTACGTGAAACACTCTTTTAAATTGAACAGAAAAACCATTGGTTCAACCTCTGATAGAAACACTATAATATAATAAGTTATAACATCTTCTCAAGTTTTATGTCCAAAACTTTACTTCACAATAGATACAATAAATCATCCCTCTAGGAATTAATATAAACTCACTTAAAATCTGTACTTCAAATACTAATTCTCCGTAGTTGCAACACTCAAAAATTCTTTATAGAAACCACCCCCCTCCCCTCCTTCTTTTCTTTGTTCTTTCTCTCCCATGTATGTTTCATTTCTAAAGAAAGCTCATTTTATTTTATTTGTTCACACACACATTGCTCCCTCAGTTGCATTCTTTTTTTCTTTCCTTTTTTAAGAAGGTTATACGTGTGTGAGTGGAAAGTTCCTAAGTGGAGAAAGAGTAAAAATGTTGAAGAATTAATATAACATAACTGAGCCCAAACCCATAAGCTTAAGCTTTTGGGTAAAGTGGTGTCCCTATGTGTTATATTAACTCCTTAATTAAAAGCTTCTCCAATGTATTATCTCCCTAACAAATGGTATTAGAGCCCACAGTGTTGTGCGGTAAGAGCATTCACATCAGACTCTCTATATAGTTATATTCTTCAAATTATAAAAATTCAAGTTCCAAACACTTCCTCCATCAAACCCTTCATTCACTTTCAAATTTTAAAAAGTGTTACAGTGATTCTTTATTTATGAAGAGTCATTTAGCTCCTTCATATATTATTTTACAATTTTTTTTCTCTCTCATTCCCATATCTTTCACTCTCTCTCTCTCAAAACATAAAGAATGTTTTTACTATTTTCATAAACATGAAAAAGAATAAAATAAGAATACTTTTAAAGAGTGTTTGAAAGAATAGAGAGTGGGATGTAGAGTGTATTTCAAAAGTGAGTAGGTAAAATAAAAAAAATTGTTTTTTCTTTCAAAACTTGAAAAAATTTTAGAATATCCGATATGAATGCTCTAAGGTGATAAGGTTATGAAAATTCATTTTTGGAGATAAGTTGTATCCATACTGAATAGCCACACAAATATAAAAGTCAGCCGCCTATTACTTCTCTTATAGCATCCCTTTTTCCAACTTCAAATAGTATACGGCCACACAAATTGCCAACTCAAAATGCAAGCTAATTAAAGAGACATGATCCAACATGGGATGGACTTTAGGTGAATGTGAACCTCAACAATATCTTGTCAAAATGGAGAAAGACACTCATTTTTTCATATGGATGGTATTGTACGCTTATAGCATAAAAATATTGAGAGCTTGAATTCTTGACTTTGTTACAGGCCAGCATATAGAATCTATGAATACATCAAATCAATACTACTTTGGAACAAACAACCTTTTTTTTTTTCCACCGTTGTTTTTTCTTTTAAGATTTTGACCTTTTGAGAACCAAAAGTCTATTTTTCAGGCTATCATAATCAAAGTGCCTCCATAGCATTCCTTGGCAGACTATCAACAATGCGCAGCCCATCTTCTGTAGCAATCACTGCTGTGCATCTGTAGTTCATAAACAAGTGGAAAAAAAAATTTATTGTGTTACACCAAATTATTATTATTTTTTTTTAAGAAACAATTAAGTTAATGCAAATTTAAATCCTGTATAGAGAAGAATTAAAGGACAATAGAAAAAAGGATGTTGACATGGCTGAGTGGCAATTGGCAAGAAAGAAGGGTGTGCTTAAAAACTGAATGCATTATAAAAAGTTCACATGTTGAAAACAAAATGAATTGAAATTGCTGAGATTGTCTGGATATTTGTTCATTGACAATGAGGACATGATCTAACTCAAAGGTACCACAAGGATAGGTCCAAAATGAAAATGTGTCGGTACTAAATCTGTAGAGTTGGAAGAAGTGGTTAGTCAAAGAAGAATGGCCACGATTCATGTTGCCACATAACTTATTTCAGCAAAAAACAACATTTGGATTGCCCAGGTCTATGATACATGTCGTATCCAATGCACGAAGCTTCTCTTTCTGCAGGATTTGTGAGAGGTGGTTGGTAGGCAGCCTTACTCCCAATTTCTAGAAAAACTGATTGTCAAGGTCTAAGATTTATGTCCACTCATTAAATTTCTTGCCTATATGATTCTAAATCGCAATTTAAACATGTCAATTTAGAGTTGTTTAGCAGGTTTTTGCCATATCGCTGGCCTTAAACTTTAGCAAGAAATGTGGATTTTAACCTTTTCAATTTATTATAAAAACCTTTCATTGGTATTAGTAGTGTGAAGAATTTCGTTCACAATAGTCTTAACATGATGACTTTTGTTTGTTTGTTATTCTATTGTTTGTTTCGTTGAAATTTCATGCAGAAGTTCCATCACTAGAAAGGTTATATTTTTCCATTAAGTGTATCTAGTTATTGAAATCAGTCAGATTTTTCGGAGGTATAATAATTTTTAAAACCTTTGGCTCTCCATGTCTTATAATTATTTCAAGAAGTACAGGAAATTCAACAAAATGGGATTTGGTCAAGCTTCTAATATAACAAAAAAGAAAAAAGGGGGGTGGGGGGGGAGGGGGGGGTGGGTCAGAAAAATCATGGCACTCTTTTATAGAAATATAAGCAAATATTGGATCATAAAGGAACATCTTAATCTCTCTAATAAATTTTATTAAGCCAGGTAAAGCATATATATAAGGTTAGGAAATTAGAGAAGCTTGAACTAGATATTCAGACAATTATGCACATATCAATATAAATAAAGCCGTGAAAAATGAATTCAAGCAGACACAATTCTTACAATTAAGAAAAAAGAACCAGATATATGCTAAGCCAAGAGATATTAGATATTACTAATCAGATCTTGTAGATTACACAAATATGACTTACAAATAACGTGTTATACATTCAAAATGATTTATCATCATTATTTGTTGGCAAAAGCCAAGATGGTTGTTTTTAAATATAGAACTGTACGATTACAAATTTAACCAGTACCACACCTGCTACTATCAGCCTAACCTATATACAAGAATTCTCGGACAGGTAGATTACAGGAACATGCATACTTTAACTAGTTAACAGGAGAAATTTCAAGTTTCTAGTTCAAAATTGTCCTGTGTCATGGCAAAAACACTTGATTGCTTACAGTAGTTATCTAACTATTTTCAGTTTATCTTTTATCATAAATTCTATTCATTGGAACATGTACAATCATATTTCAAAAGACCACAAGAACCTCATTTTTCATAAATGAGGCATAGGTTCTTAGGCAACATTAGTTGAAGCATAGCATGTGTACTGCAATCCATCCAGAATCCAACATTTGTTATGCAAAATATCATATGATGTATCGATTCTTCATTGTGTGTGTGTTTTTGAGTGTGCATGTTGTACATGTGTCGACATGGATTTGATTTCTGTGGAAACAGAAAAGAGTTTGCAAGGGAACGAGAAAACTAACGGGAACTTGCATATGATTCCATGGTCCACAATCCCATCGACTTTATCTAGGCTTTTAGCTACTTCAGCTGCATTTAAAATTCACATAAGAAAATAAGAGATTATCTAGAAAGAAGAAACATGGATGATGAAATAAAGTTGGAAACATCATAAGTGTAAAACCCACCAAGGCTTAGAATTGGAGATGTAAATATGACATCAAGAACATTATGGCCTTCTCTAGTGACTAATGGGAAATCACCCCCTAGTGGATCTGCTTGCCCTATGGATGATCTCCTCCAAACCTACAATTACAAAGCAAAAGCAAAAAGGGAAGTGGAATTTTAATAGGAAAGATTTTATTCCATCAACTACTAACCTCCTGGTCTCCTAAACAGTAATGAAAATTTCAAATTTATATGGCATTGGAAGCCAAGTAATTATCGAATAGGGAATGTTTTCTTATTCCTTGCTGCAATAGTGGGAACTATGAGATTTTAGGGTTCCAAAGCCATTTGTTCCTAGTTGAACAGGAGAAGAAAATTTTATAGTTTCCAATCTTTTTAAAGTAATAGAAAATAATATTCAATTTAATGATATTTATGTTTGTATGTATCAATTTTGTAACACAATTTAAGCATACCTCTGCATCACCTAAAAACAGGTCATCAATCTCTTCCGCAATTTCCATCCAGTTGAGCTGAAACATGGTTCAAGTTTCAAACAAGTCATCTTTCTCTTATTCAGATCATTAACGCTTTGTATGTTTGAAACCAATAATGTGTATAACTGCTTACAGATTGAACTAAAACTGGAACTGACCCATCTAGACCACCTTTATACAGGCTTTCTGTGATCACAAATGCAAGCTTGTTGGCTGCATTTAGTATAGACTGAAAGAAAAAAATGAAAAGGGAAATTCACCAATAAGTATCTTAAATTAAGAACTAACCAGGAAATATGAATCCATGTAAGCTCAAAATTTTCAGAGAGATAATATTACATTTTACAGAAATAACTTAAATGGTTTCTAAAAACTATGGCACAAGTCAGAGAGACCCATTCAAACAGGAAAAATAACAGTATTGTGCTCACCTTCTCTTGGAGTATTGACTCCTCACCTTGTAATTCCCGGCGTCCAATGACCGAAACAAGTGTTCCTTCTTCTATAATATCAGCATCATCAAATGCAAAATCAATCTACAAAAGATCAAGTTATAAGTGATAACTTACTAAGGCTTAAATTTTAAAGATATCATAATCATCATACACTCAGACACATGCAGCAACATTGGTCAAGGAAGCTTCTAATAATATCTCTGAAACTAGTAAGAAAAGTTTCATGGGAATTGAATCTCGCTTGCACTTCTTATAAAAACATTTGGAGATCATACCTATAAAAGAGGAAAGACAATTGAAAAATCTTCTGGTCCACTGTGGTATTTGCTTTGGCAAAATTGCACTAGGACATGTGATGCAAGAAGCACAATCAATTTTATTTCAGAATTTATTTTTCCAGATTTCATTTTTGAATTTGGAACTAGATTTCTTTTTGAATTTGAATTTGGTTTCAATGTTGTAGAAGATTTTATGGAATATATTTTGCTTGATTGAGACTTTCCTTTTGATGTGTCCCTGGAAGCCCAATAAAAAGCTCTCGGAAATGTTTTGAGTAGTGCAATTTGAATAAGAATTTTCTAATTAGAGATGCTTTCTCGGTTTGGTGGTGATTCCAAGCACCCTGAGGTGGTGAAACCTAGGGTTTCAGGTAGATTCTAGGTGGTGAAGCCTAAGATTTGTCCTCTTCTTCTTTCTTCCCCGTTAATTTAATTGCTACCCTCCCCGTCTTACGCCATCATGTATGCACAATGTCTATGTCAAACTATCATGCAAGATAATACTCACAAAACACAATAAAAAGGAAACTGATTTGAAGTTTAAAATTTGTGCACACTTGAGAACAATCTTGGTACCGATTTAATGGAATTCCTGCCTTTGCTGCTTCACTTGCATTTCCAACGGACCTGAAAAATACCAAAGCAAGATATATGTGCTAGCAGGAACTGAAAAGAAGTAAAAGGTTTTACACAAGGCCAAGCCAAGAAGAAAATAAACATACAAACATTATACAACCTAGCTGAGAGCATAGAAATGAACCAAGGCAAAGCAGAATAGAAACAAAGCATCTTTTCTTTGAGCCTCCAAGAATGAAGTGCTGATCCAAAAATAAATGCTGGGGGAGTGAATAGAATCATTAAGTGGCCTGCATAGTTTTTATCTGATCCTGGCTGCAAATAATGGAGCAGCTCGTGGATGAATTAAGTTGTTTCATTTGCACCATTTAATGAAGCACGGATCAAATAGATCACAACACAACTAGCTTCAAAGTAAACTTGGACCATCCAATATAAGAATGACCGAACATCAGTTGTTTCTGAAGTAGTCACTATAGGAAGCATATAAACTTATTTTAACAGACAGAAATCAAAAGAGAAATGCTGCATATAAAGAGAGAAAATGGAGAAATTCTGTTTTTCTTTTTAATTATTTTTCCAATCAAGTATTACCATAACCAATGACATCGAAAGATCAAACTTACGTGGGTACCCCTACTATATCTTTTAAAGCACCAGTGCGAAGTTTCTGACCCAGATATTGTATGGCAATACCAGAAGCATAACCAGATCCCAACCCAATAACCATGCCGCTTTTTATGTATGCATCCACCTAGAATGAACATCAGAGTTACAAACCAATTTTACTTAAATTAATTCTTACATATTAGCAATCATGAATGGAAAGAAGCACAAATAGACACGCACACCCCTAGCTAATTTGCACTGGATAGGGAAAAAAAAATGTCAATTTTTCAATCATTTAAACTGCAAATTTGCAATCCTATCCCCTCTATCTCTATGTCCTACTCTTTGATATCTTTGCCCCCCTTTTCTTATTGCTTCTCAACCCATATACCATAATTCCACTATATATCACTCATCTAACAAAAGATGACCATCAATGTTCACTTAAATCACATGTGCTGCAAAACTCAAGCCGCGTTCCTGAAATGCAAAAACTACATGTATTACAAACCTGTTAGAATATTGATTAAGTAATTAAATTCACCAATTCCCATTAACTTAGGTTTTTGGAACAAGTGGGAATTGATTGAAAATCATAAAAGATAGCATACTATAAAAATCATCATATAAACCCTCACTCTTACGATACACAATTTTCCTTCTTTCTTCCACAGCAAGACACTTAGTTCACAATCCTCACTCATAGTTATCTGCATTAACAGTGTCAATTTCTTTTCATTTTTTGTGGGGCAAATTAAACTTCTTGAAAGTTTTGGACTTTATGGCTGTTGGAATGGCAAACTATAAAACCCATTAAATTTTCAAATTTCTAAATTCTAAAAGAAAAGAATGGAAAGAAAGGGAATTGGGTTTGGATATGGGAATCATTCATACAGTGTGGTGGGCTGCATGGAGGAGTGAAAAGGTATCATCAGTGAGACTTGAACGAGTGAGCTTGAGAGAATCAGAATTGTTCTTTCGTATTCTTCTTCCTCTTCTGCCAATGCCATCAAAAGCTGAGGGGTAATGCACAAGTTTAAGGTACGATGATGATGATGATGATGATGAAGCTAGTGATGCCATTCCCTCTTTCCAAAGAACGAGGTTGTGTTGTGTTCTAACGTTAATGGATAAGGAACATGTTTTTCTTTTGGTCGTGGATAGCTTTTATCTGGCATTGGGCTTGGGCTGCCACTAACCCACTAACATAATTCAAGTGTTCAGAAAATCTGTTACGAAAGACAAATTTATGGAATTTTTTTGCTTAATAATATTATTTTTAATACTATTTTGTGAAAATGTATTATTTGGAAACCATTGAAGCATCTAGCTTTTTTTGCGAGTTCTAGTTGAACCTCGTCACTACAATAGACAAGTTTCATTTTAATATTTCAAAATTTTAGATTTTTCTAAGATCCAATTGGAATTTTTCTCTTGTAAAGATGAATTCCAACAAAAGGCTATTCTCCTCGATAGTTTTAAAATAATGTTTTTTTTTTTTTTTTGTAAAATACTTTTAAATATGTTTAGTTCTATATACTTTTCGGCTAAGGTCATTATAGCCAGGCATTTCACAGGTGAAGTCAATCAAATTCTAATCATACAAATGTGTTTATTGCTGAACTTCAACACAACTCGAAATGTACATCAGTGGAACTTCAGTATATCTACTACAACTCCCAAACCACTTATGCAACTCACGGATTTAGTACCATACATATATGTCATATAAAGAGATTGTTCAAAGAACTCATAAATTTGTCTTGGTTTATGACCATCTAAAGTATACTATTAAGAACAGCAAGCTTTAATGGAGTATTATGAGAGAGAAAGAGAAGTAGAGAAGAAGAAGTAATTAGAATGCTTACTTAATGTATATATACAAGATTAACAAAATGTGTTATACAAGCTAACAAAAAACAAAACTAACTCTACTCCACTAACTAACCGCCTCCACTAACTAAGCCACCCAATCAATAAGGGACAGCTGTATTCCACTAAGCATTCACTAACATTAAGTTACACAACGCAATAGAAAGCTGAACCTATAATAAACAACTACAAGTCGTTTATGCATTGCATTTCATAACAGCAGCAGCAGCAGCAGCTTCAAGTTGACAGCAGCAGCAGCTTCAAGATGACACCATGGCAGATGCAGCTTCCCATTTATATAAAAGGGGCTAATCAAATTTGAACAATAACCAATTTCCATTAAGTTCTACATACTGTTTCTCTCAACTAATTAAGATTTTAAATACAATATATATTTGTGTAATGTGTTCAATACTATCCCTAGTCATTCCAGATACCACAATCTGTTCAAATTATAAGCTTGCTGCTGCCAAATTGCAAACTCAGTACATCCTTCTGTTTTTCAGATGACTTAATGCAAAAGTATATAATGTAATGCTAACATCACTACCTAATTTGAGATCAGACCAGATAATGAGGAGGGAGAGGCCAGACAAAATTGGTCAGAGTAAAAAGAATTTTCTACTGATTTGTTTTGTGGTAAAAAAGAATTGAACATCAGTATTGCAGTTATCACTACTAGTCATGATAACAACAAACAAAACTGTTAGCAATAGCCCTTAACCAACACTCACAGATTGTTCTAGCATTCCAAATTTCCAACTCCAATCTTAATACCCAAGCTCCACCAGAATACATGTTAGTCCTTTCCAACACAAATTGCAGTAGCATTCCGTCACCATTATTCTTAATACCCCAGCTCCAGTCCATAAGTTTCCTTAGGCATCAGCAAAGTACTAGAACACTCAAAAGCACAGAAAGAGTCAGTTTTGGGTGGCACAAGCGAGACACAGCACCCTGAGCACACAAACAGCGGTGGAACAGTCTCAGTGTCCTCAATGCCACAGCAGCGAGTGTGCTGCCACACCTCACAAATGTCACATGCCACCATCCTCTCCCCATCATCATCTTGAGCCCCACATTCACATTTCACCATCCAATTGTCAATCCCACCTTGGTACCCAAATCGATTCTTGAAATCTATTCCACTCCCTCTCACACGTAGTTCCACACCAGACTCAACTGCTCCAAAAAGCACTTCATCGTCATCCAACTCTTCCAGGCCTTCAATCTCCATCACCACAAATCCTTCTGTAATGCAGTAAGTATCCCTCAGTGCAGTCTCCACTGCCAGCTTTAACTCTCCAACTGTTGCATGAAGTGGAACTACAACAATCTCTCCAGGTGGTAACTCCTTCAATCCAGTTCCCATATCATACGAACATGGCATCAATCGGCATATAAATGTCAACAACTGATCCTCTTCATCTCTGAATGGCCACTCCTTCACAAAATGTTTACTGTCTAGAACTGCCTGAGTTGCCAAATCCACCAAATTCGATCCTGGATAATCCAACAGTACATTGTTATACAAATAAACCACATCACTATAAGCATCAATCCCCGGTACTAGAGCTGGTGCTGGAAGGTGCTTCGGTAATATTTCTGCCTCTTGTTCAGAAACCTTAATTCCATCACCAAGCTCATGGATTGAGTATTCCAAAATCCGAGTTGTCGGGTTAACTGTACGACACACAACGTGACTTCCAACAATCACATTGTTCATTGATTTTAACACATAATCCAGCAGACCTGTGTCACCAATGTGAAACCGAGCTGCATCACGCAGATCTTGCCGTGTCATCCCACCATGACAAAAGTTGTCTTCTTTCTTCTCCTTCAAAGCAGTTACAATCACTTCTGCTGCATATTCTAGTCTTCTCGCAGGCCATCTGCTATCCATATTGGCAATTGCAGTAGAGAAACTTTTATAATTCTGTGATTTTTCCTTCGCAAAAGGCTTGTTCCGGAGAGTAATTCTGGTTGAAGCTCTCGATATGGAAGATGGAGCAGGAGCAGCAGGAGCATTGTTTAACTTCAAAGGAGCACGAGACTTGACAGTTAGCATAAACCTGAGAAGATCTTTGATTGTCACCAGCTGAGTCTCACTCATATTTCTGCAGTGACGAATTATTTGCTTGATATCTCTGCATTGGTCTGTGTTACTAAAATCTTGGATGATCTGGTCAAGTTCCAATGAGCTAAGAATTTCAATAGCTTTATTGTAATTGTACTCTGCCACTCCAAAGCTTCCACGGCAGAATTTGTAACCCCATTTACCAAACCAAGAATGTCCATAAGCAACCCCATAGAGCAATCTAAGATCCATTGACCTCTTCTTTGACACATCTTCAACTGTGATTTTCCTGCAAAAAAAAGAAGACCCCCATAAATTCAGTTTTTTGTTTTGTTTTCAATGTTCATAAATCTAAGAGGAAAAAACCAAGAACTTTGGGGGATTTTGGTTACCGGGTTCGTAGATTTGTGCAAATTCTGTCCCACAAATCCATGATTTCTCTGCCACATAGATACTTAGAGCCTCCTTCATTTCCATTGATGCAGAGCAAATGACCAAAACCGTTGCAGTGAATCACACCATGCAATAGATGTGTTTGATGATCGATGACATGATTGGCCAAAGGCTTATTCCACTCATTATCCATCGGGATTATCAAATGATACTTTCGCTTTGATAAAAAATGATGACTCCAACCTATAAATCAAAACAACCATTCACAAACTATAATTCCTACATCATCAATCATTATGACATATGTTACAGTAATACCAAATGATTAATTCCTCCAACCTAAAGAACAGAAAATCCAAGATAGAAATAGAACAGAAAAGTTTCGTAATAAAGTTCTTCCATATGTGAAAATCGTATGCTGTAATGTCTCTGTAGTCTATATATCATTTCAAAATTCTAAGTAGAAAACAATTGTTGCATTTACCACATGCAGTATTCCTAATGAAAAACTCAACATTTTAGGAAACAGAATATATAGTTGTTGAACTAAAGTGCAACAATAATTAAAATGACTAGATTTTGCACAAAAGTTTTCATGAAAGCTCCTAGAGGTTCACAGGGGGTTCATTGTACATTCATATATGCGCATGGCTAGCTATGCATTTTTATGAGTTCTCTAATTCTCTTCTAGAGTGTCTCATGATAAAGTGAAAAAATGATTCCTGTTTCTGAATGGTATTGTACTTTGAAAATGATAAGGTTTATTTCCACTAAAACTTGTTGCCTCAGTGGTACCAATTAAGCTAGCAAAAAAAAAATACTATGTTGTGTCAAGAATGATCTCCATAGAATCAATAGGCACGCTCTTGCTTCTGGTATATTGGGTTTAATATATATCCAAATCCATTCCCAAAACCCCATTTCAGGAAATGAAGAAACAGTGTAATCAGGACAGGAAATGAAGAGACAAACCTGTGCATCTGCAATGATCACAGTAAGGTCTTGTAGAGCACTTGACCTTCTCTTCAATGGTGAAGAGAGGGACAATGCAGCTTCTGGTCTCATGCAGTAGCAATGTACACCAAGTTTGCATGCCTTGAACATTGCTGTCATCAAGCTCAGCACAGTGTTGAAGAAGCACCTGGATATTGTCTCGAAACGCACCTTTGGGATTGATGGGGCAACCGGGGTCTCCAAAAGTGTGAAACCCGTAAAGCTGAGGCCTTCGCTTCCTCTTCTTGAAGGCCTCAAGAATCGAGATTGACATTCTTAAAGCTCAAATATGAGAGTGAATTTCTGATGTGGGCTCTCGGATAGAAGGGTTGTGTTTATAGGAATGGGGGTTGGAATGAGAGTTAATTTGAGTAGTGTCTAGGTGGTATAATGACCTCTGCAAGAGCAATCCTTCTCTAAAAGAAATAGCACAATAGGCTGAGCAACTCATTCAACAATGTCTAACTAGTGAATACAAGGCAAGCTCATGCTTTAATGGCTTCCTTACAAGCTGATTGGCTGAGGCATGCAGCCCTATGATTGGCTGGAACATGCTGGCAGCCCATTGGTAACAACTTCTACTAAGCCTAACTAACTTGAACCAAGCCTCTAACTGGCTGCACATGGCTTAATTCTAATTGGTTTACAAGAAAAGACCAAGTACTAGGTTGTTACAAGCAAATGTTAATGCTTCCACTTCCACTATAGTGTTTACTTTTCCCTCCCTTATTCTTCTTTTTTTCTTTTTTGATAGAATCTCCTTTATCCATTACTCTCAAGTCTAAAAAAAAAAAATAAGTATTTATCTTTTGGATAAATTTTTTCTTCAAATCGGTTTAGGGAAGAATTTGCTCAACTCATTACATGGAAATTTAGATGAGCATTTTAATTATATTATCTATTAAGCTATTTACAAGAAAAGACCAAGTACTAGGTTGTTACAAGCAAAGCCTACCAAGTACGAGGTTGTTCTTTGAGCTGCTGCAATTAAGTATTGCAGAAGGAAAACATTGTTCTTCAACTGAAAATTGAAAATTGAAAATTGAAATAGCTTCACTGAATATGGAAACTCTGGGATTTCAAGAATTGATGATAAGGTTAAAGCAGCTACTATGAGTGGGAAACATGGCAACTTCTTAAAACAAAAACAAGAGTTCCATCATGGGACCCTACTTTAAATGCAGTTAAACAGAACTCATATAGAGACAAAGAGAAATATATTAGCTTTCAAGATTTAACAACACATAAATGCTAACTCTAGAGAAAGGCCACAAACTCAGTATTTGCTTTTGGGCTAAGAAATTCTCAATAGCTCAAGATGTTATGTTTTCTGAACACAGTTTCACTAAATCAATCTGCCTTATAGTGTTGGCTAATTACTGAATAGCTATAGATGCTCTGCTTTGAAACCAAGAAGTTAGTGAGATTGTTGACAACAAAGGGGGGATGAGATGACATCTCCAATCTATAAAAACCACATTTGCTGCTTCTGTACAATATATGGACCAAAAGAAATAATCAATGGCAGCGACAAGTGTTCCTTCTTCTATAATATCTGCATCATCAAATGCAAAATCAATCTACAAAAGATCAGGTTATATGGGATAACTTACCAAGGCTTAAATTTTAAGGATATCATACTTATCATGCACTCAAACACATGCAACAACATACTCATAAAAAAAAAACACATGCAACAACATTGGTCAAGGAAGCTTCTTATAATATCTCTGAAGCTAATAAGAAAAGTTTCATGAGAATTAATCTCACTTGCACTTCTCATAAAATTTGACTCCTTTTATGAACTTGTCATGTGTCAATCTATGTGTTAGAAACATTTGAAGATCATACCTATAAAAGAGGATTGACACTTGAAAAAACTTCTGGTCCACTGCGGTATTTGCTTTGGAAAAAATTTCCTAGGATATGTGATGCAAGAAGCACAATCAATTTTGTTTCAGAATTTATTATTTTTCCAGATTTCATTTTTGAATTTGGAACTAGATTCCTTTTTTAATTTTGAATTTAGTTTCATGGCACGGTTCTGATAACTATCTGTTCTTTGTCATTCCTTTATTTCTTCCACCTGCAGCCAACAAGAACACAATGACCGAGTCTTGCAACTGCAAAATGTAGTTGTCAAATACTCTTATGTTTAAAGGAATCATTTAATTCTTAAAAAACTAGCTGAATTTTTACCTTTCCATTGATGGCTTTGTGTATAAGGAAGTCAACATTCCATAAATAAGCTGATTCTTGATCTTCATTTGGCTGGCGGTTAGTTCTAGATCAGAAGTTAACAACCCTCCAAATTCTTGTTAGGGGAGTTCAACTATGTTTATACTTACACTGAAATTTCCATGACCTTGTGACTCAATCTGAATGGACACACTCAAGAAATCATGATACTACTACATGTCAAAGGTGCATAATAAGATCCAATATTGACTCTTTGGAGATGAAATGCCAGAATGTTATGTAGGTAAGATTTTGAACTATATAAGTTCAGTTACTGTGACATTCTTTTTTAAGAGGTTGAAACCTAAAGCAAATTCTTGTTTATCTCCTCATCAATGTCATTAGGCTCTTAAATTCCACTCCTCTTTGCTAGTTAGCATAATAAATTCACTAAAGGCTGTTAACAGGTTTTGGCTGGTTCGGCAACATTTTAATTCAAGTATGATAACATACTATGGAAAGAAGACTATATCAAAACCTGAGAATGAAAAGCAAATTTCAACTTATTTATAAACAATAATCATAAAATTACTTTTGAAGTACACCATCAAAAAACAATGCACATGATGCTGATATTTTTGTTACGTATATATTGCAGATATGAAACAATGCTGAGTACATATAAGATAAGATTGCAATTTATCTGTAAATGGAAACAGAAGTTCAGTTATTCAATCCCCATAGTTTCCTCAGTGAAGCAGCCCTTACTAAACCATAACTATTTAGATTTGATTTGTTTTATACAGGATGTTTGACAACCATCTTATATATTGTGTAAAGTGTAAATAGACAATGTAGGTGATGGTGATGGTGTTGGTGAAGTTTAACTTTCCCCTGTTTTATATATGGTGTATAGAGTAAAAAAAAACAATTTACAATGTAAAGTTCTATGAATCATTAAAAATGAAGACAAATGAGAGAATCTTGGGTCACTGCTCTCACATCCCATGTGAGTTTCACTAAATAGAAACCTGTTGAACCTATAACATCACACCATAGGACAAGGAAGTTATTATGTAATTCACTAAATAGAAACCTGTTGAACCTATAACATCACATCATAGGACAAGGAAGTTATTATGTAATTCACCAAATCGTTGCAATGGCGGTGAGCCACAATGATGCCCTTATTCTTGTCAAAAGCAAAGTTATCAATTCCATTCCAATAACTGTTCAGGTTTGTCTATATTTAGCTACCAAGGTATTCTGACATACAATTTTGAGGTTATCTCTATACACACACATTCAAACATAAATCTATATATTAATAAACACAAAAATATATTTATTTAAATAATCATATTACTGCATATAGCACATCTATATCACCTCTCCATCTAATATTCTTTTAGTAAACTAAATCAATTAGATACTAAAAAAATCCTAAAACATCCGTCTGCCATTGAGACAAACAATTAGATACCAAAAAATAAAATCAATTTTAATTGCAATTTTTGGGAAATCAGATATTAATGCATATCAAAAATTAATATTTAGCTTATTCACATTATAATAATAATAATAATTTTAATTCTTTAGGGTAAGCATTGAAAAAATTATCCTTTAATTCTCTAAATTTCAAGAATTGAAAAGGTTTAGATTTTCAGATTTGGGTAAGGCTTACTTTTACACACAAAATAAAATACCCTTAAGTTCAACAAAATTTGGAAATTGTTTAATAAATTCTTACCAGGCCAAAACAGACTAGAATTTTGAACAAGGTATAATATAACTTTGGTCCTATGCAGGCTCTGAATATGCATAATGCCCCCCAGTCCTTTTGTCCAACCAAAACCTGAAACTTTCCAACCTAAAATACTGCTTCCCTTAACACTGTAATTAGTAAAGGAAGATCAGAGATGAGAATCAAGTTTGGTAAATTGTAATGCTTTGGAGTTTTTCTCAAGCTTTCTGAAGAAACCAAGTCGTTGACCTGCTTTCTGGATATTATTATATTTAGTTGATTCCAACCTGTTAAAAGCTAGCTAATCATATATCTTTTCTACTACCTGTGATTTCTTGAGAGCAATAGAAGGAGATAACTGAGCTGACTTTGCATCTTCCAATAGCTTGATCAAAATCTTGTTTCCACACATTCCACCTTCACAGATTTACATAAATTACACTAATATGACAATTTATATCATACAAGAATATACCTCTAATATTGATGTCTACTCCTTCTTCCTGAATAAGGAAAAGTGTGATATATATATTCATGTCCTCTTGATGCTGCAAGATGATGCTGTTGAAAACAAATTAAGGCTACTATCAGACATAAACATTGCTTTCTTTTTCCCAATCTTATATAATATATAGTTCTTGAATGGAATTAGAGTAAACTACAAACAACTGATATCAGAAAATTTGTGATTTCATTACATAAAGAGACAACACACACATTTCAAGTGCACACTGCTTCTCAGGAAGATACTGTTTCATGTCACATTTATGTTCAATTTTCATGTCCATGCAAAATAACACAACAGAGGTTGAGTGTTCCTGAAGCAACAATAATCTTTTGATGATATCCTAGCTACCCTCTAAACTTGATCATTCACATTTGTGGGAGGGTGGATTCAGGTAACGTGGAACCCACTTATGGATCGAAGGGGACTAGTACGAACACAACTAATGTAAAGGCTCTTGGACTTTTGCCACCTGGAAATACAACAAAAGAACAACCTTTGTCAATGGCACAGGTGGTTTCGAACTAAGCCTCTCCGATGGTTAAGTCAGAAAGATGGGCTTGGGCTTGGGCTGCCGCTATTCAGCTCAAGCTCAAATCGGCCTAACCCAGGCTCAAGCATGTACTTTGTCCATATTGTAAGGCATTAATAATATTTGTGCAATACTTAAAAATTAGGGATGTTAATTTTTATTCTGGTTATGTCGAAGTATGAGTATTCTATTATATGACTCAACCCAAACAAGATTCATTTAAAGATCGTGTCAAAATTCTTCAACCCTAATACAACTCATTTATTAAGTAGGTTGATACGACACGACTCATATAATATGCTTAATGAATAGTGTGTGTTCGGTTGATACAAACACAACTCATTTTAATTTGTTTAATAAACATGTTGTATTCAATCAATTTTAAAATATATATAGCCCTAAACTATTAACATATTTTTATATCTTGTAAGCACATAATTTATTATAATTTAAATTCAACACAAAATTCCATTTCATAATAACATCTATTAAGGTACTAATAGTATACAATTTAAAAATCTTATCTCAAAACAATGAAATTTCACCCAAATTTAAAAATTCACAATCTAAGAAAAATAGAATGAAATGAAAGATTTTTCTTTATTTTAGGTAAAAAGGTTAGGGGCTTTAGAGTTTCAATGAGAATTTATCAATATAGGCATTAAAATTATTTTAACTATTCGAATTTATGTTTGATAAAATGACATTTACTTATATGAGTTAAACAAGTTCATGTCAAAACAAGTCAACCTACTTCAAATTATCAAAAAAAAAAAAAAAAAGGCAACCTACTTCGACATGAATAATGAACTAAGTTATTTTTGGTTGATTGTGAGTCAAACAAGCCAACACAGAATTTACTCATTTATTAATCATGCCAAAATGGACCCATTTGTACTAAACACTAACCTGCAAAAAAAATAAAAATAAAAAGTGTCGTATTCGTGTTGTATATATTCACAAGTTATGTCAAATATGATCGTCCCTACTTAAAGTGAGTAATTACAATCCATGCGATGTCCTCAATACATGAGGATATTGGTTTGAAACTCAGTACCACCCTACTTAAAATGAGCAATGGCTCTCATACTTGCTTATGTAATCCAAATTAATTTTGTACATATTGATTTGAAACTCACTACATGTCCATGCAATATTCTCAAATTACATTTTTCAACATAACGGAGAGACCCATAGAAACAGTATTTAGAAGAAAAGATTGATAGATGACATTTAACTGAGTTAAAATGTATACAAAACTTGTTTTTTATTACGCAACATTTACAATATATCACTTCAATAATTGTGTTAAGAACATCACTTTCACATGAACTCATTTAGTAATACTATTTTATCATAAACCAATACAATATCAATATACATGTTATATCAGCAATTATAAAATTTTGCCTAAAATACACTACTGGACCCTAAAGTTTACTCACTGAGCGCTTTTAATCTTTGAAGTTTAAAATGAGCGCTATTGGATTCCTAAAATTTAAAAATGAGCACTATTGATCCCTACGTCTAACTCCGTTAGTTTAATTACTTAGGTGGCTAACAGAGAAATGATGTAACACATTTAAAGTGACTTAACACAATATTCTTTATTAAAAATTACACCTAATCAAAATATGTGTGGCCTGACCCGAAATTAATTAAAAACCCATATTCAGTACAGCCTCGCCCGACCCTAACCCCAAATCCAAAATTCAAGCTCTCAACTCCGGACTCCACCACAGCTCCGGCACCTCCCACTTTTGTCCTCCAACACTAGCGCCATCTTCGTTCTCTCCGGTTTCATCACCACCCACAACGGCTATCAGTTAGTTTCATTAGAATGTTGAGAACATGACAAAAATTATCGATTTTTAATTATATTGGTCCCACCGATCGATGCCAAAGCGGCTAAAGAAAAATCCAGAAGCTACCAGTTACCTTGTGAAAACCATCATCAGTACATGACCACAGTAACAAATCAAATGCCGGCTTTATAATAAATAAAAGGGTTTTGATAATAAACATGTATTTATTTACCAAACAGTGGTGGCTTAAGAAAAAAAATAAAAGAAAAACTCTTTTAGTTGAAAAAGTGTTCTAGATTGGAGACATAAGAAGGTGAATTGGTTACTGAGGTTCCGATATTATACTCAGTAATTGATATGGACGAGAAAAAAAACCGAAGAGATTCGTTTGAGTAGAGATTGTCACCAGAGCTCTCTCTCTGTGAAACGGGTTGTGGGTTTTTAATGTAGGTCCGGGCAAGACTGTACTGAATATGGTTTTTTAATTAATTTAGGGTCACACCACACATATTTTGATTAGGTGTAATTTTTAATTAAAAAAGTATTGTACACATCACTTAAAATGTTTTACATTATCTTTTCGTTAGCCACGTAAGCAATTAAATTAACGGAGTTAGACGTAAGGATCAATAGTATTCATTTCAAACTTTAGAGACTAAAAGCGTTCGATGAGTAAATTTTAGGGATCAACAGTATATTTTGGCCTAAAAATTTTGTGTCACCATTTGGTCCATACTTATTGCTTTCCCTTCCACCCTCCCCCCATTTATCAATGTTTAATCCATATAACTTAAAATAAAACGAGACTGAATGAATTTCAATGTTTTTTTCTTCATCCATATTATTATAGGCAAGGGATTCAGTTTCCACTAGTACACTGGAGTCTGGACTGGAGCCAACCCTTTCCAACAGGAAAGATGCTCAACTTTACAAAGAACATCTATCATGTCTAATAAAATGTTAATGCTTCCACTTCCACTATAGTGTTTACTTTTCCCTCCCTTATTCTTCTTTTTTTCTTTTTTGATAGAATCTCCTTTATCCATTACTCTCAAGTCTAAAAAAAAAAAATAAGTATTTATCTTTTGGATAAATTTTTTCTTCAAATCGGTTTAGGGAAGAATTTGCTCAACTCATTACATGGAAATTTAGATGAGCATTTTAATTATATTATCTATTAAGCTATTTACAAGAAAAGACCAAGTACTAGGTTGTTACAAGCAAAGCCTACCAAGTACGAGGTTGTTCTTTGAGCTGCTGCAATTAAGTATTGCAGAAGGAAAACATTGTTCTTCAACTGAAAATTGAAAATTGAAAATTGAAATAGCTTCACTGAATATGGAAACTCTGGGATTTCAAGAATTGATGATAAGGTTAAAGCAGCTACTATGAGTGGGAAACATGGCAACTTCTTAAAACAAAAACAAGAGTTCCATCATGGGACCCTACTTTAAATGCAGTTAAACAGAACTCATATAGAGACAAAGAGAAATATATTAGCTTTCAAGATTTAACAACACATAAATGCTAACTCTAGAGAAAGGCCACAAACTCAGTATTTGCTTTTGGGCTAAGAAATTCTCAATAGCTCAAGATGTTATGTTTTCTGAACACAGTTTCACTAAATCAATCTGCCTTATAGTGTTGGCTAATTACTGAATAGCTATAGATGCTCTGCTTTGAAACCAAGAAGTTAGTGAGATTGTTGACAACAAAAGGGGGATGAGATGACATCTCCAATCTACAAAAACCACATTTGCTGCTTCTCTACAATATATGGACCAAAAGAAATAATCAATGACAGCGACAAGTGTTCCTTCTTCTATAATTTCAGCATCATCAAATGCAAAATCAATCTACAAAAGATCAGGTTATATGGGATAACTTACCAAGGCTTAAATTTTAAGGATATCATACTTATCATGCACTCAAACACATGCAACAACATAAATCTCACTTGCACTTCTCATAAAATTTGACTCCTCTTATGAACTTGTCATGTGTCAATCTTGTAGGAAAATAGAAAGCAATAATAGTAGAGAGTAGAGAGAATGGAAACAAAACAATACCGTGGTTCGGTTATGAAGACCTACATCCACACACAAAAGCCCTTAACGACTACATTTTTACTATATAATCTTGTGTTTACAATGAGTTCATGACAATGTATATATAAGAGACTAACCCTAGTCTAACCCTAAATTAAAATCAAGTATTGGACTTGGGCCTAGACTAGGAATGGACCTCTATATACTTCAACAAATCTATGTGTTAGAAACATTTAAAGATCATACCTATAAAAGAGGATTGACACTTGAAAAAACTTCTGGTCTACTGCAGTATTTGCTTTGGAAAAAAATTCCCTAGGATATGTGATGCAAGAAGCACAATCAATTTTATTTCAGAATTTATTATTTTTCCAGATTTCATTTTTGAATTGGGAACTAGATTCCTTTTTTAATTTTGAATTTAGTTTCATGGCACGGTTCTGATAACTATCTGTTCTTTGTCATTCCTTTATTTCTTCCACCTGCGGCCAACAAGAACACAATGACCGAGTCTTGCAACTGCAAAATGTAGTTGTCAAATACTCTTATGTTTAAAGGAATCACTTAATTCTTAAAAAACTAGCTGAATTTTTTACCTTTCCATTGATGGCTTTGCGTATAAGGAAGTCAACATTCCATAAATAAGCTGATTTTTTATCTTCATTTGGCTGGCGGTTAGTTCTTGATCAGAAGTTAACAACCCTCCAAATTCTTGTTAGGGGAGTTCAACTATGTTTATACTTACACTGAAATTTCCATGACCTTATGACTCAATCTGAATGGACACACACAGGAAATCATGATACTACTACATGTCAAAGGTGCAGAATAATATCCAATATTGACTCTTTGGAGATGAAATGCCAGAATGTTATGAAGGTAAGATTTTGAACTATATAAGTTCTGTTACTGTGACATTCTTTTTTAAGAGGTTGAAACCTAAAGCAAATTCTTGTTTATCAGCTCATCAATGTCATTAGGCTCTTAAATTCCACTCCTCTTTGCTAGTTAGCATAATAAATTCACTAAAGGCTGTTAACAGGTTTTGGCTGGTTCGGCAACATTTTAATTCAAGTATGATAACATACTATGGAAGGAAGACTATATCAAAACCTGAGAATGAAAAGCAAATTTCAACTTATTTATAAACAATAATCATAAAATTACTTTTGAAGTACACCATCAAAAAACAATGCACATGATGCTGATATTTTTGTTACGTATATATTGCAGATATGAAACAATGCTGAGTACATATAAGATAAGATTGCAATTTATCTGTAAATGGAAACAGAAGTTCAGTTATTTAATCCCCATAGTTTCCTCAGTGAAGCAGCCCTTACTAAACCATAACTATTTAGATTTGATTTGTTCTATACAGGATGTTTGACAACCATCTTATATATTGTGGAAAGTGTAAATAGACAATGATAGGGATGGGGATGGTGATGGTGAAGTTTAACTTTCCACTGTTTTATATATGGTGTATAGAGTAAAAAAAACAATTTACTAGGTAAAGTTCTATGAATCATTAAAAATGAAGACAAATGAGAAAATCTTGGGTCACTGCTCTCACATCCCATGTGAGTTTCACCAAATAGAAACCTGTTGAACCTATAACATCACATCATGGGACAAGGAAGTTATTATGTAATTCACTAAATAGAAACCTGTTGAACCTATAACATCACATCATGGGACAAGGAAGTTATTATGTAATTCACCAAATCGTTGCAATGGCGGTGAGCCACAATGATGCCCTTATTCTTGTCAAAAGCAAAGTTATCAATTCCATTCCAATAACTGTTCAGGTTTGTCTATTGGAACAGAAAATATATTTAGCTACCTAGGTATTCTGACATTCAATTTTGAGGTTATCTCTACACACACACATTCAAACATAAATCTATATATTAATAAACACAAAATTATATTTATTTAAATAATCATATTACTGCATATAGCACATCTATATCACCTCTCCATCTAATATTCTTTTAGTAAACTAAATCAATTAGACACTAAAAAAATGGTAAAACTTAGGTACAGTTCCTTAGGTCAAGTACATTAGGTTCCTAGTTTAATTCAAATACATTGAATTTAAATATTCTTGAAAAAGATAACATTGTTTGTGTTTTAGTGGTTAATGCAACCATGTGTTTAAATTTAATTGAGAAACCTAATTTACTTGACCTAAGGAACTATACCTAAGTTTTACTCCTAAAAAAAATCCTAAAACATCTGTCTGCCATTGAGACAAACAATCAGATCGGCCTAACCTAGGCTCAAGCATGTACTTCATCCATATTGTAAGGCATTATAACATTTGTGCAATACTTAAAAATTAGGGATGTTAATTTGTATTCGTGTTACGTCGAAATATGAAAGTTGCTTGCTCAACTTGGTGCTAAAAGTGGTTTTCCTGAATGTTTGGCCAGAAGATTTTCCACTAGAAATTCTTAATATCCTGTAATGCTTTTTATATGTTTTTCCAATTCCTTCAATAAAATTTCTACTATTTTCTTCAAAAAAAATATTATATGACACAACCCTAACGAGATTCATTTAAAGATCGTGTCAAAATTCTTCAATCCTAATATGACTCATTTATTAAGTAGGTTGACACGACACGACTCATATAATAAGCTTAATAAATAGTTCGTGTTGGGCTGATACAAACACGACTCATTTCGATTCATTTAATAAACATGTTGTATTCAATCAATTTTAAAATATATATAGCCCTAAACTATTAACATATTTTTATATCTTGTAAGCACAACATTTATAATAATTTAAATTCTACAAAAAAATTCCATTTCATAATAACATCTATCTATTAAGATACTAATAGTATAACAATTTAAAAATTCTTATTTCAACCCAATGAAATTTCACCCAAATTTAAAAATTCACAATCTAAGAAAAATAGAATGAAATGAAAGATTTTTCTTTATTTTAGGTAAAAAGGTTAGGGGCTTTAGAGTTTCAATGAGAATTTATCAATATATCCATTAAAATTATTTTAACTATTCGAATTTATGTTTGATAAAATTGCATTTACTTATATGAGTAAAACAGGTTCTTGTCAAAACAAGTGAACCTACCTCAACTCGAATAATGAACAAAGTCATTTTTGGTTGATTGCAAGTTAAACAAGTCATCACCGAATTGACTTATTTATTAATTGTGTCAAAATGGACCCATTTGTATTAAACACTAACTTGCAACAAGAAAAAATACTAATAAATAAAAAAGTGTCGTATTCGTGTCATGTTTACGAGTCATGTCAAATATTATCACCCCTACCCAAAATAAGTAATTACAATCCATGTATTATCCTTGAGGGTATTGATTTGAAACTCAGTACAACCCCTATTGAAAATGAGTAATGGCTCTCATACTTGATTATATAATCCAAATTAATTTAGTACATATTGATTTGAAACTCACTACATGTCCATGCATTATTCTCAAATTACATCTTTCAACATAATGGAGGCCCATAGAAATAGTATTTAGAATACAAGAATGGATGACAGTTGACAGGTTAAAATGTAAATAAAAGTTGTTTTTTATTAGGCACCAATTACAATATGTCACATCAATAATTGTATTAAGAACATTATTTTCACATAAACTCGTTTAGTAATACTAATTTATTATGCACCAAAACCTTAAGGGATAGCTCAACTAGTCTGGTCTTGGGTATGCTCCCCAATGATCACTAGTTCGAGTCCCCTCAGGCCACCTATCCAAGACAAAGCCTTGCACCTATCGAGGTATACGTGCTAGTAAGATGTTGCATGTCCCCTGGAATTAGTTGAGATGCGTGTATCTACGGAACGCTGACCTGGATACCTAAGGTTATTATGCACCAATTACAATATAAATACCACAATAGCAGTTATAAAAATTTTGTATCACCGTACGGTCCATACTTGTTGCTTTCCCCCTTAACAGTTAACACCCCCACCCACCCACCCCCACCCCTCCCAAAATAACTAATATAGACAAGGGATTCAATTTGGCTCCACTAGTGCGCTGGAGCCAACCCATAGGAATGAGCAACAGTTAACCACCCCCCCAAATTTATCAATGTGCAATCCATATAACTTAAAATAAAACGAGATTGAATGAATCTCAATATATATTTTTTTTCTTCCCAAAAAACTAATATAGACAAGGGATTCAATTTGGCTCCACTAGTGCGCTGGAGCCAACCCATAGGAAAGATGCTCAACTTTACAAAGAACATCTATCCCGTCTAATAAATGTTTATGCTTCCACTTCCATTATGGTGATAACTTTTCCTCCCTTATCCATTACTTTCTTCTTCTTTTTCTTTTTTGATAGAACCTAAGAATTTGCTCAAATCATTACATGGAGATTTCGATGAGAATTGATGTGTATTTTAATTATATTATCTATTAAGCTATTTAGATTAGACACATATCTATTAAATAAGTCACGTGATAATCATTTAAATGACCATATTCTATCCAAACTTCTTGGTTTCTTTTTTATAAACTATATCAATAAAAAAGGGTACAATTAAGATTTCACATAAGTTATTATTTCATCTTCTTTTTTCTTTATCTTTTTTGATCATGAGAGTAGAAAAAAAGGTCTACCAAATAGAACAAGGGCCAACGGCAGGTTTTTTGGCCATGTTTATCAGTTATCACATAGTGAAGGTAATCAATTGAGATCAAAGAGAAAGTGATCCTCATGATTGTAGAATCAGGTTCTTTTAAAACAGTAAGAGCATAAAAGGTACCCTTAACGACTAGTTATATAAAAATGGACCCAACAGTGGATAATGATGGCTTAACAACATGGCCTACCACTTTGACAAAGAGAAAAATTGGGAATGGTATGTGGGGGTGTGGACAATGGAAAAAGCATATAGAAATTCATTCATCATAGACGAGGGAATTATAAGCATGAAAAGGATTCCAACATAGAACCAGAATCCAATACCCCAATACCCAACTCTCCTATATTTTTGTACTTTCGCTTTCTCATGTGGGCTCAGCATAGACATAGAGTGCTCTTGACTCAACTCAATGCGCACCGTTTTTTTTTTTTTTTGTCTCTCTTTTTGCGGTATCACGGGTGACCTTAAAAAATTGGAACGTTGGGAATAATAGACAACCACAAAAAGGACTAAAGTGAGAAAAGGTTGACCAATACATCAACCTAACGTCATTAGGAATGTTATACGACAATTTTTCACAATGTGATTTTTTTATGTTTTATTTTAAATCAAACTTTCAATAAACAGAAAATGCCAAAACATCCTTCCTCCAAACATCCCCACATATCTTGGGTCGGGGAGGACTCATTACAACATAGTTCAGAAAAAGAAGTGGAAGCAGGTGATTCCATGGAATGGCAATAGAATTTGCTTTTCTTCTAATCTAATCCAACACGAATTATAGAAAATAAAAAACCTTTTAAGTTCACTTGAATTAGTAATAGGATTTGATAATAGCCCACAGTACCCAAGTCTCGTCTTGGATCGCATCAATGCAGTCTTAGCAGAAATTTGCCAAATGTTGACCAATCCATTTTCATAGTCGATAATGTGTTAAGTTGTGATTTAAGTAACATTACTTTTGCCAAAAGCCTTGTAATTTTAACGAAAACATCTGGAATTCAAATTTCTACTAACTATCAAATTATATATATAACATTACTTTCATATAAACTCACATTTTTTGTCTCCTCCCTAAATCACCTAGCTCTTTAATGGTCGAGTAATTTGTAAAAAAAAAATCGAATAAATTCTCTAAGTTTTTTTAAAAGAAAAAAAAAATTCAAATCCTATGTATTTTTATCTATCTTATTTTTTAAAAATAAATTAAACACAATGAAAATAAACTCATCTAAATACAAACTTATGAATTTTGTTTCAAATTGATGCATGAATTAAGTACAGAATTTTTGTTTTGAAATTTTATATATATTACAAAAATAACAGATCTATAATAATAATAAAATAAAAAAAGTCTAACTACCACTTAATTTTTTTTTTAATATAGTTGCATATCAAATTCTGCCCTTGAACCTTTTGCTTATGATTAATTAATTAATATGAAGCTAACTTTACAAAGAAAATAATTTAAAATACATCTAATTATGAATCATTTTTCAGAATTTCTGAATCACACATGTCAAAAGGCCAAAATAGTACTATTAATTTGCACTATAAGTCTATAAGACAAGCAAAACCTCCAAAAGTCGAAATTGAATAAAACCAAAAGAGCAAGTAAAAAACGTTCATTTTTCTCGTCGCATTCCTTTTTATATAAAACAAAACGTTCAAATTCACAGCACCCAAGAAAGCTAGCAGATTAAGCATCAAAAAAAAAAGAAAGCTAGCAGATTCTCTATGCTTCCCAAGTGACCCAACCATATCTTAATACCACCGCTTCTACTCTGCCTTTACTTTGTCTCTCAAAAAGTGATTCAGAACTCAGAGCCTGACCTTTTTTTTTTTTCTCTTTCTCTTCTTTATCATCAGTGGAAGCTTAGTGGGAAGAGCTGCTTTGTACTCTTTCTTTCTTCACTCACATTGTAAAGAAAAGGGTCTCTCTGGTTTGAGAAGGTGAATGTCAAAATGGGTTGCTGAGGAGTGAGGATTTCCGCTCGAAAATTTCACCTTTTTTTGTTTTTGCTTACTATTTTTACTGTTAAATGGAGAGTTTTTACGGGGTGAGAGTGCATTTAGTGGTGCTGCTTTGGTTGGTGATGTTTATGAAAAGTCTGTGTTATGAAAATTTGGGTGCAAATTCCAGTGATGTGTATATTGTTACTTTGAAGCAAGCTCCTGCTGTTCATTACTATGGTGATTTGCGAAGTGACTTGACTGGTGTCAGACATGCTTCTTCTTCAAGATTGAATATTCACAAACCAAGGTACTTTTTTTTTTTCTTTTCTTTCTTTCTTTATTATTGTGGTGTAATTGAAGTTAATTGGTCATGTTATGTTGTACACTTTTTAGTTTTAAGTTGGTGTTTGATTGTGGTAAAGTTGTAGTCCAAAGTTGTGGTAAAGTTACTACCTTCTTCATATATATGATTCATTGCCTTTTTTTAGTGTTATTTTCTTCTTGGAATGGTTCCTAAAAAATTTGACTGTTTGAAATTGGGCATTTTTATGAATTGGGTGGTCTTAGATTTCTATCTTTTTATATCTGTATAAAAAGATTTGAATTCTTAGTGGGGTTATAAAAAAATAAAAATTAACTCTCATGCCTATACATATGTTAGAGGATTTCTTCACTTATAGTAAGTGTAAAATAGTAATGGCTTTACCTTGCTAAAGAGTAAAGTTACTATCTTGTTTACTTGTTTGTCCAATGCCCATAATTGGTATAGCATGGATGATTATTTGGTGCTGAAGTTTATGCTTTCTTTTTGATCTTTAGCCTTTTCAATCAGTCTGTAAAAGTAGGAGGTTTGAGTTGACAATGATGATTTTAACTGTATTCTTCCTAAATTTAGAAATACTTCAAGAACGGGTCAGGGATATGGTTCTCGAATTGCTCGAGTTCATGATTCATTATTGAGGCGGGTGTTAAGGGGGGAGAAATATCTGAAGCTGTACAGCTACCACTACTTGATTAATGGATTTGCTGTGCTTGTTACCCCACAGCAGGTATTGTATCACTCATATTTCCCTATCATTGCTATGTCATCATCATACTCTCTTAAGTGTCAAGATTTTCCCTAAGTGGGTGCAACCTCTATATAAATAAGTGAAACTTGAAAAGAAAGCTAATAGTGTTTAAGAGAGAGAGATATTTGACGACTGTAAAATGTATTATTGATTGAATGAATCATTTGTACAGTCTTAAGGTGTATTTATAAATACAGAATTGTCTAACTAATATAACAGATTAACAACTAATAAAACTTATATACTTTTGGTTGATATTCTTGTCCCAAAAGTGTATATGTATGTAACATCAGTAACTCATTACAATTGTCCTCGATTGAGTTTTTGTATTCTGAAAACATTGCAAAAACGCCTTATTGTCAATCTGTAATTGATTTCAAAATAATAATTTAATGCACCACAATCGTTTTATATGCATACATTTATATTTTGAAAAAGACAACCTGATAGCAATTATATACTAACTAATAAAGAGTTGACTATAATTGGCAGCATTTAGACCAATATGATGTCTAACTAAGAAATTCATTATAGAAAAACTAAATATTAAAAGTCCTAAATGATTCAATTTAAATTGTCTTATAAATTTACGCACTGTAATTAGAGGAAAACCCTAATAACTATAATATTCAATGTAAATAAGGAAATCAATATATGCTGCAGACATATTTGGTCAAACAATCAGATATATGGGGGCTCAATCCATAGATAAAAGATGGCCTATGTTTAAGAAACACATAAATAGATTTAATGGGGACAAGGAAGATTGATTGAAATCTTATCATTTTGTTTGTTAATAAAATCTCATAACTTTTCGATATTACAAAGTGAGCATCTTTTTATCTTAAAAATCTCAGTGAATGAAACAAAAGATATTCTAAATTTTTTATAAATTATGAGCCAAACCTAAAAGTTTCAGAATTTCCATGGGACAAATTGCCTCTACTTAGCCACACCTGGCTCTGCCCTTGATCATACTTGTAATGCTGTAAAATTGTGATGCTATATAATTAATGTAGTTGCTTATTTTTGCTTGGAAAATGCTTCGTATTCAAAAGTATGAGTTTTGTGTATGAATGCTTAGGGCGTCACATGTTTCTAGAAATTTTCACATTTTGTGACTGCTATCTCTATTAATAACTTGAAGGCAGACAAGCTTTCAAGGAGAAGAGAAGTGGCAAATGTGGTTTTGGATTTCTCTGTTAGAACTGCAACCACCCATACTCCACAGTTCTTGGGACTACCACGTGCATGGATTCAAGAAGGTGGTTTTGAATCTGCCGGAGAGGGAATCGTGATAGGGTTTGTTGATACTGGCATTGATCCGACACACCCCAGCTTTGCTGATGATGCATCTGAACATCCATATCCAGTTCCACCTCATTTTTCCGGCATTTGTGAGGTTACTCGGGAGTTTCCATCTGGTTCATGCAATAGGAAGCTTGTCGGGGCCCGCCATTTTGCGGCATCTGCTATAACCAGGGGAATTTTCAATGCGACTAAGGACTATGCTTCACCATTTGATGGTGATGGCCATGGCACGTGAGTGTTTCTCTTATTTATTAGTTCATTTTTTGCTTGGCCAAGTCTTTTAGATGAGGTTCGTAGTCAATCATGATTACAAACAAACTATAAGCCTTCCCAATGGTTTAATCTGCTATGTAACAAGGACAGGCCTGTTTTCGCTACCCTCCTCCATGACACCCTGACATTGACATGGTCCAGATTATATGTCAAACGTGTTTTCTTTCTCTTGTTCTTACTTTTCTTTTCTGGGTCAGCATATTGGGCAACTGTTATCCATATTAAAGAGCTCATGGGTGTCTGCATAATTGTTATATAGCTTCTTTTTGTTTCAAAAACCACATGGAAATGGAATATCTGATCTTTTATTTCCGAAGCCTTTAGATACAGAAGTATGTTAACATGGCAATCACCTTGATGTTTCTAATAAAAGTATGATCAGATCCATTCTTGAATGCTTCAAGGTTTTTCTTTTAAGAAAATTAACGTAATTGTTTCAAGGATTTCCACTTCTAGGTCATACACCAGAAGTCCTTTAAAATCTCCAAAAAGGTCACTGATGAGTCTAATCTTGATATACAGGCACACAGCTTCTGTTGCGGCAGGAAACCACGGGATTCCAGTTGTAGTTGCTGGGCATCACTTCGGAAATGCTAGCGGGATGTCTCCTCATTCACAGTAATTAGTCCAGATCTGAACATCAGTTTGTTATTGTTGTTTGTTGATGTATATCTTAACAGTGCATATATTCTGTATAGAGAAAACACTCCACTTTCTTCACTGGCCACTAGTGGCGTATGCATAAAATAGACCTCTGCATTTTTTTCATTCCATCATCGTGTGTGAGACCCCACCATGATCACACAGAGCACATAAAATATACTTCTGTTACACGTCAGGTTGTGCTAAAGAAAAGGAAGACAAACAAATTGCAGTTTAAAGCTTTGCCTGAGAACAATAGAACTTAGAATTGGCAGTTGTGCTTAGGGCTATAGTTATTTCAAAACTCTGTTCAGGATGAAACCTGTTTATGGAAGATCAGATTTTTTTTCCTTTTATTGGGGCCCAAGGCAACAGTGAGCTGCACAATTAGGGGTAGCCCTTCCCTACACATAAACTTTGCAAACTTTCTGAAGGCAGAAGTTGTTTCTGGGTGTCTGGTACAACTTAAAAAAGACTTGAACAGTGAACTAGTTGGCATTTTTTTTTTTTTTTTTTTCAGAAGAAAGATAGAAATTTATCATTAAGAGGAGCTAAACTGCTCACGCTGGATTACATGTTCTAAAGCAACTGGAACATCCTCCAGCCATACCAAAAAGTCACTTTCATTTGCTAAAGCCATGCAGGCTAAAGAATGAGCATGGTGGGGTATTTCCTATGCATGGTTGGAAGGAAATGGAACTTGAGATTTGGGGAAGAAAAAAGGGTATGGATTCTATTTCCTCTTGGACCAGCCAAAATCTTTCTGTGCAATAGTGGATGGAAATGGTATTGAAAGAAAGGATCATGAGATAAGGGGTGTTTTGTTATTCATTTCATCCGACGTAAGACCACAATTTGCCTTCCATGGATTACCAAATCTGTGGAGGATAATGTAGGTTCTGCAGTTCTCTCCCCTTTTTTCTCCTACTACTTGTTCCTCTCATATCCTTCCCTCCGACTAAAGGGAGTGCAGGATTTCATTTTCATTCCTCACTGACATGCTCCTTAGCTTGTATAGTATAACTCTCCCTTTATGTTTGAGCTTTTGGCTACTTCTCTCATTTTGTACTGGCCAATCTCATCCTCAAAATATTCACTTGAAACTAACTTTTCATCTTACTTAAAACAAGTAATTTGGTGAAGCTTCTCAATAAAAAAATCATAGGTAATTGAGCTAAAATAAGGAAAAGAAAACCAACTAGGTAATGCTTTTCATTCATAAACAAATAAAGATAGCAGGCATTAGTATTTCTATATTATTGCCTAACAGCATACATCATTTTTCCACTTTTATATATATTTCTATGTACATTTATGTGTTTACATATTAACTAGATGCCAATCATTCCAGCATTGCTGTTTACAAGGCATTGTACAAGAGCTTTGGAGGCTTTGCTGCAGATGTAGTCGCTGCCATAGACCAGGTAGATATTTGTCTTTTGCTGCAATTGATCTTCTGTCTCACAACTAACTTAGCTGCTTGGTGGTTTAGAACCTAGCATGCTAACATTTACTATTCTCAACAATAAGCTTTAATATTTGTTCTGTTTGTCCCACTTTAGTTGTGAATCAATGAGAAGTGTTGCATAGTTTTTATGGTTTCCAGGTTCTATTCCTTCAATATAATCCACTGTTGGTTGTATATCTTTTGTCAGTAACCATTTTCATTTCGTTATCATCTGTTTTCTTTTTTTGGTTCACAAGATCTAAAATGGAGTACTTGTTGGACAGTGGGTGTTAATCAATGTATTTATGTTGCTTAGAAAAGTGTTTTTAACCCATCTTTGTAAAAGTCAGTCATACTTATAAGTATCTATCCAAATATGCACTGTCATTGATCTTGATGACATGAATATGCAGGCAGCTCAGGATGGGGTTGACATAATAAGCTTATCGATCACCCCCAATCGGCGTCCTCCTGGTATTGCAACATTTTTTAATCCCATAGACATGGCATTGCTATCTGCTGTAAAGGCTGGTATTTTTGCTGTGCAAGCAGCAGGCAATACTGGACCATCACCTAAGAGTGTGTTTTCCTTCAGTCCATGGATCTATACTGTTGGTGCTGCATCTCATGACAGACTCTATAGTAACTCTATAGTCCTTGGCAATAATGTAACCATTAATGGAGTTGGGCTTGCACGTAAGTTTTTTTTTTCCAATTAACTGGTTCATTCCTCTTCATTTTCTTTATAGAGGATCATGTGACCAATATATAGATTCTTGATTTATGCTAAACAACTACTAATTTCGCTGGGGAATAAGAATTCAAAGTGATTTTAAACCAGTCATAAATAATTTGAGGTATGAAATGGTTGCCCAATTTCTTACAAGATGAAGTAACTTTAGCAGTCTTTGCTCAAAATAGTTACTCCAAGAAGAAGCCGTTTAGATGTAAATGAGAAACCTGAACCCTCTCCGTATTTGAGCTTGATAATTGGGTAGTACCTATACAATAATTGTGGTTCATACCCCGAATATTAACATTAAGATGTGGTCTGGATTGGTTATTGTGAATCCGACCTGTTCTCATTCTTTATGTATTTCAGTTACTTTCACCTCAAAATCATGTCAATATTGGGCTTCTCCTTGCATATGGATTCTATGGCTAACCTGTAGATGCATGCTTTAGCAAATAGGATACAAATTGTGAGTGTACCCCCATCGATTTGAAAGATAAGCTGATTTTTTTCTTGTTTGTTCAGCGGGAACAGATAAAGGCACAATGTACACACTGATTTCTGCAACTGATGCTTTGAACAATGGGACGACGGTTGTCAATGATATGTATGTGGGTGAATGCCAGGACTCCAGTAGCTTCAATCAGGATCTCATCCAAGGGAACCTCTTGATCTGTAGCTATTCAATACGATTTGTGCTCGGGCTCTCGACTATCAAACAGGCCTTACAAACAGCCAAAAACCTCAGTGCAACTGGTGTTGTGTTCTACATGGACCCCTATGTAATTGGCTTTCAGCTTAATCCAGTTCCATTGGAAATGCCTGGGATCATAATTCCTACCCCAGAGGATTCCAAGGTGCGGGGGTCTCTGTGTGTTTTATGTGTGGGAGTGTGCATTTTGTTTGGTAATCCTCAAAACATATGAAATTTAGGTGGAACCTGAGCCATGGATTTAGCGATATGTTCTTGATTAACCTTCTCTCTCTCTTACTAACACTTTAATGATCTATCTATCAGGTTTTACTCCATTACTACAATTCTTCTTTGGAGAGAGACGAGCTCACAAAGAAAATTATTAAATTTCGGGCAGTTGCAAGCGTCTCTGGTGGACAAAAAGCAAATTACAGCAATGCTGCTCCAAAGGTTATGTATTACTCTGCTAGAGGACCAGATCCAGAAGACAATTTTCTTGATGATGCTGAAATATTGAAACCCAACTTGGTAGCTCCTGGAAATTTCATTTGGGCTGCTTGGAGTTCTGTTGGCACTGATTCAGTTGAATTTCAAGGTATGAATACACAGACTATAAATGCTGCAATTATGATTGCCTGCGTATCTAGCACCAAAAAATGAAAAATAAGGATTGCATAAATGTCCTCATTTTTAATCCATAAATTTCAAAGTTTGCCAATACGTTTAAAACTTAGATTTTCAGTTAATTACTATCTTTCTCCACAATTTAGGTGAGAACTTTGCAATGATGTCTGGGACAAGCATGGCTGCCCCTCATGTTGCTGGACTCGCGGCACTTATTAAGCAAACATTCCCCAATTTCAGTCCGTCAGCCATTGCATCTGCCCTTTCCACCACTGCTTCTCTACATGACAAGTATGGTGGACCAATAATGGCTCAGCGTGCCTATGCCAACCCAGATTTAAATCAGTCTCCAGCGACGCCCTTTGACATGGGCAGTGGTTTTGTGAATGCAACTTCAGCACTCAATCCGGGTTTGATTTTTGATTCCAGTAAGTCTAATAACATCGCACCTATATGCTCTATTATTCAAGGAATTTTGGGCTGTCTAATTCATGGAAATCTTGTCATGTACTGAATGTTTGGTTGTTAAGAAGCCATATATTTTTATAAGTAGCTGTATTAAGAATGTTAAGATGGATGCCTATAAATATAGGAAAGATGGAATAAGGAATGAAATCATCCGTTCACAGGTAGAGGTGGCTCCTATTTAGATAAAGGCGAGGGAGAGTTGCACCAATGAGTGAGTGTGATTTAATTTAGATTGACAGAGTGAGAGTTAGAGGGAGGCCTATGGTAATATGGGTATAAATAGTGAAGAAAGACATGTTAAATAGAGAGGCGACATAGAGCATTATTTTGAATAGTATAGAATACATGGGATTGACTCCGATTAGGTGACAAGGACCAGTAAAGCTGATCCTAATTAATTGGAATTAATTGAGTTGAATTGGACACTCAACACCCTAGCAGCATGTCTCCACTTTGATTATACAGGGCTTAATTGACTTAAGTATAGTAAAAATGTTAGAAATCCAAACCATATTTCTAAACTTAGAAACTTTCTTCTAGCCATTACTTTTTATTCAATTTCTTTTGTATTTGTACCTCAAGCTTGGATTTAAATGAGCTCTTGTAGGCTTCCATTTATTTGTACCCTTCCCCTTTGCCACAAAATCCCAAACTTGTATTTACTAGGTTTTTGCTCTTATGAGATAGTGAGGCAGTAATGTTATCTTCCTTGCTTTTTCCTTTTTCCAAGTCAATTCTTCCTCCCAATTGCTTTTTCCATGCAATTTAATGAATCTTATTCGAAGTCTAACAAGAGCATTTTGTTGTCACAGGTTATGATGACTATATGTCATTTCTTTGTGGCATTAATGGATCTGCTCCTGTGGTTTTGAATTTCACTGGCCAAAACTGTTGGGTTTATAATAATACCATCAGTGGTGCTGACCTGAACCTGCCCTCGATCACGATAGCAAAACTGAACCATTCCAAAACAATACAACGATCAGTGATTAATGTTGCTGGAAACGAGACTTACACCGTTGGTTGGACTGCTCCATATGGGGTGTCTGTGAAGGTGGTTCCGATGCGTTTTTTTATTGCCTGTGGGGAGAGGCAGGTCTTAAGTGTGTACCTCAATGCAACTACGAGCAATTCTGTTACCAGCTTTGGGAGAATTGGTATTTTTGGAAATCAAGGTCACATTGTCAACATTCCTCTATCAGTCATTGTTAAAATTTCATATAATGTCACTACTGGCTGATTAGTGGGTGATTTTTTTTTTTTCTCTTCTTTTCTTGTGTTTCATAATTCTTTCCTTTACTTTTTTTTTTTTTTTTTTTGTTCCTTCGCTTTGCTCTGTATTGCAAGATGTATTAACCAATTTTTTCATTCATTATCATGTAAATGCTGAAGTATCTTTTGGTAATATAGATACAATGAATGAATGATTGATAAGCACCAGTTATTTTGCTCTCTCTCAAACTTCTGAATTTGAAGATGGTCCTTGTTCTCAGTAAGTTAAGTTGATGTTCCTCACATGCATGGTTAAAATATTGTCACAATGTCTTTTTTTGATAATCAATATTGTCACAATGTCACTGAACAAACCGAATGTTAAGTTGATGTTCCTCACATGCATGGTTACAATGTTGTCACTGAACAAACCGAATGAGGAGGCATATGTTGATCACTGGTATCTTATCAATGAGGAAAATTTGAAGTTAATTGGGAAAGGACTTTTTGCAATTGGAATAATTTTCTGAATCAAAAGCATAATTCAGCCTAGAATCTTAGCTTAATATAGAATCTTTCCTGATACAAAAGCATAGTCTCAGCCTAGACTCTAGGCTTAATACAGAATAAAGCATAATTTAGCCTAAACTCTTGGCTTAATATAGAATCTTATGTCAGGGCGAAAATTTTGGGGTTTTGGTTTATGCAGGTTAAAATGATGATATATAAAACAAACTTGATTTAAAAATAATAATAATAATAAATACACATTTGAAATTTAAATTAATACATTAAAAGAGAGAGAGAGAGAGAGAGTTAAACTATACAAGGTTTGAGAGCTCTTTTTTTTATTATTTTTTTTTTTAGAAATAGAATGACATGATGATATATAAAACAAACTTGATTTAAAAAATAATAAATACATTTGAAATTTAAATTAATACATTAGAAAAAAAAAAAAAAAAGAGTTAAACTATACAAGGTTTGAGAGCTCTCTTTTTTCTTTTTTAGAAATAAAATGACTTTGATGACCCCGTTTTTTGTTTCTTTTGCTACATTTAGAAAAATTTCGTTTTTTCTTTTAAAACACTTAGAACTAGAAAAAGCTTCTTCTTTTTTTCATTTTTTTTTTCGAGTCCTTTAAAAATGGGTTCAAAAATGAAAAATCGGTTTCGGGAGAACCAAAAGGCAGTTAGCTTTTATAACAATCTTTTATTGAAAAAAATAATCTTACACTACTCGTGACATACAAGGTATGTTCAAATATCATTTGTAATGATGCGAGGGAAACTCTAGCTATATATGTGCTTAATTATACTCTAAAATAACTAGTTAAGTTGTAATTGGAGTTCTTGTAATCACTTGTTATAAACCCAAGATTTATCTAATAAACACCCAATATTGCACTCAACACACACTTAGCAAAATCCAATCCAATCAAATCCATACAATTTGGAATATCACAATCCACACAATTTGGAGTATCACATATCACATGACTTAATGAATAGCTATTACGGATTTTTTGATAAGATTTAGCTTCTAATAATACTTATGGAATAGTTATTTTTTGTAATGAAAACACAATCAAACAACTAAATGGTGATTAAAATTTAATAATCACTTCATTCCTAGATCTATTACAACGTACCAAACGTGAAATGTACAATGTATGTTTATTTTGGATTTGTTAATGGTTTATTGCTACTTTTAGCACCATGGATTTATGAATGGTTGAAACCTAGTCATGATTCTGGTTGATATGCGAACCAAATACAAGTCGACCGCACTCATTTGGCCCAAGTTGATAAGGCCGACCAATGAGGTTTTTTTTAAAAAAAAAACAATTTATCTAGGACTACAATTTGCTTAAGTGACAACTTGTGAGGGATTAACAATTAATCCACAGGTGTTTATTATTGGTTTTGCTTTGATTTTCCACTAATCACCATATGACATTTCACTTGTCCCATTGGGCATTAACCGAGTGGTGTCCCCCTCCCCAACTTGATCTTCATCCCTCTTTAAGGATGTGGATTTAAGCTCTCACACACATACTAGACTAAGCTAAATAAGAATTTCTATCTCCACCCTAAAAGAGTAACTCAAAAAAAAAAAAAAATTTGTGGTGCAAGATTTATTCTAAAAGTAAAATAAAAAATGCAGCACCGATGACGGTGCAAAAAAGCTTAGAAAGCCAACAGCACCGCACCGATTACACGCTTACTTGAACCCGTCTACTGATTCTCAGCTTTTGTTTCTTCCTTATAATGTGTGCCCATTTACTACGATGTGATCTTATTCTGAAAATGTTGGCTGAGGGTATTGAAAGTTAAATGGACGACTCAGTTATCATAGTTGGACATATTAGACACATGTGCAATGGTGGATTCATGCATCCGTCTTGCTGGCCCGTATAGTGACATTTTACCCCATTTGCAATGAATACTTCTGAAATTTGTTCTTAGGATAATATGAAGTGATATAATAAGATCGGAAGCTCGAGTTAAAAGATCTGAAGTTTCATTATTTGTCACTGCCAAAGGGCCACATGTCTTAATAATATATTTATTTACGGTTTCATATTACCCTTTTTTTTTTTTTTTTTTTTTTTATTATATGTGATATAGTTAAAATAGTATTTTTCTTCGTTAAGCTTTCTTTACAAGAATGATTTTGATGTCATTTTGCATATTTGTCGTGCACTCGTGCTTCCAACATATGATTTACTATAAATATTATATTATTCTTTCACGAGCAAATATGTGTGTTATTATTTATCTCAAAAATAGGAAAAAGCGATATATGTGTTAGTCTTTCATGAGCGCGCATAAGGTAGTTTATTATTGAAAGTTTCAATTAAATGAAATTTTATTATTTGTTTTTCAACAATAAATTAAAATGATCAAAATGACATCTCATTATTAATTTTTAAACAATTCACTAAATAGTTTATTATTTTATATAAATATAGCCGTTATGATTCCTTCATGTGCTTCATTAGAGTGTTACAATTTTTTTTTTCTTAATCACAATTTATATGTTTATATATATATATATATATAATATTTTCAATAATTAAGTGATATTTTTTTATACCGTTTTTATTAAATAACATGTATAACAAATAGGTGAAGCACTGTTTAATTAATCTCAATGATATATATTGTCTCGCATGGGTCACATCACTTAGATTATGGACATCAAAATTTACAAATATCTATAATTTAGGAATATATATTTACACTTAGAGACAATTAAGTGTGAAATAAGATGGTAACAAACAATTTATCATAGGAATGAGTAATAGTAGTATGGAGTTGGAATCTTCTCTCTCAACTACTCATCAATTTGTGTGATTAATAGAGTAGAAATTAATGGCACTCATTTCAACTCTTCTGCCATATTAATTAATAATATTGAAACCCTGCTGCTTTGGCCTCCCATGCATGCGAAGGGTTGGCAGAACCATCAATAGCCATCCTAGGAGTAATATATTTAGACAATCTTCTAGAGATAGCTAGAGAGTGCTTCCAATGAATTCTAGTCTCTTCATTCTCTCTATATAACCTCCACAAAGTAGAACTCTAAACTAGGCAGTCACTCTTTCTCTAACTTTCTAAGGCATGCATGGCTTTCCACAATTCATTTACAATGGTCTTGAACCTCATTTTCATAACAAGCTTGATCGTGGTCACCAATTTTATAGCACCAAGTGAAGGTCGCCAACTTGAGAAATTAAAAGTCAATCAGCAAGGAAATGGAAATCTTGGAAGTGGAAAGGCAAATGAAGGGAAGATGGAGTACTCAAATACGAAGGAGTTGGGTGAGATGAAGGACTCTCCACCTATTCCTCAACTTCCACTTCCGCCTCTTATTCCTCAGCTTCCACTTCCACCTATTCCACAACTTCCACTTCCTCCACCATTTCCTCAACTTCCACTTCCACTACCTTTTCCTAAATTTCCGCTTCCACCTCCATTTCAGATTCCTACTGGAATTCCCCCATTACCTACAAGTCCTATGTTACCTCCAATTCCCATCCTTACACCTCCTGCTTAAAGTTTCCAAGTCAGAGCTTCGAGCAACTTTTTAAGTTTAAAATCTCTCTCTCTCTCTCTCTCTCTCTCTCTCTCTCTCTCTCTCTCTCTCTATGAATTTGTATCTTTTGAAATGTTTTTCTTCTTTCTGTTGGCTTATGCCTAGCTAAGTAGTGTGGAGATGGTTTGATTGTAGCATGAGTTGCTTTTGTGTTTAATATAATGTTGTTAATCATATATATTGTCTGCTCTACTCTGTAGTCAAAACCTGCATCTAATGTATTGCTTTTCTGTTTAACATAATGTTTTCCCTTTTGCATGGATCTTCCTTCTTAACCTAATATTAATTTTCATGCTATTTAATTTGGATAAAGATTCCCTCCTATTTAAATCTTTCAATTCTTTCTAATTCAATTTATAAATTTTTCAACTTATGAATTTTATAAATTGAAAATCGTGAAAGAAGTTGATACTATGTAGATATTTATTAGGAAAAAAGGATTTTTATTTTTTTGTGAGTGACCCTTACTTCACTTATATATTATAAGAATAACTAAATGTATACAACTTTTAAGAATAAACTATAAAATCTTAGGTAAAAAAAGAGAGTAAATAATTAAGAAGAAAAACTATAATATATTGAACTTGATTTTTTATTTAGTAGAAGAAAATATTAATATATAACATTACTCAATTCCTCACTAACTTGGCATGCAATACTCAAACATAAATATTTTCAGTGTCAAAAGTGCTTTGTAAGTGCATATATTATTTTATTATTTATTTAATACATAAAAATTTAAGTATATTTTTTATTTTTAAATGATGAAAAAAAATATGCTTTAGCCCTCCTAGATATAAGGCTCATGCATTCTCTAATCACATTGCATGGGCTAAGGGCATAGGCAGAAAAAAAAATTTAAGATGCGCTAATTACCCAAAAAAAAAAAAAAAAACTTGGACTAATTGCTTAACATAGGGTAATTATTTTATTTTTTATTTTTTTTTAAATATAGGTAAAAGATAAAAATAAATGACTAGGCTATAGCCTAGCCAAAGTATAACGTGGCTACGCCACTGCATGGGCTTGTACTTTCTCCCAAATGAACAAAAACACATATCCCACTAAGAGTATTGCACTAGTATACCATGGGTTTGATTTATTTTTTCTTTTTTATTTTATATTTTGGTTAATTAAATAATATTTTGCAGTTATTGAGTGAAATATAGAGTAGAGCGTCCACATTAGAACAAAGAATTTTTATTCTTTCGGAATATACTCAATTAGAGGGATCAAAATTTTTTATCCCACTTTTAGTATTTCATTTTATGTTTCATCAATCATAATTTGTTATGTGTGTGGATACCTATGAAGATAAATTTGTTTCTTCTACATCAATAAAGTTTCAATCTCAATATCAAAGCACCTTCAACAATTATGTGGTGTAAACACTTACTCCATTAATATAAAATGGTATGATTAATTAACAGCAATTAATTCAAGGAAGATTAAAATATATATATAACAATGATAATACTTCACTTTTGGTAATTAAGTAACAGTAATACAATTTTTCATTATTAGCATTAGATAAAATCAACTACAAGATGACAATGAAAACAGTAAGTCTCCCCCAGCTAGCTAGCATGCGTGTGCATGCGACAGAGAGATTGTAAGCTAAACATAATTAATACAACATTAGATAATTCTACAGACTATTCCCCCCACATTCAAATCGATGAAATGGTTTCATGGGGTCCCTTCCCCCCTATCAGCTCGTTGGAACGAGCCTGAATTCTCAAATCCCGGGGGAGGCGGGGGTGAATTAGCGACGAGGGAAGGAATTGAAGGAATGGAAGGCATGGTTGGTATAAATGGGAAAGTGGGTAAAGGTGGCAATTTAGGGAGAGTGGGCAAGCTGGGGAATGGAAACGTTATTGGATGCCCAGTATAGCCGATTCCGAAAGGGTCTGGAAAGAACATGGGCCGTTTCAATGATGCCATTGGCAGATCATGCTGATCAGTTGGTAGCATTGGGCTTGAAGTAGTTATTGGCATGTTTTCAAGGGAGCTGGCCCCAAGTAGTGTCGATGAACGGGATCCAATTTCTGTTGCTAATGATTCCTTTGTATCTGACAACAACCGAGATGCACAACATAGGTGGAAGCTGCAAAGAAGCAAAGCACCAAGAAAGAACAATTGAAGGAGCAAGTTGGGTGTTGAACTCGAAGCCATGGTGGACTAGTCTGAAAAGTAATGAGAACTAGAGATTTTGAGGAAAGAACAGTGATGGTGATAGATGTGGATGAGATTTGAGAGAGTAGTGGGGTTCATTATTATAGGCGAATTAAGGAAAGAGAGCGTGAGTGTGTGTAATGTGGGTGCATGGTTGTTGGAGTCATGGGTTTCATGCATGTCAGCCCTACTCTAAACCTAATTCTTAAATCATGCACAAAGTTTGGCTTTGACTCAATTAATTTGCCATACACGTTGAACATCTGTTCTGGTATCTCCAAATAACAATAAAAATAATTTATATTTTTTAAATTTCAAATTGTGAGTTATTTCTTTTTTTTGGAAGTTAAAAATTGTGTGATCACCTACCAAGGAGTTTATGACTCAATGTATGAGTAATTGGGCATTCAATTTATTGAAAGAGATTTTTAAGAGAATGTGTACCTCGTCACATCACATGACGCGCGTAAGCAGTTTTAGTTTTTATTTGATTTTTAAATTTTGGAAAATTTAAGCTTAATGCTTGTTTTAATTTTTAAATAAAAAAGGTAATTAATAATAAAAGGGATCCACATATTAATTTCTACATCCGTTTGGTCCAATGCAGAAAAAATGTCCATATATGCTTTTTGGTGTTTCCTATGACGGAAAACACAAGTTAATGGAAAACGATTTTTATGATCAGCATAATACAAGTCCAATAGAACGGAAAATGGTTTCTAAAACATCGAATTTTCAGCAAATTGCCACAAATAAACTCTAAGCCACCAAAAAAAACTCCCCATATATAGCAACTTATTTTTCTTCGCCCACTCCCTCTCCATAGACCAACCATTTACTGTTATTGTCCAATTGTTGATTAACTGTTGATTTTTATTCAAACTAATCACTTGCCCACTTAATTTTTTGCATATATTTTGCATGTAATAAGCTTCTTATGTGAGGCTCCCAAAACCCAAAAACGAAATAGAAAAGTTTTTCTTTTGGGTTTGTTTTTCTAAATAAAAAGAAATTATTTTACATAATTATTTGAAATTACAAAAAAATATTATTATTATTATTTTTCGTGCAAGTTTTTATAAGAAACAAAAAAAAAAAAAAAAAAAAGTTTTCTACATATACAAGTTATTGTTATGAAAAATTGTTTTCTAGAAAACAAATAATTTCCATTAACTATTATATGTCGATATAGATGGAGGCATGGAGCAAGTAATAACATAACATGTTGTTTACTTAAGTATTTAAAGGATTTATCAAAAGGCAAAGACTAACTATTTCAAGGAGTCGGGTTATTATTTCTCCACTTTAGTTTTAAAAAAATAAGCAATTTAAATTTGTAAATTTTTTCCTTTATGGCATGGTGGGCTACATGAAATTACTAAACAAAAGTTTATATAATAATGATAACAAAAAATAATAAAGAAATATTGAGAAGAAAGAACATACAAATCTAGGTGAAGATGTGATTGAAGTAAAACAAATTATTCTAATTAACTCACTCAAAACATATAATTTGAACTAAAATTTAATTATTAATTATTGTAGACTTGTAAAATGGTAATTTTTTTTTGTTAAGATATTTACTATATATGAAATAAAAATAAGTGAATTAATCAGATAATTTGTAGTAAGCTTAAGATTATTGGACAAAGAAAATGAAATAGTCTTAAATATATATATTCAATATTAGGGTCCAACTAAACTCGTGTTCAAAATAAAAATAATTAAATGTATATTAGAATTTGAATATTCAACTAGTTTGATTTGGATAGTTTTGGATGGATTACAATCCAATTTTGTGAACCATTTTTTCAATTGTAAAAAGTAGAATATTATAGGGGCCAAATTTTTATTTTTATTTTTGAAGTATAGAGTGTTATACGTGTCAAATACCCGTTTGTTAGCAATAAGAATTTAGGTAGAAGACAAAAAACGGTACAGTGGAGGCGGAATCAAAAAAGTTTGAAAATTTTCAAATTCTGTAAGTAGAGGGGAGTGTGAGGGCCATTTAGTCAAATCACTTCAGGGCGTTCAATGAGTAAACCTGCCGGCAAGGCAAGGGACTAATGATCATAAGAGGTTAACAAACCCCCTCCTCTTGTTAAGTGGTTGTTATGCCGTGAGCCCCAGTGTAAAACAACATCCAACAACAACCGTTTGATTAAATGATATCGACGGCTATTAAGACTTTCATTTTCTACATCGTTTAAGTAGAGTGATACGTCTGCTTCACTCGCTCTACTCTTTTTAGATTGGGAGGGAGTGGGGCCCATTCAAAAGCATGGCCCTACATATTACATCGCTCAACCAATTCCAATTAACCCACGCGCTATTCTTCTAAGCTTACTCGCTTAAATTACAAGTTTCAAGCCAATGAAATTCGGGCATATCACGTGCCTACAAACTTTATTATTTAGCAATTTATAAGACTATTTATAGTATTAATTAAGTTGTTAGAGCAGCTCCAGCACTGCTGTCTATCTCTACAAATGAAGAGCCAAAGTGCAAAAACCGGCTCTAACACTACTCTTCATCCCGCTTTTCATCCCTTATAGTGCTACAGTAAAAATTCACATTTGAAGACTTACTATTCATTTTTCACCCATTATTTTATTTTATTTTGATCGGCTATATAAACCATTTTTTTCTTCCTTTCCTTTTCATTTTCCCGAATTTTTTCTCTCTCCTCACATTTTTCTCCGTTCTCTTCTCGGTTCTCTCCCTCTGTTCTCCGTAGCTCTCGTCACCTTCTCTGTTCTCCATAGCTCTCCCCTCTCCTCTGTTGATTTTCTGGTGACGTTTGGGTTGACGGTGGGCTTGGGTTTTGGTCTCGGCGTGGTGGTGGAGCCGTGGGTTTGCCGTGGGTCTTGGGTTTGGCGTGGGCTCTTCATCCCGTGGGTCTTGGGAGAGTACAGTGAAGAAGAAAAGAGAAATGAGGAGAGAGAAAAGAGAAAAGAGAAATGAGTAGAGAGAAAAAAAAGTTAAAATAAAATAATAAAAATATTATTTTAATAAAAATAAAGATAAAATAGAGAGTAGTGCTGGAGTGAAATTGAAAAAATGACTCTCTACATGTGAAAAACTCTCCACATGTGAAGATAAAATGAAGAGCAGTGCTAGAGATGCTCTTATAACTCATTATGTGATAACTAATAAAATTATCTACATGTGTTATTTAAATAATTTATATGACTCATTAAATAGGTCATATGACTAAAAATATAAGTGACTGATTTTATTAGTCGCCACGTAATAGATTGTAGCAAGCTGACTATAAACCAGACCCTGTCCTTAATTAAACAAGTTATATGACTCATTAAATAAATTATGTGACTAGAATTAGAACACGATTTGGCTACAAACTTATAACCTGGCAACTAAAAGATCGTTCACGTGTACTTTTAGTCACATGATCTATTTAGTGAGTTATGTGATTTCTTTAAATAATATTACATGACTCATTAAATAAGTTATGTGACTAAAATTAAGACACAGTTTGGCTACAAATCAATTTGTAGCTTACAATCCACTACCTGACAACTAATAAATAATCCACGTGCAATTTTAGTTACATGACCTATTTAAGATGATCTCCAACAGTCTTTCATCTGGGCTCTTTATCTCCATATGTGGAGAGCAAAATGAAGAATTGATACTCCAACAGCTTTTTAAAGAGCTCTTCAAATTACTAAAATGCTACAGTAGTTTTTCATTTTTCAGCCCAATATTAAATTATTTTTGACTGGCCCTATTTAAGCTTTTTTTTTTTTTTTTTCATTTTGCCCGATTTCTTTCTCTCTCTTCATTTTTTTTTCCTTCTTTTTTCTCTATGATCTCCCTCTATTCTCCATAGATTTCTTTTGTTCTCTGTTAATTTTGAAAACGGGCTTGGATTTACCGGTTGGAAATGGGCTTGGTGGCGTGGTGGTTGGAAACTGGTTTGGGTTTTTTGTTGATTTTGGAAACAGGCTTGGGTTTGTCGGTTGAAAACGGGTTTAGTGGCGTGGTGGTTGGAAATGGGTTTGGGTTTGCCGATCTCGGCCTGGGTTTGCCAATCTCGGTTTGGGTGTGCCTATCTCGGCGTAGTGGTCTGCCGATCTCGACCTGGGTTTGCTGTTTGCAGCTTGGTAGAGTGGTGGTTGTCACCGGAGGGGAGAAACGAAGAAGAAAAGAGAAATGAGGAGAGAAAAAAAAAAGTTAAGATAAAATAATAAAAATATTATTTTAATAAAAATAAAGATAAAATAGAGAGTTTGTTGGAGTAGAGTTGAAAAAATTGCATGTGACTATTTTAAATAATACATGTGGATAATCTTATAAACTACCACGTAATGAGTTGTAATAAAATAGTTTGTAGTCAAATCATCTCTCTAAAATTATATATGAAAAATTTTATTAGTTGCCACGTGGTGACCCTTTCTAGTACCAGTGAACAATATTTCGTCGTTTATATTACGCTCTATAATTGCGCGTGGGATTAACACTTACTTAAAACGTACCTTCTAAAATACCATCCCTGTCCTCCTCTCCTAAAAAAAAAAAAAAAAAAACCGAAAAGGCTCGCTCGCTCTCTTTCTTCTCTGTTAAAAAAGTTAAAAACACCGGGCTGCCTTTCGTTTTTCATTTCTCTTTTTCTCTCTCTCTTTCTTTCTTTAATCTCATCTCTCGCCGGCACGCGGCGGAGATTTATTTTTTGAAGAGAAAGTATTGGAGGAGAAATTAGTACCTGCATTTTGCGTAGATCGATTTGGTGGTACAGATAGACTGTAAAGAAAATGTCGGAGGAAGAGAAATTGTTGAAGGAGGCGAAGAAATTGGCCTGGGAGGATCGGTTGCTACACAAGAACTGGAAGGTGAGGAACGAGGCTAACATCGACTTGGCTGCACTCTGCGACTCCATCTCAGATCCCAAGGATACACGCCTTCGCGATTTTGGTGTGTTTCTCTTTCTCTGTCCTTTTGTTTTTTGTTTTTAGGGTTTTCGACTCAGATCTGTGTTTCTTTGTTTCTGAGGCTCGATCTTTGCTTGTTTAGCTTGTTTTATTTGTTGATCTCGAATTTGAATTTGAATTTGAATTTTTGGTTTTTGGAATTAGGTCCGCTTTTCAGGAAGACAGTGGCGGATTCCAATGCGCCGGTGCAAGAGAAGGCGCTCGATGCTTTGATTGCCTTCTTACGAGCCGTCGATGCCGATGCCGGAAGGTCTATTTTCTTTTCATTTTGTTTGTTTTTGGTTAATTTTGTTTGTGTAATTTCATTTCATAATCAGGATTGACAATGTTGCAGATATGCAAAGGAAGTATGTGATGCAATCGTGGCGAAATGCCTCACCGGAAGACCTAAGACAGTCGAGAAGGCTCAGGCAGTGTTTATGCTATGGGTAGAATTGGAGGCAGTCGATAATTTTTTGGTACTTGCTCTCTCTCTCTCTCTCTCTCGATAATGATGAAAGAATATGCTGCTTCTAATTGTTTCGAGTGCCATGCATGTTTTTTTCTGTTTGGTTCACTAAATTTTTATAATGCATGTTTTGATTAAAGAGCGTAGTGAGCTTAGACTTAATACATGAATAAATGGAAAATGCTTCCCAGTATGCTTTTATTAATCACACAGCATGTTATGGGTTGTGCTCGTTGCGCTCCGTATTTCAATCTGTTTGGTCCATTTTGCCATGTTTTATTGTAATGTTCTTCTAGTGTCTATTAAACATGTTTTAAGAACAATCATACTGGACTCATTTGAGATAGGAGACGCATAATTATTAGTTCTGTATGCACATTGTTGGTACAGTCAGTGGAGTTAAAATATTCGCTGGATAGAAAAATATACTTATGGCTCTTTGGTTGTGCGATTTAAAAAGTATAATAAATTTTGGTAGCTGGAAGGAGGAAACGTGTAAACATTTTGAGAATTTGTACTTAGATCAATAAAATGCAACCTTCCTTCTAAATTTAGGTTTTATTAACTTGTGGGTTTTGGTAATTGTAGGATGCAATGGAGAAAGCAATAAAGAACAAAGTAGCCAAAGCTGTTGTGCCTGCAATTGATGTCATGTTTCAAGCCTTGAGGTTAGCATATGAAGTTTGATTTTACAAATTATGCATTAGTTCATTTGCATCTCCTTTCTTCCTTAGCAAGGGATGGATGGTGACGTCATGGGTTTTATCCCATGTGTGTTGTATTATGTATTTACCTATTGTTGAAAAAAATACATTTTAAGTTCTTCATTTTTTAATAATTATTTTAATGTCATTGTTCTGATTTTAATTAGTGAATTTGGAGGAAAAGTTGTTCCCCCAAAGAGAATTCTGAAGATGCTTCCTGAACTCTTTGACCATCAAGATCAAAATGTTCGTGCATCCTCTAAAGGATTGACTCTTGAGCTTTGTCGTTGGATTGGGAAGGATCCTGTAAAATCAATACTCTTTGAGAAAATGCGGGATACAATGGTATGATGTATATTAATTTGTTCATTTCTATGGCTTTTGTGCAAATCTTTCCTTTGTTAGATCTATGGCTTGCATTTGTTTTCCTTTGTTTGTATCTACAGCTTGTCTATGTTTCTCCTCTTGTCTAGAAATTGTAAAATAACTCCTTTTTTCTTTTTTGGTGTTGAAGAAAAAAGAGCTGGAGGCTGAACTTGTAAATGTTACGGGAACAGCTAAGCCAACTCGCAAAATAAGGTGAATGTCCTGTTGTGAAGAACGATGTGTCTAATCTTGAAATTTTATCCTTGTGTCATGATCTGATAATTTCTTTGGTTCATATTGTGTCTTTTTTTTTGATAAGTAGGTTCATATTATGTCTTAAAATGTGTCTTCATATGAGTTCCTTCTACTCCCTTTGCTCAGCATTCTTTTTTCTTTCAGATGTTATTTTCTTTTCTCTTGTTTGATTTCAAATGTTACCTACTATTTTTACTTTGAATATGTCACATGGGTCAAAACTTACCTTTATATATTTTTATTTGTCTGTTTTTTTTTGGTCAATGTACTATAGTTCAAAATGACACTTCCTGCTCCCATAAGAATAGGTGGAGGGTGAGGTTGTGGGTTCAAAATCCACTGAGTATGTGTGTTATACTTACCAATAATTTTTTATTTTTATTTTTTTCGGTGGTGGGGGAGGGGTTGGTGTTCCTTACCGATTAACGCATTGCTCATGAGCAGTGACATAGTCCTGGTTTGATATATGTGTTCTCAGATCCCTCTAAAAGTTTAAATTTCGAAAGCTTTGAACAATGGGGCTGTACATTATTTTGTCTAATATGTGTAGTGCAATATTTTTGGATATCCATGCTTCCTTGTTGGCTAGGGGTAAACTAAAATAAAAAGGGATTTTTTTTTATATTGAATTGTCAATGCATTTGCACTGTTAAACGTTCCTTGTGACTGCATGCCAATTGTAGTTTTGTTCAACATATAATTGTTTAATGCGTTATTTATCTCAATAGCAGTCCTTTCTAGGAATAGTATTGAAATTGATGTGAGAATATTGTTGGTTCCTTTTTAATTTTATGGATGGAATTAATCGTTATATGCTTATTAGATCTGAGCAAGACAAAGAGCCAGAACAGGAAACTATCTCTGAAGTTGTAGGTCCTGGTCCAACTGTAGAATCTTCGGTTGACGGTATGTGGTTGTCTCTGCAGCATCCTTAAACATGTTAACGCCATGGCAATGTTACTAACATATTATTGTTCCTGATATATTTTGATTGACAGCTCCTCAAGAAATAGATGAGTATGAGCTTGTTGATCCTGTTGATATATTGACTCCTCTTGAAAAGTCTGGATTTTGGGATGGAGTGGTCAGTGTTCTATCTCTATCTGTCATTTTGGCCTTAAGTTTGATCTTATATTTTCTCATCAAATAATGCAAGTTTTTTTATTTGGAGCTTAATGATCGTTTTAATATTGTTTCTATTTTTCAGAAAGCTACCAAATGGTCAGAACGAAAGGAGGCTGTAGCAGAGCTAACTAAGCTTGCCTCAACAAAAAGAATAGCACCGGGTGATTTTACAGAAGTTTGTCGGACATTGAAGAAGGTGGGTTAACATTATTTAGTTGAAGTACCGAGTCTTCATTTTTATTCAGTTTGAGATTGCTCCATTGTACTGTCTTTTGGGCTTGATTATGGCCACATTTTTTTTCAGAGTAAAATGCACTTTACACCCTCAGTTTGGGGTCACGTATAAATCGGTTCCCTAACTATGAAAACTCAATTTACACCCTCGAATATTACAACAATGTCAGTTAATGGACAAATGAATTCGAAAATAAGTAGTTCATGACAGTAGTTTAAGTAGCACCTTGAATGCTTACATCCTTGTTAGAATGGGGCTATAACTTTCAGTTGATAGAACGCTATGTATTCCTGGATGTGCTTGAACTTTCATGTCTTTGATTTGAGCTTCTAGTGGTTGTTTAAGCTAGACTATAAGGTCAAAATTTTCAAAGCGTACTCGCTTATTTAACAAAAAAAATTGTCAAGTAATTGAATCTTTCTATTTGTATTGATATTGTTAGTAGAGTCATGAATAAACAATTGCAGTTCAGTTATGAAGTCCGATTTAATTTATAAACACACTGAAAAAAATTACATCTAAAAAATGATTTACATGACACTTACAAAAGAAAATTTACATGACCACTTAGCCAAGAAAAACATTGCTGGTAACTTTAAATTATTGATGTAAAAAACGTTGAGCATGTAAAGGTGTCCGCCTTTTATTACTTATCCAAAGAAATAAAAAAGAAAAGTAAAGGTTTATGCCTTAGGACTTGTGGAATTTTTTTTTTTTGGAAAGTTATGGATGTGTGTATGTGTGTTCTTTTTAATACACAATAGAGGGGGGTCCATCAAATTGCTATTTGAAACTCTGAGTCAATGATCCACCTGCAAGGTTATATGGGAACGCCATTCTAGTGCTTGGTTGGGAGATCTACAATCTACCACAATAGGATTGCTATTAAGTTTCTGAGATGAATTTAAGATGAGGAAGCCCTTTTATATTGGTGGCTTTGATCAGATTTATTGTGTGGTTTTTGTTTTGAGTGCTTTCTTGACAATTTGAAGAGTGCTGTAAAAGGTTGAGTAAATATAGGAGAAGCATAGCCAACTAGTGATCTGAATAAGCAGTTGCCTTTTTACATTGGATGTACATCGGTGTTGTTGGCAGTAGTGAAACAACCATGCTTGCCATATTTTTTGATATTAGAGGTTAGAATCTATATGCAGTTTATTTGAGGGAAGATATTGTATTGCGGAGCCCTATTGGTTTAAAATGACGATGCCCATAAAAGCTGTAGTGTCAACATCATAGCTGATGCCTTTGTTGCATATGTTTTGAAGGGTTTTAAAATTTCAATACGTATTAGGTTTGCTGGAATTTATTATTTGAGTTCTCAATAGTCGGCATGTTGACATGCTATGTATGTGCTCTTTTATAGTTTCTGGATATTGCTTGTTGCTGAGCAGCTGTTCATGTAGCTAATAATGGCCTTGCCAAGTAAAAGTTTTGCTGATTGATTTTTGGATGCAGCTTATTACGGATGTAAACATAGCTGTTGCAGTTGAAGCTATTCAAGCTATTGGCAATCTTGCCCGTGGTCTAAGGTTGCATTTCTCTGGGAGTTCACGTTTCTTATTGCCAATTTTGCTTGTAAGTACAATTATATGCTTCTTAAAAGGAAAATGAAAATGAAAATTTCTAATTTATGCATACATCCCTTGTTGCATTTCAAGTTGTTCCACATGTTGCATTATTCTATTATGAAAGGAGAAGAATGTATTGTTATAGTATATGATTGCATCCTTCTCCCCCTTTTTTTGTGTTTTTTTTTATGAATCTATTTACATATAATAAATGATTGCTATCTTCTTTTGATGTCTTATTGTTTCTGCAAATTCTTGTGGTAGCATGTGTTGGTTAGGGTAAACTAAGATGGTCTTTGGTTATTGAGAATCTCTTGTCTAACTCTTTGTTTGGTTCATTGAAAATGAAAACAGTTTTTGTAAAAAATGGAGATGTGACAAGGCCCAGAAAGTGTAAACAATGAACTGAAATTTACACATTTTCCCTAGGAAATAACAAATAGGAAATGAAAAAATGATTCAGGTGCAGATGCTTTTTACTCGAGTCAGGAGGGTGTTCCACCACTTTGACTGAGCAGGACATGGCTCCCCAGGGAAGCCCTGATTAAAATTCGATTGACACCCTCTTGTATAGCTTGGAACCAAATGCACCCTGATATTTTGATGTGTAATTGGAAGTGCTATAAGAATTTAGAATTGGTTCTTGTGTTTACCTTAGTGGTAGTCTTGGTCAGACATTTTATTTTCAAGTAATTTTGTAGCTATGGGTCACTTGGAATAAGTTTTTTCATGGCTATAAGGGGGAAATAGAGGAGAGGGGAGGAGAATGGTTATCTCTTCCCTTTATTTGGATGTTTTAAAAATTAAGTAGGGGGGTAAGTATCCCTCTCCCTTTGTTGGACTTTTTAAAAATTAAAATGAGAGGTAGAGGAAATGACAAGGCATTACATAAATTGACATTTTTATTTATAATATAATTGGAATCTATAAAAAGTGAGAGGTTTGGAGGGGTAAGATATCCTCCCAAATACCTTCAAACCCTTTCCCCCAACCCTTTAAAAAACATTAATTAAACCACTTTCATCTCCTTCCCTCTGCTCCCCTTCCTTCCAAACACACTTTTAATGTACTTTCTGACTTGTTATGTTTGTGTGTATTGCATGCTACGTGTACCATTGCCTTTGCTGATTGTATATTTTAAGATTATATCATGCTTAAGATGATGTTAAGGTAAAAGTGGGAATATATGCAACGCTCAAAATCTATGTATATGTCACATGTTTTCTTTTTGATAAGTTGTATATGTCACATGTTTTAAATTGAGGAAAACTTATTTCTTGAGGAAAATCTTTTTTCCTTTGATATCTCTCTAATAAGTTATCTCTTGCTTATTGGATTTTAAGGTTTTTGTGAATTCTATTAAAAAGCAGAATCATTTGCTTTTGGTACTATGCCTGAACAAGTGGCTGCTAATATAACATGTTTCTTCTTAAATAGGAAAAATTGAAAGAGAAGAAACCTACAATGGTGGAAGCACTTACTCAAACTCTCCAAGCAATGCACAAGGCTGGGTGCTTAAATCTTGCTGATTTTGTTGAAGGCAGGATTTATTTTTGTTTCATTCTAAAATAACTTCCATTATCTCTGCTTCCAATAAATTTATCTTTCTTTACTATTAGAATTTGATATTGCCTTTTCTAATAGATCTAATTCCGAATATTGACTAATGTGCACGAGCTACTGTTTTAGGAAGTGGTTGCATGGAATAAATTATTTATCATTTAAGTTTCAAATACTACATGGTTGGTGGTAATTGTGAATTAATGTTGATTTAATGAATGCCATTTATTGCAGATGTTAGGACTGCGGTGAAAAACAAAGTTCCTTTGGTGCGCTCTTTAACGTTGAACTGGGTTACATTTTGTATCGAAACAAGCAACAAGGCTGTTGTTCTAAAGGTGCATAAGGATTATGTACCCATCTGTATGGAGGTCAGTGCCTGTGGTCTTACCTGTGTAATATATTTCAGACTTTTAGTCATGTGCTGTTCTAACTTGAGATCTATGAACAATAGACTTTAATTCTGCATTCTTAATGTCTGGGAATGCCAGTCCTTGGTGCTTCCATCGTGGTCTGGTACAAGTATCGATCCTGCTGGGAACACGACGTGGATTGTTATTTGTTAAATACATTTCTTATTCGCCCTGCTAATGCCCATCTGAGTCATATATGGATTTAAAGTTGTGTATAGTCATTGATTTGATTCGTTTTGGGACTTTCCTCTGTTGCTATTTTTTTGGTTTCTTGTTTATGTATGTCTGAAGAAAATAATTTGGTTCATGTAGAGCCTCAATGATGGGACCCCTGAAGTGAGGGATGCAGCCTTTTCAGCCTTGGCTGCAATGGCTAAGGTTGTACTCTCAACTTTTTATAGTATGAATACATGAAGTTTGAAAACTATTGTTATAATATTCAACATCACTTGTTTGTTCTTTTTTAGTTGGTTGGCATGAGGCCTTTAGAAAGGTCATTGGAGAAACTTGATGATGTTCGGAGAAAGAAGCTTTCTGAAATGATTGTGGGTTCTGAAGCTGGTGTGTCCACTGGTACAAGCTCAGGTTTGTAAATTTTTACTTCAAGTGAGTACCAATTTAATCCTATGTTAATCTTTAGAAGTTTCACTTTATTTCTTATACCTTACCATTGTATGCCAGTAACAGTCCAAACTTCTGGTGGAAGCGTACCCTCTTCAGAGGTCAGTTGATACTTGCCTTTTGATTTAAGTTTCTTGCTTTGCATATTTGATGCTTTTTACATATGGTACATTCATGAAGTTTGATTGTTACGCTAGGTTATTTGATCTATTTTCGTTCAAGATGTTTATCACATCTGGGACATGCAATAATTGCATTTGCGCCAAAAGCTAAGTGAGAGGGTAAAAAAGCAGAATTGATGTGGGATGGCCTTGACTTAGTTGAGATTTGGAAATTCCCACAATCAACATAGGTGTACTTATGTGTGCTTTGAGATTTATGACAAACATGATTATTATAATACTTTTTTTGATTGGTAAGCTACAGAGTCATCCAATAGGTATTGAATCCATGACCTCACCTTCCATACCATTATTGCGGGAGGAGGAAGTTCCATTTGCGTTAGAGCTCATTGGCATGAGTGATGTAATAATTATTGATAAGAAATGGGATAATTGTCAATTTTTTAAAGGTAAATAGTTTGGAACAAAAAGATAGAACTTGCAGGATTTTCCTGGGTAGCAATATCTATGGGTTCTAAGATTGTCAAATGTAGTGTTCGGTTGGAAATGGTTGAGAAAAATTTCATGGGTTTAGGGGTTTTACGTGGAGAGTGGTGGAGCTTTTGGATTGCTGGCAAGGCCGTTTTGGTAAGTAGTGAATCTGGTGTCATTTGGAAGGCAATCCCGTCATGCCTTATGTGGAGTTTATGGTCTGAAATAAATGCAAGAACGTTCAAAGTAGAAGCAAAAACACTACCAATGCTGAAATTCTCTTTCCTACAGCATCTCTTTGAATGGCTTCAGGCTTCCCGTTCTGTCTCTTTTAATTGTGTGTAAGAATTGCTAGATTATTGCTCTTTTTGTACTTAATCCTGTGCAATCTGTGTACACTTCCTGTGTGCATTGGTTGCTTTTATTTTTTCATCAATGAAGTTTAATTATAAAAAAAAAAAAAAAGCTGTTAAGAAAGGGTATGCTTTGGGATTCAAATAGACCAAGGAAAAGGGAGTTCTTTGTGCTGTTCTGGGGATGCTGAATATTACCTTGTGAATACAAACACACAAAAAATACCCTTTGTTTACATCAACAATCGTCATGAGTGGAGAGTATATATATGCCTTTAATTGCAGGGAAAAGACGTCAAATATAAAACAAGATGGAAGCTCCTAGTTTTTTAACGTATACATCAATGGAAAAAGGTCCTCTCCAATTTCATGGTTTAAATTTAATTTTACGAAGTAAAGGCGCATCCAGTGCCATGCCATTTAAAATTTTAAATGACGGGGTATTCTGTACATTGTTATATCCAGGAAATTAAATTTTAACTGTGAAATGGACTCTCGAGGATTATGTTCCTACATCAACAATTAATTCTAGTTCTGTCTGCAGCGTCTCGAATTTATTAATTGTACAGCACTGCATGAGTTACATTGGGTTTGGTTTACTGTTTCCTACAATTTTGAAAACAGTACTGGGGCATATTTATTTAGCTCTCCCGCTCTGCCGATTCTTTTGACAAAATTTATGGCAAGTCCTTTTTGTTTCCATAGGTTCCTATAATAAATGTCGACTGTGATCCCCTTTGATCTTCAGCACTTATAATGTCTATTAACTAATCAGCCGTTCATCAAGTTTTTTTTTCAAAAGTTGCATATTTATTTAGCTGCTTACAACGTATTAGATGTTGCGCTGATCCAATTTTTGTGTATTATTACTTATCAAATTTTTTTTTATGCATTATTGACGTTTAATTTTTTTCTACCAATATTTAGATTACAAGCTTAAGATGTCATTTTTGAATAAAATGCAGGCGTCAGAAGGTGCGTTTGTGAGAAAGTCAGCGGCTAGCATGCTTAGTGGGAAGAGGCCTGTTCAGGCAGCCGTGAGTTTTTGTGCTTGTTTGTCTCTTGGGACTTAATTTATACCACCAAGTGTTTCCTAGTTGACTTGTTGTGCTACTTTCATAGGCTGCCATAAAGAAGGGTGGCTCTGTAAAATCGGGTGCTAACAAGAAAGGTGATGGAACTGGACAGTTAAAATCTTCCAAACCAGTTGAGCCTCCTGAAGACATTGAGGTATACCAATCATTTGTTTGTGAAAACTCTACTTCTGATTTTTGTTATCTCTTTGCTAACTGCCTTTATTATTTTTTAATATTTACAGCCAGCAGAAATGAGCCTTGAAGAGATTGAAAGCAGATTGGGTTCTCTTCTACAAGAAGACACTGTTTCTCAACTGAAGAGCACTGTATGGAAAGAACGACTTGAGGGTTGGTTCTCTTCTTTCTTTCAGCTCTTTTTCTTGTGCTATTATTTAGTGGGTCATTACTGATTTTATATCTGGCTTGGACGTCCCTTGTGACTTATCTTTTTGAGTTAGTCAGATTCTTCCTTCTCAAATTTAAGAATGAGCCTTGACTCAAATGGTACATCCTCTTCCCACAAAGTGGATAGTGGGTGAGGTCGTGGGTTCGAAACTCAGTGGGTGTATTTGTAACTTATTACCAAAAAAAAAGGTTGAAGATTATTTAAAAAAAAAAAAAATCTAATTTTAATTAATTGATTTTGAAAGCACAGATTTTGTGCATTTCTTTGGGGTTTCTTTTTGTGTTGTGATTACGAAAATTGAAAATTTAGGAGTCATAATATCCATTAGGTTTCTTTCATCACTGTTTATGACATATCTTGATATCTATGCACAATGATGTGAAGCTCTTAAGCCATCTTGTTGATTGTTCATCACCATTGATACGTAGGACAAATTGGGTTGGGGAATTTGTTTACGTGTGCTTGTGGTGGGTTAAGCTTTAGGATGATTTGTGGATCTAAGATTAGAGTTGTAGAAGAAAGGATTAGGGCTCAAAATTGGCTAGTGTTTGATAAGATGGGAGAAATGGACAAGAGTACTACTTCTTGATGCAAACAAGTTTCTTAGAAAATTATGGACGATGGTTGTGTTTTGGAATTGAAGGGTGGTTTGAGGAGTTATTTGATGGCTATTTAGTAGAGAAAGTATGTGGGCTTTTATGATTTTGATAGGTTAGAGGAAGACTTGATTAGGGGTTGTATAGAAGATGGAAAAGATAGAATTAATGGTGTTCGAAGGCTGTATGAACAATACGACAAGAAATAGAAGAAGTGATGGCTCAATCATTGCATTCTTAGAGAAACATTATCTTTTGAGTTAGTCAGATTCTTCCTTCTCAAATTTAAGAATGAGCCTTGACTCAAATGGTACATCCTCTTCCCACAAGGTGGATAGTGGGTGAGGTCGTGGGTTCAAAACTCAGTGGGTGTATTTGTAACCTATTACCAAAAAAAAAAGGTTGAAGAATTTTTAAAAAATGAAATTGTAGTTAATTGATTGTGAAAGCACAAATTTTGTGCATTTCTTTGGGGTTTCTTTTTGTGTTGTTATTACGGAAATTGAAAATTTAGGAGTCATAATATCCATTAGGTTTCTTTCATCACTGTTTGTCATATCTTGATATCTATGCACAATGATGTGAAGCTCTTGAGCCATCTTGTTGATTGTTCATCACCATTGATACGTAGGACAAATTGGGTTGGGGAATTTGTTTACGTGTGCTTGTGGTGGGTTAAGCTTTAGGATGATTTGTGGATCTAAGATTAGAGTTGTAGAAGAAAGGGTTAGGGCTCAAAATTGGCTAGTGTTTGATAAGATGGGAGAAATGGACAAGCATACTATTTCTTGATGCAAACAAGTTTCTAGAAAATTATGTACGGTGGTTGTGTTTTGGAATTGAAGGGTGGTTTGAGGAGTTATTTGATGGCTATTTAGTAGAGAAAGTATGTGGGCTTTTATGATTTTGATAGGTTAGAGGAAGACTTGATTAGGGGTTGTATAGAAGAAGGAAAAGATAGAATTAATGGTGTTCAAAGGCTGTATGAACAGTATGACAAGAAAGAGAAGAAGTGATGGCTCAACTATTGCATTCTTAGAGAAACAATATCATCTTTGGAAGCCTAGGGTTAACAAAAAACGCAAGAATAAGTGTTTATGCTAGTTAATTTGGCTTTTATCTTGTATTTGGTTATTCTAGAGGGAAGGGTATTTTAATATTTCTGTAGTTGTTGGCTATGGGCTATAGTTTCGGGTTTTGGGATTTATTTTATTAATAAGTAAGTTTTATTTAGTTTATGCGTCGTTATGTGTGGCCTTTGATTTGATTCAATTAGGATTTGGTTTGCTAGTCTAATTAGTCCTAGTTCTCTATCAGAAGTTATGGTTTTAAATCCTCTTATAAAATGTTAAACTTGACTGCTCACCAGTCTTTCCCTTGGAAGTGTCTGTGGAGGCCTAAAGTCCCTACAAAGGGTGGTTTTTGTTACTGTTTATGACTTTTCCCCCCACATTTGTAATGGTTAGGCGCAAGCCATGGACCCTGGTCGGATTCATTTTGGCTGACAACTGTTTAGTAATTGTTTCCAACAACGGTAAACATTATAGCAGACCATGTACTATTAATAGAGGGCTTGCATTACCTTCCCGTGCAATTTATCTTGAGGGAAACCTCGGTTTTCAACTGAAGTTCTTGATTTAGTTTATGGTTACTAAAATGTAAGTTTTGTTACAGCAATTTCCTCATTGAAGCAACAAGTGGAAGGTTTACAGGGCCTTGACCAATTTGTGGAGATTTTGATTCGTTTACTCTGCTCTGTGCCGGGGTGGAGTGAAAAAAATGTTCAGGTACTTTAGGGTTCTGCTGTTGCTGTTTGACAGATTCATCTGGTGCTTTTTCTTTCATTTTCCTTTTTCAGTTCAAAAATTATTGAAGCCTTTTAGCAATGCAGGTTCAGCAACAGGTTATTGAAGTTGTTACTTACATAGCTTCCACAGCGACAAAGTTTCCAAAGAAATGCGTAGTGCTTTGCTTGTTGGGTGCGTATTGTTTTTATATTTGGAATAATAGCTAGCTTCATGGTTGTTTGTTTCATATTTGCTGAAGTGGGAAATTTCTATGGTCAATATGCTGTTTTTCCTTGTGGTTGCATTAATGCTTGTCAAGTCAACTTTAGCCTTAGCTGGATTTATAATGTCTAATTGACAGGTATAAGCGAACGGGTAGCAGATATCAAGACACGTGCTCATGCCATGAAATGCCTTACTACTTTTTCTGAAGCAGTAGGTCCAGGATTTGTTTTTGAAAGAGTAAGTATACTTTATATTTCTATAATTTCTGTTAGTATCTGCATATAAGTACGCAGGTGAAGAATTTCTACTGTGGTAAAGATAAAGGATTTCCCTATGTTCATTTGCATTAGATTTATTTTGACATTGGTCTAAAATAATAGTTGCAAATTGTGGTTTGTAGCTTTACAAAATCATGAAGGAGCACAAGAATCCCAAGGTTCTCAGTGAAGGAATATTGTGGATGGTGTCAGCTATTGAGGACTTCGGTGTATCGCATTTGAAACTTAAGGTGTTTCCAGATATTTTAGCATGATTATCATGTGCTCTCTTGTTTTGTCTCTCATGGGTTTTCAATAATAAAGTGTAATAATACCATTATTGAAGGTGACATTAACTGTAATTTTACAGGATTTAATTGATTTCTGTAAAGAAACTGGATTGCAGTCTAGTGCCGCTGCCACTAGAAATTCTACAATTAAGCTATTGGGCATTGTGCATAAATTTGTTGGTCCAGGTAACTAATTATTTTATTTGGAACTGGCTATCTGCCTCAGTTTAATTTTAAAGATTCTGAAATATTTTCCTTTGCAGATATTAAAGGGTTTCTTGTGGATGTCAAACCTGCACTGCTTAGTGCACTTGATACTGAGTACGAAAAGAATCCCTTTGAGGTATATTAAGCTCATGTCATAATGCCACATCTCTGTTTCTTGTTTGTGGATTACTAAATGTCATCATATATCATCTTTCAGGGTGCTTCTGTAGCTCCAAAGAGGACTGTTAGGGAATCTGAGTCCAAATCGTCTGTGTCAGTTAGTGGGCTAGATGGCCTGCCACGTGAAGATATCAGTGGAAAGATCACCCCTACGTTACTTAAGAGCTTGGAAAGTCCTGATTGGAAGGTTTGATTATTTGTTTATATTGACTCCTGTTTGATTTGTCATTCTTCAGGTTGCAGTCAATGTTTAGTAGTTAGTTATGGACACATTTCAATTCTGAAATTTTTTCATATTACAGGTTCGTTTGGAGTCAATTGAAGCTGTCAATAAGATTTTGGAAGAGGCCAATAAGCGAATTCAACCAACTGGAACAGGTTTGATGCTACTGTCATTTTGTTCAATTGCTTTCAAAATAATCAAGGCCACTGCTCTCAGTGTCTCTCATGGGTCAGAGGCTGTTGATGTTGCTCTTTGTCGTTTTACAGTGAGCATCCTTACGTATTTATCTTTTTGCATTCAAAGATAGTCTGTTTAAACCTTCTTTTGCTATTTGACTGCCAGCTGAGTTATTTGGGGCCCTTAGAGGGCGTCTATGTGACAGCAACAAAAATTTAATCATGGCAACCTTAACAACTATTGGTAGCATTGCCTCTGCAATGGGACCAGTTGTTGAAAAGTCAAGCAAGGTTTGTTGACCCCTATTTTCAGCTGTTACTAAATCTTATATGTGCTGGTCGCTTTTTAGAAACTTGAACGTTATTCTGAAATTGTTTTATTACAGGGCATTCTGTCTGATATTTTGAAATGTCTTGGTGACAATAAGAAGCATATGAGAGAATGCACTTTGACTACCTTAGATTCTTGGCTTGCTGCAGTTCATCTTGATAAAATGGTAACTGTTTACTTTCTGATGTTTTAAAAGTTCGTATGTTTTACTGTCAGGTGTGGTAACTGTAATTTTATTGTAGGTTCCTTACATCACAGCAGCGTTGACGGACACCAAGCTTGGGGCAGAGGGGCGTAAGGATCTTTTTGATTGGCTGTCGAGGCAACTATCTGGATTAAGTGAATTTTCTGATGCAATACATCTGCTGAAACCAGCTTGTTCTGCTATGACGGTATTTTATTTATTTATTTTAATTTAGGAAATTATTTTTAGTCATCTTTTGGCTGAAATGTTTCCTGATTACAACTCGTGCATATAAATTGTTCTTTTTCTTATTTTCCCTTTTAAAATGTATGGGTGGATCTTTCTTAGGATAAATCATCAGATGTTCGAAAAGCAGCAGAGACGTGCATTAATGAAATTTTGAGAGTTAGCGGACAAGACACAGTATGTCTGCTTGTTAAATTCTGGTGCTTTTTCTAATTCATCTGAGATATGATTGGTGCCTGAACAATTTCTCGATATTATTGTTTGTTCAGATTGAAAAGATTCTTAAAGATTTACATGGACCAGCTTTAGCCCTTGTTCTTGAACGACTGAAACCTTATGGGGCTATTCAAGGTGGGTTTTCTGGTAACTTGGCTGGAATTTTTTTTTGGATGGTCATGCTTAATTCTAATTTGAAATCTTTTTTCTTAGACTCATTTGATTCAGCGAAAGTAATTTCAATGGGGCCAACATCCAAAAGCAGCTCAAGGGTTGGAAAATCTACTTCAAATGGTGTAGTGAAGCATGGAAACAGAGCTATGTCTTCGGTATGTAATATTGTCTTCAGTTGGATATTCTTTTTGAAATGTAATGGCAATATTGATTGTGTGTTTCATGTTTTGGAAAGAGAGTCGTTGCAACGAAGGGGTCAAGGACAGAGTTAATGTCTATTCAAGATATAGCTGTCCAGTCACAGGCGTTGTTAAATGTCAAGGACTCAACTAAGGTATGTTAGCTGGAATATGAAAGGTTGAAACTGGTATAAAATTTAAGGTGTTGATAACGTATCTGTCATTTGGAATGGCTTATACGCAGGAGGATCGCGAGAGAATGGTAGTTCGTAGGTTCAAGTTTGAAGAGCTACGTATAGAACAGATTCAAGATCTTGAGGTTTATAATTTTACAGTGTTAATGGAATGATATGTTGGTTTCCCTTCTTACCATCATGTTGTGAATGATCTTTAAAGCATGCCTTTGATGCAGAATGATATGATGAGGTACTTCAGAGAGGATTTACACAGGCGGCTTCTAAGTACGGATTTTAAGAAGCAAGTGGATGGGCTTGAGATGCTGCAGAAGGTGGTCTGCTTTCTCACATCCTTGAGTGTTTGAATTAATTTAAGAATATGATGCTCTGTTTTTACATGAAGGTCTCTTTTTATATGAATCTTCTGTAAACATTTCAGGCACTTCCATCGATAACAAAGGAAATTATTGAAGTTTTGGATATACTTCTGAGGTGGTTTGTGTTGCAGTTCTGTAAATCGAACACAACGTGCCTTTTGAAGGTGGTGTATTTTTCTTTTCCTTTATTAACGCTTTTTCCCTGATTATTTGTTTCTTATATATAGATTTTTTTGCATCTATCATGTAAGATATAACTACATACTGTTGAAATGAACAGGTGCTAGAATTTCTTCCCGAACTTTTTGATACCTTGAGGGATGAGGCCTACTCTTTGACTGAGTCTGAAGCGGCCATATTTCTTCCATGCTTAATTGAGAAGGTTCTTTATCTTCTTTTATTAGAAGAATATGGTTGCATATATATACATCATTTGTAATTTGTTTCATATCTTTCTCAAAAAATTATGGGACATTATTTTTCTGTCATCGGGTTGTTTCTGTATTGCTGGTTTTAGAGCTTTTCCAATGTGGTGTATAGTATGCTATCATCTGCTCTGTGAAGTTGAAAATGGTTATGGCAGAGATTGCTGAACTTTATGTTGCACTGCAGTCAGGACATAATATTGAGAAAGTACGAGAAAAAATGCGGGAGCTGACCAAACAGATTGTAAACATATATTCTGCATCAAAAAGTTTCCCTTATATTTTGGAGGGTTTGCGATCTAAGAACAACCGTACTCGGATAGAGTGTGTTGATCTTGTTGGATTCATCATTGATCATCATGGAGTTGAGGTAAAAGTTGTGAATTTTGTCTTGCTTCTTATGTCTGTTGTTATTCAGTTGTTCTAGCATACTTATGTTTTTTTGTTTGAACAGATTAGTGGACAATTAAAATCATTACAAATTGTTGCGGGCTTGACAGCAGAACGAGATGGTGAAATTAGGAAAGCAGCATTAAATACGCTTGCTACTGGCTATAAGATTCTTGGTATGTCCTGATCTGTAATAATTGTAATTCCACATGATTTTTCTTTGGGTTTTGAATATATTAAACTCATGCCTTGAGGTCTAAGGCTTGATTGTTGTTGTTGTATTAGTTTCTGGTTGCCAGTTTTTTTTTTTTTTGTTTGTTTGTTATGTATGAGGATTGTATCAGCTTGGAGGAAGGGTAAAAAGGGGGAAAGGTGTGAGAGTTAATGTATGAGGATTGTATCAGCTTGGAGGAAGGGTAAAAAGGGGGAAAGGTGTGAGAATTGCTTCAATGTGAAATAGATTCAACTGCTTCCTCTTTCTTAATAAAATTATTTTCCTTAATGTAAAAGAAGAGACGCATTCATAGGACATGAGGAGTGTTTGATTTCAGCATCCCTTGCCCCCCAGGCTCTCTCTCAAAAACCCTCTATGACAACCCCTGATGTAGAATCTTTCAGAATTCAACACTAAATTAGATTTCTTGATGAGATCTTGAAGGGTTCTTGAGTCAGTAATGCTACTGCCACAGCATTTTCCCAACATTGTCTAGATGACAAGTTGTTACTCGTTTTCACGTGGACCCACCACTAACACCACTTTATTGTCTACTAATAACAGTTTGCCACCTAAGCAATGTTGTGAAAATGTTGTACTTGTGACCTTAGCTTTATTATTCTTGAATAGGGTTTGATGTTTAAAGGTTTATGTAGGTTTAGGTAATAAAAAGATTGGATCTAGAATATGTTTGATGGCTGCTTGATATTAAAATAGTGAGAGAAATAAAGAAAGATAAACACTAGGCAATCAAACCTAGGTTTTCCTAAGCAATCACACTTAGGTAGGAGATGTCAATCACATTCTCAAAGCTTAAATAAACTGCTGGGATTTCATTAAAATCAATATCACTATGAATGTTATCGTTTATAGTAAAGCCCTTATATAGGCTTTAGAACTGATCAAATAGCAAATAAACAATAAATAAGACTCAATTCAACTTAGACTAAGTAAGCAAGGTCCCAAGAAAGCTCTCCATCATCTAGAATATCCCAAATTATGCTTGAGCACTAGAACCAGCTTTCCCTCGCCTCTTATAAGTCTTTAAAGGGGGCTGCCAGTTACGTTCCCCATCAACCCCCCCCCCCCCCCTCCTTTTTCATCCCTACTGCTTGTCTGTTTCTGATCACTCTTTATTTTCTTTTTCTTTTTTTGTAGGGGAGGACATATGGAGATATGTCGGGAAGCTAACAGATGCTCAGAGAAGCATGTTAGATGATAGATTTAAGTGGAAGGTAGGTCTATATTTATTCTGTCATGTTTCTGTTTCTCTCCATTTACCTGGATGCATCTCCATTTACCTGGATGCATTTTATCAGGTTCGGGAGATGGAAAAGAAGAAGGAAGGCAGGCCTGGTGAAGCTAGAGCTGCTTTAAGGCGTTCTGTCAGGGAGAATGGGTCTGTACCTGCTTTTAATGCTTGGATGTGCATGTATCTGTATTATTTGTAGAATAATTTATGTCTTTGCTCTTTCTTGCTTCTAATCTTGCATATTTTGTTAAGATAGTCAATTAGTGAATGTGAACAGTGATTTATTTGGCTTTCAACATTTATGCTTGTTGGTTACAGTGTCTTGTTTGTGTACCCCTTAGTTTTATGTTTCTGCTGTTTTAATATAAATCTGAAGTGGTCATTATGTTATATTTTACTAATACTATTGTTTTTATTACATTAGTGAGTTATAAAAGAATGCGGGAATGTTATTCCATAGTTCTTGAGACCTCTGCATCTTTTGAGACTTTTATTCTTAAGATCCTTGTTTGAATTGTTAAGGGATATCGTGGATAACTCTTTTATGGATTTTTGAGATCTTTGTAACTTTAGATGTTACTTTTAAGGTGTAACTTGAGATGTTACTCTTGTAACTCAAAAGATCCATGTATGGGTCTCTCCTTTTCTTTTCCAATAATTTTTTTTATTATTTATTTTTTGATAAGTTTTAATAAATTTTTTATTACTTACTATATTGAGAAAAGGATGAAGGAAAGAACTTTGATGCTATTTCTTACAATTCTTGTCATAATTCTTACAAATTTATAACTGAGTTTTTTTTGGATGTTTATACATAGTGATTACAATTTCCATCGTTCATTCCTTTATGAAGCAGAAGGGTATTCTAATTAATCTTAAGTACTTATTTATTTTTTTGAAAAAGGATTAGGAAAAGAAAAATGTGGCTACTATATAGCAAAGTTCTGGTCATAGTTCTTGCAATTGTATAAGGATAATCTGCTATCAACTATTTATTCAGTTAGAAGGAACAGAAGCATACTAGGAATTTTCTTGTTTAACTAAGGGAAACTTTTGTGTTAATCGCATGAACTATTATACCTTGAATGCAGTAATTAGCTGTAGTGGTTTTATTGCTGCCTTGAGATTGTTTTGAACTTTCAGCATGTTTTCTCTGTTGATCAACAGGTCTGATGTAGCAGAGCAAAGTGGGGACGTTTCACGGTCTGTTTCAGGCCCAATAATTACAAGGTACTATATGTACTTCTAAATTTTTCTAGTTATTTTTGGTTATGTACAGTTTATATCTGTCATGGTGTTAATACCATTCAGTTCCAGGAAAAACTATGGTCATTCTGAACTTCCCATGGACAGACAGTTGTTGCCCCATACTCTTGCTAGTGCCAATGGCCCCACGGACTGGAATGAAGCTCTGGATATTATTTCCTTTGGTTCTCCCGAGCAGGTGTCTAGCTTATCTTGTGTAGAGATTTTCTCTTCTTCCATGGATAGTCATCATCCTTTAAACTAAGATATGAAATGTCACTTGTTGAACTTCTATAGTGGAACAACCCAGATTGTCCATTTATTTAATTCTCAAGTGATCCATAAATATAAAATTTTCGACGTCAAAATCTCCAGACTAAGATTTTCAAAGATTGTGGCTTTCTCTGAACTTAAACTTCTTTAGACATTTTCAGTTGATTACTTAATAAGTTGTCTAGCGGCTATCTTCTTGTCCATCCTTGTTTGCTATATTTGTTATGATTTGAGTTGCAAGTCTTGTCTTGGATTGGTTTCCATTTCAATTTTATCTCTTCTTGCAGCTAACATTTAGGTGTGTGAGTTGAATTTCCTTAATTGGTCCACTTCGAGCCCCTTAGTTGTTTAGGCCTGATGTTTGTTCTTTCTAAGCTGCAGTTCTCTTGGGGGTGCTTGTTTTTTGCAAATACACAGGCATATGCAATTTTTTTTTATGTATGTACATGAAAATTTTAATATAAAGGTTCTGAGATTTGAAATATGCCTTTTTTGCAGTCTGTTGAAGGAATGAAAGTTGTGTGTCATGAATTGGCACAGGCCACTAGTGATCCAGATGGCAGTGCAATGGATGAACTTGTGAAGGATGCAGATAGGCTGGTTTCTTGCTTGGCGACTAAGGCAATTACATCTATCATTTTGTCATGATGTTAAACGCCGCCCCCCCCCCCTTCTCTCTCTTTTATCTTTCTCTTCATTCTCTCCCAATTAAGTATTCTTAATAAATCTGATATTCTCTCAATTAAGTGTTCTTCATAAAATCTTATATAATCTGGAAAATTTATTTTCTTTATTTTCTATCTTAACAGGTAGCAAAGACTTTTGACTTCAGCCTGACAGGAGCCTCTTCAAGGTCGTGTAAATATGTCCTGAACACGCTCATGCAGGTAAATTTTCCATCCGGCCTGATATTTTGCTTTATGCTATGTTTTAACGCAAGTTTAGGTTGTCACATTTTCTATGTTATTTTTAATTGAAGTTAGGTTTTTATAGACTTCGTAATTTTCTCCTTTTTTGTCCTCTCTGCATTAAGTAATTATTCTTTTTTCAAAGTACTAATGCTATGGACTTTTCTGCAGACATTTCAAAATAAAAGACTTGCTTATGCTGTCAAGGAGAGTACTCTTGACAGTCTTATCACTGAGCTTCTGCTTTGGCTTTTGGATGAAAGGGTTCCCCATATGGATGATGGCAGCCAACTTCTGAAAGCTTTGAACGTGTTGATGCTTAAGATTCTGGTTAATATTTGCTTGAAAAATACATCTGTATTGCAGTTGCTTTTATTTATCTGTTATAGTAGCTTTAATAAGCGATTGTATGTACAGGATAATGCGGATCGAACTTCTTCATTTGTTGTCCTGATTAATCTCTTAAGCCCTTTGGATCCCTCAAGATGGCCTTCACCTGCATCAAATGAGTCCCTTTCTGTGAGGAATCAGAAGTTCTCTGATTTGGTTGTCAAATGCTTAATCAAACTTACAAAGGTAATTTGTCATTTTTAGTACCTTGGTTACTTTGTTTTTCAGAGTCTGTTTTTAAAAGTTGAGTTTTCTGTTTACAAGTTAGTTCTGTCTAGAAGTATCTCTTCTGCACTTATACAAATAGTCTAATTGATGTATGTTGTACATTTAAATGGTTATCCAATTTTTGAAACTGGATAGCTTTGCAGTTATGATTTATGACTTCCCACAGTTAGTGCTATCTTGCTACAGTTATATTTAGGTGTGTTTGGTATTGCTAGAGGAAGTAGATCTTTAGCTGTAGAGCTTTAATTGAAAGGAGCTTTAATGTTTAGAGTGTTTGGCTATAAAGTTGTTTGGTAACAAGAGTGATGAAGAGCTTTTAAATAATAGACATAAGAATAGAGGACATAATACAAGTGCTTTGTATAAATGAATTGATTGGTAAAATAAAATTGCTACTAAAAAGTTAACTATTTGATTCTATAAATATATATTCTATACTTGTATGCAAATAATTCTATTTGATAAATTACCTATTGTCCAAAAAGTTTAAGCTGTTAGGAAAGAGTGAATTTAGCTATTATTCTAACATCTCCCCCCCCCCCCCCCCACGTGTAGTCTTAACTCCCCCTTAATGAATGTGGCCCAACACATGAGTTTTGTTATTTATTTTTTTAAATGGAAGGTAGAGTGGAGACAGAGTTCGAATTCATGACCATTTGCTCCGATACCATGATAAATTATTGATTGTCCCAAAAGCTTAAACTGTTAGGAAAAAGTGAATTTAAACATTTAACCATCATTCTAACACAATTAATAGCCAATTTTAGATTTATTGCTACTTTCTTGGGGTCTTGCTATACAATTAACTTCATTGATATTTTGTTCATGCCCTAAAATGAATTATATAATTCAGGGTAGTTGGTGTGTTTTGATATTTCGTTAGGATTATAGGTGGATTTAAATTTTGATCTTAATTAGTGCATTAAGATGTTATTCATACATAAAAACATAATATTACTAAACAATTACTTCATTGGGTCAAAAGAAAGGTTGCAATCTGATCACGCTAGACATTCATCTTATTTTCATTGGACAATAATGATTGTTGCATGGTTGACACTTCTTATTCATTAATAATGTCCATACTCTCACCTCATCTTGATTGAAAATCCTTAATTGCATCTTCCCTAATGAAGTTATGGATTTCTATAGTAGCCAAATTCCTAGAGTAAATGTTATTTTTGTAATTCAATAATTGGCTTTCCTAAGTCAACTTGAATTAGGGTTTAATTTTATTAGTTTATATTAGTGTGCTATTGTTCTCGTATAGAGATAGTTTGATTGATTATTAAAAAATTTCTTGGAATTACTTATCAAAAAAAAAAATTTCTTGGAATTTTTCTAATGGTCTGGTGTTGACTCCTAGTTTTGCTATTTATTACTTGGTGCTGACACCAAGCAAGCATAGGTGCTTACGTCTAAGTTATCTATCTTTTTATCTTATGTTTAAAAAAAACCTCATGACATAGACATGATCCATAATCGTTGTGAAGAATGTCATAAATTTTTCAGTGTAGATTTCTTATACTTCCTACCAATTTAATGCAAAGGAAATATGACATGGGAAATGTAAATTTCAAGAAATAAGATCCCTATTATAATCCAAATTATTTTCCAAAACAAAGAATCTAAACCAAATACCAAAAACCCATTAACCATGGAGACTTGAAAAACCTAAATTTTGAAACCCACAATCAAAGAACATAAATGAATCAATGAGTTACATACCATCCGAAACAAACCTCCTCTCAAAGAAATATGTGGAAAATTATGAAAAACCCAAACCGAATCAGCAGAGAAGTCCCACATCACTAGATCTGAATCAGGAGAAAGAAGCAAGAGAGTTTGTGAGAGAGGAAAGAGGATAGAGGAAATGAGAGAGAAGCTAAGAGAGAAAGTTTCTAAGAGAGGAGAGAGGAAATGAGAGAGAGTTTCTAAGAGAGGAATCAGAATTAAAATTCAATTAAAAAATAATGAAAAATGAACAATATTTTTCATTTATAAAGAGTTACTGTAGCTGTTTTGTAAAAATGAAAGATGATAAAAGACCCGATGTAGGGTGATTTTTGTGTGTGGACAGCTAAAATTTGACTAGAAGGATGTTATAAAACACCTAGTGTGAATGCTCTTACTAATGGATGACATATTGGTATTACACGTTTCTAATTGTTTCTTTTTCTGATGGGTTATTCTAAAATACCACATTTTTTTGTGGGTATGGTACCTAACACATAAAACATTGGGTAGTATTAACGTTATATTGGATGGTAATAACATCACATTTGATGGTGACAATTGTTAAGATTCGAGTGGGTACCATACCCTATGGGTATTGTAGAATAACCCTTTTTAGATATATGCTCTGATATTGTTGGATAAGTCATAGTTCTGCTTCCATGTTGTACAGGTTCTTCAAAGCACTATATACGATGTTGATCTTGACCGCATCCTTCAAAGCATCCATTTATACCTGCAAGACTTGGGGATGGAAGAAATTAGGAGGAGGTATCTGCTTTATGTTTTCTTGGATGAATAAGGCTTTATGTATATTTTTGTTGTTGTGTTTCTTGCTATCTTTTATGTATTTTTATTTACTTCAGTTAGACTGTCATCCCTTATTGAATATGAACTGATTTGTTTTCTCCTTTTTCATGTTATCTACAAAAGAGCCGGTGCTGATGATAAACCGTTACGAATGGTCAAAACTGTTCTACATGAACTTGTGAAGCTTCGTGGAGCTGCAATAAAGGGTCACCTTTCTATGGTTCCTATAGATATGAAACCTCAGCCAATTATTCTTGCCTACATTGACCTTAATCTTGAGGTTGTTATCCAGTTGGGCAATATGCTTTTCTGGATTTATTTATTTTTGACGGAGGATTACCTGTCTTTCTTACTTTTTAACTATGCAGACTTTAGCTGCGGCAAGAATGTTGACCTCATCAGGGCCTGGGGGCCAAACTCATTGGGGTGATTCAGCGGCCAACAATCCATCCTCTGGCACACATTCTGCTGATGCACAGTTGAAAGTATTGTTTTGCCCATCTTTTAAATGCTTAATTAATATTCAATCATTAATTTGTATTTGTTATTGATCTTTGTCATACTTGATCTTTGTTATATTGTGTTCAATAAATTTCTCTTTTTGTGATTCGATGATGATTCCTTCTGTACCCCCCTTCCCCCTTTCTTTTTGCTCTCTCCAATTTACAGCAAGAACTTGCTGCTATATTCAAGAAAATTGGTGAGAAGCAAACGTGCACCATTGGTCTCTATGAGCTATATCGCATTACTCAACTATACCCGAAGGTAAGCATTGAGTTTGGGCTTTCCATTAGGAATTTGTATACTTTTGATTATCCTTTTATTTGTTGGATGAAATTAAAAGTTGGTTACAATGCCTCTCTCATCTTGTGTTTGATTACCTGGTTAAAGTTTTTTTTTCATTCTGATTTCAGGTTGATATATTTTCTCAGCTCCAAAATGCTAGTGAGGCATTTCGCACTTACATTAGAGATGGTTTAGCTCAGGTTTTGTATCATCTTCTACTAGTGAATTTGTTTAGCTACACCCAAAGAAAAAATTGTAAAGTAAAATATGTAGGTGCACAAACATGCTTGTGCATGCACACGCAGAGAATTGAAAACGTGTATATAATCAGGGTTTTTCCTTTTTACAGATGGAGAAGAATGCGGCAGCTGGAAGGACTCCCTCAAGTTTGCCAATGTCAACCCCTCCTCCAGCAGCCTTAACTATTTCTTCCCCTGATTTTGCACCTCTCTCCCCTGTACATACAAATGCTTTAAATGATGCAAAATCCTTGAATGTGAAATCTGATCCAACAAACTTTATTCTTCCACCATCATATGCTGAGGACAACAGGGCCATGAATGCCCTTACTTCTAGGGGAATCACCTCAGAAAACTCATTGGGTGACCAAAGAAATGACAGATTTATAACTGGAGGTATTCTATGCCACTTGTAGTTTTGTTCTTATTTATTACGGACCTAATAGTGGAAATCTTGGAAACTGCAGTAACCAGTGGGACATTAGATGCAATTAGGGAAAGGATGAAGAGCATGCAATTAGCAGCAGCGGCTGGGAACCCAAACACAGGAAGCAGGCCTCTAATGTCCATGAATGACAACTCAAGCCAGGGACTTTCTAGTCAAATTCCCCATGCATCAGATCGTTCTGGTGCTGAGAATACGGTGCAGAGTGGGGTTCTTCCTATGGATGAAAAAGCGTTGTCTGGGCTTCAAGCTCGGATGGAGAGGCTTAAAAGTGGGTCGTTCGAACATATGTAGAAAAACAATTGGAGTAAAGAACAATGATCTTGACATCTTATTCATCACACCCTGCTTTGGAAATGGATGGAAACCCAGAATGCATTTGAAGGCAGTTGCCTCCGGTACATATATAGTTTGGATCTGTATTGAGTTACCACTCTCTGGTCGAACGTCATGGCAACCTTTGATTTAGGGTTGCAGAGCTCTGCAGAAAGTGGCAGATTTTGGCCAGTGCTATTGGCTTTTAATATTCTGCATATAATTGTATATTGTAGTTAAATCTTTTTGGCAGATGTGCCTGATTTGCTTTTTATTTAATACAAGTGTACTCATTTCGTAGTGCAATTTGAGTTTTGATTAATTTCTGTATTTGATGAGTTATTTCGGGCACAAGGAAATTTTGATTGAATTGAACAGTAATGTATACAAATGATTCTTCCAGGTAATGGTTAGCATTGTACTGCACTGAAAATCTTCGGTTTCAACGCCCGAATGAAAAATTATCCATTGTTATGCTTTCTTTTTCTTTTTATTTTTAAGTTTTGAAGTTCCCAGGAAAATTAATGGCTTGTTTGAATACTTTATTATTAAACAGTTGGTTAGTTTTAAGATTCAAGAGTGTTCACCCAGGGAAACTCGTTTGACCTATTGTTGAAAAACTATTCTTCAAGAACAAAGTACAGAATTGGGTGGAAAACGCCTTAAAAAGTGCTCCTGTAAACATGTCCGCTGGTTCTAATCCTTTCCAATTACAAATGTTATACGCCGTGGTCTGGGATTTCTTTAGCATTTCCACTTGGACAAAGTTTGTCAACCAGTACATTTGAAGCAATGTTGTTCTCACAGTAAGTTCTAATTTACTTAATATTATGGCATTTATGCTTTAAAATAATGTTCTTAATATATTTTATTTTTTGGGCAAAATAGGACTGTTTGAAACTTATCGGAAGAAATAGCCTCTTCAGGAGACGAGTTCCAAGCATAAAGACTAGTTCCTTTTTTTATTTGGTGAATAAAGATGAGTTCCTTAAGCATGTGTAGATGTGGCTAAACCTGATGCGGCCATTTTAAAAAATTTGGTCCACTTGATTTTCGTCACTTCTGCTTCAACAAAACACGGAACTCGTATTTTGAAGAGGCAAAATTCACTACATGTGGACAAGGTTTGATTACAAACCGGTTTGTAGTTCAATTTGTTATAATCCACTACGTGGTGGTTTATAAGACCATCCACATGTATTATTTAAAAAAGTCACACGACTCATTAAATAGGTTATGTGACTAAAGTACACATGAATAATCTTATTAGTTGTCATGTAGTAGGTTGTAGAAAATTGGTTTATAGTCAAACTCTGTCCATTATAATAAATAAATGTAACAAACTTGTTTTTGCAAACTGGGATTCAATATTAAGAACTCATTTTCCTTCCCTTTCCTTAGGTTTCTTAGCAACCAAACATATAATAACACAAAAAGAAATATAAAAATGACACTTTTAAGATTAAAGTTGAACCCACTACTCTTCTTCGATCATTGAAAGAACCAAGAAATGATAATGTGATGCCCCAAAATCTGATAAGTGAATTCCACATCAGGCATATACTGGGTCGAACTGGGCTTTATTAACAATTGAGTGACTAGTCCTTTTGGGATATAAGTGCAGATGTGGCTAGCGCTTTCCTTGGGTTGTTATAATGGTATTAGAGCTAACCCAGTAATCCCATATGGGCTCGGACATATGGGCCCTAACGAGGACGTTAGGGATTTAAGTGGGGGAAATTGTGATGCCCCAAATTCTGATAAATATGCGTGTTTGCTGAGTCCCACATCGGGCAATTATTGGGTCGAACTGGGCTTTATTAACAACTGCAAGGAGCCCCAATTGTAACTTGACTAGTCCTTTTGGGGTATAAGCGCAGATGTGACTGACGCTTTCCTTGAGTTGTTACAGATAACAATTGACATATATAAATATAAATTGTACGGACCTAGAATGAATTAGAGAGAAACAAGGTGGGGCTTATTGCGAGAATAGCATAAATCTATAGCATAAAGTTCATAGAAGCCAAAATGAAGAAGGAAGAGAGCCTAGCAATAAAAATCGCCTTCAATTGCCAACTCTCACTCACTCACTGCAGCCATAGATCACAAATCAAGTTTCATATCTCGTTGGAGGATGTTCTTAATAATCACCTTTGTTCATACATCACCTAGAATGAATTAAAAAATAATCATCTATCTTTTTCAATAAAAAATAAAAAAGAATTCTCACATCCATGTGCTTCAAATATCTATGATAGGATGGAAGATAGCGACTATCATCTTGACCAAGTAATTTGAATTTCAATCAAGCATCTTGGATTTATCTAGGGGAAAATGGTACACTAGCTGATAATTAAACTTATTTCATCATGTTGGTTTTACATTATAAATAATAATAAAAATAAGGTTTAAATCCATATATGTATAGCACACTCAAGGCTAAAATTTTGACAAAATATAGTAGTCAAATTAAAACAGAAAAAAAATGCAAAAATTCAAATTATACCCCTTAAATTTAGTCAGTTTTTATTTTAGTTTTCTAAATTTCATTTTTGTCATTTTAATCCCCTAAATTTGTTCATTTGTCAAATTGATTTTTTTTTTTTCAGTTAACATTTGTTAAATAATGCATTTTCGTTCTTCAAAAATTAATTTTTTTATAACATTATACGGAATCTCAATCCTAGAAAAAAGGCATCGGGCTACAACAGTAAAAGACAAAACTCTCTAAAAAGAAAGCAGACTTTGACAAAACTAGACACCCACTACCCGATAACATAGGCTTTCACACACGAAAGAGAAGAAGAAGCACACTACAAAACTAAAATCTACAAAGCTGCAGAGACTGTCGTACTCTTATTAAACTTTCGCACTATCATATAGTACCTAACGTCCAATCATTTTCCTATATTGAATTAGTACCTCACTCTCTCTAAACTACACCAGCACAAATGATCAACAGGACCACATTGTCAACTTTTCAGTTTTTACGTTTGAATTGATCCAATTGTACATTCTTTGAATCGTGCTTTGTACTACCAACGCGTGCAATGTTTAAAAGAGCTGCACTTAATTTGATTGTATGTGATGAGAAAGACATGCACAAACTTGACCCTGTATATGGAAAATAGAAGTTACTTCAAAGTTAAGTTGAACAACCAAATGTTATATATTGTAAAGCAAATTTAATCGTGGACCAGAACAAGAGAATCAACCCCACAAGGGCACTTGGGTATCCTTTCACCGCTCTTTGTTTCAAATAGAAGGAACAGTTAAAGAAAAGAAGAAAACAAAAGTGAATATATGATGATTTTGTTGTTTCAAATTTGAACTAGTGGGGGGTCCAGTCATAATATATGAAGCTTTCCAATCTGAAGCCTTTTTCCCTTTTTTCTCTTTTGCTTGTTTTTATACAAAAGGCGTGCCGCCAGATTACATCAAAGGAGGAGTAATAAAAATGCACAAGTGAAAATGTGAATTCCTCTGGACCTTGGGCACCACGTCACTAACCAAACCGTAATAATATTTTTAATTATTTGTCCTTTGATAGAGAGTGTAGTGGTGCATGCCCACTGAACAACTTGCATTGCCTCTTTATTCGACATGGGATGTATGGGCGGTGAAAAGTGACCCTACCCTTCCTAGGGGTGTTTCATAAATTGTAAATTAGTTCCTTCTAATCTAAACAAAACTTGTTAAATCGTATTAGAAAGTCAAAGCCAACTATTGGACAATTTGGTCAAACGGTCCGGTTTGTGGTTCGGGTTGCAATTAGGGTCGACAATGGCGAGTTGGGTTGAACGGGCCAGCTAGAGTTGACGTGGCATTGACAATTGTTGATGTGGAACTTATAGTTGCTAACGTGGCATTGATAGATGCTGATGTGGTATTGGGTCTAGTGGCAATGACGTGTTAGTAGGCCCATGTGTGTTGATGTGGTAGTGGACCCTATGTGCCGACGTGGAAGATGATGTCATGCTAACATCACATTGGGCTGACATGGCAAAATGTCGGCGTGACACTTAGCCATTGTTGAAGGGTTGGTGTGTGAGGCACGAGGGACTTTATTTCTGATACGTGTGGTTGTTTTATGCACTCTAGAACCTTGGCAGGCTTGAATGAGTTGGGTCGAGCGGGCTAATTTAGGTTGACATCACACTGGTAGCAGTGGATATTGCACTGAGTGATACTAACATGGTAGTGGGCCCAATGGTGATGACATGTTAGTGGGCCTGTGTGTGATGACGTGGCAGAATGTCAGCGTGACAATTGGCCATTGTTGAGGGTTGGTTCGTGAGGTGTGTAGATGGTTTGAGTAACATTATTTCTAACATGTGTGGCTATATTCTGCAATCCAAAACCTTTGTTCTAGCGCATGAGGCATAATTTTGTGGAGTTTTTTGTGCCATTGGCCTCGTTAGTCTCTGATCTTGCAATTTGAGTGGTTGTTGGCTTGAATTTGTGCATGAATCGGCATGGATTCTAGTAAAACAAAATGGTGGCGAATGTCTTGGACAAGTGGTGACGACGTTCGACATGACAGAACGCCTGAATTATTTTTGGCTAAAATATTGCTTTCGTTTTTAAAGTTTGCATGAAGTTCTTTTTTTGTTTCTAAACTTAAAACTTCGCTTTTCGTCCCTAAGTATTGAAAGTATTATACTTTCTATCCTTCAAAAAAAAAAAAAAAAAAAATCGTTTTTCATCCTTATGTTTGCCCCTAAAATATTGAAATAAATCTTTAAAAAGTTTAAAGATAGAAAACGAATTTTTTTAAAGTTTAGTGACAAAAAACTAATTTCATGCAAACTTTAGGGACAAAAACAACATTTTAACCCTATTTTTTTCCTACAGCCCTGACTCTAATACCATGTAAAAACTGAAAGTATATTGTAGTGCATTGTGTGAAACTATAGAAGGGATTGGCTTTATATAGGCAAGTATATGAATAACGTACAAGAAAATAAGAGTAAAATACAATGGCTTAATGGGCTTAGGCCCGTTGGGCTTATATTATAGCAAAAATCGTTGGAGGCCAATTTCTATGTCACAATACAAGTAACCCCAACAAAACAAGCATCATGCGTCTGCACAAATAAGGTCGTGTTGGGCCGGGTCTGGCATTCGACACCTTGAAATAGCCTCTCTATCATTTCTTTACTTGAATTTAATAATATTTTTTTATTCTTTATTTGTATATTTCTCCCCCAAAATTGTTTTATTTTTTATCTAAAATTTCTCCACCCATTACTGAAACCCGAAAGAGACATATCGACATCCGTCATATCGGCATTCACTACGCAACATCACGCTCGTCCCCTCCACTGCCGCGCTCATACCCAAGGCCGTCAATGATCCTAATTACGACCTCAGGAAGACCTCAATCACTAACATCTATGTCGCGCTCATCCCCTCCACCGTCAAGGTCATGCGACCTAGATCGATTGTCTTGATTGGGTTAGATCGACATTTCCCTCTTTTCTTTTTTTATTTGGTAGTTCTTATCAGTTTAATGTTATTATCAAAGGATTGTGTCTTGATTGTATGTCTTCCTCTAGATTATCAATTTATTTTTTCACAATTTTGGTTTGATTTGTAGTTGTTTGTTGGGTAAAAATGATAAAATAAGAGTTTGGATAGCTGCAATTACTCTTTAAGTGTAGAGAGTCATCATAGCAATTTGATACTTTTACAAAACCTTAAGCAAGACTATTGGAATTGGAATTTGGAATGATGCTCTAAATAAAATAAAGAGTGAAAGGTGTTGTAATGAATAATTTCTGGTTGGGGAGAGAGACAGTAGGAAATGCTCATAACATAAACTAGGAAAAAGAGTTCAAATTGGAAAAAATAACATTTGAATCCGTGAGTTCAACCCAATCCAATGAAAATAGGAACTTCCAAAAAGTAGCATCGTTGATATAATCTAATTTTACACAATATGCTTCCACAATAATTCGATCCATATAAACAATCAACATTATATCATAATTTTACATAAAACTAGTTAATAATAAAAAATATAGGTCCACCCAGACCCAGACCCAGACCCAGCCCCAGCAACTCATTTCAGCTCAGACTCGGATGCCATCTTCATTCATCACGAGCGGCAGCAGATGCATCATAATTAAACTCAGCTTAATAAACTTTTTGTTTTTGTTTTAATTTTAATAGTCCAAACTAGCAAGAAGATAGAGTTGATAGAGTAGTAGCAGAAGAAGTTCTTGGTGAGGGTGATGTGTGCTTCAATGTCACAATTGGTAAAATGCTAGTTTTTCTCCTCTCTTGTTCTTTAATCAGCTCTCCACCAAACAATTCTAGCTTCTCCAAATTTGTGCTCTCAACCATCTTTTTTCCTTTAAACAAAACCGACTCCACATTTTTTTGTTCCAACATGTTTTCTGTGACCCCCAATATGTCCATGTTCTTGCTACAATTTATTCCCTTCTTCAATCCACCATGCTTTTTAGCTAGACTCTCATTTGCCTGAATTCGAACATAATTACTCGCCCGACACTCACCAAATGCCATTGAAACAGCTTGATCCACCTATAAATTAAAATAAGATAAAGATTCAATCATTACCATTTAGCATACATTAAAAGATTAGAGGTAACTTATATAATTGAACTACACTTTAATTTTATGATTAGATTAAGCCACGTTCAGATTCTCCAGCCGACAAAATTGTTTCACACAAAAAATAAAAACAAAGCAATGTAGACACAGTATTTTCACAATAATATTGATTTATCAAGTTTTTATTAATTCTCATCTCAATCCATTATATTATTTAAAAAAAAAAAATGTGAAAACAAAAGCATACCATGTCGGAAGCTCCATCTCCGGCAATCCTAAGGAACCCAGTTCCGGTATGATTTGAATTTGCATTGGTAATATCAAATTGAGATTCTCCATTTCCCAAGGAGACCACAAGTAGATCCTCTACTCCATTACACACAGGAAACTCCTGCTTGTTATGAAGCACGTGCGTGACAGCAGCAGCCGTCGGATTATTCATCGCGATTTCACCATTGACGGCTACGATCTTTGTCTTCCCGTCCACCGAACCCATTGCCACGGGTCCCATAGCCGACGTGGCAGCACACACGTCTTTGATCTTGAAATCATAGCCGTCGAATTCGACAGCATCAGCGCGCGAAAACAAAAACGGCGCGTTGCTAGAGAGATCGTAGCAGGGAATCAAAACCGTCTTCAACGTGTCCTTCAGAGTAATCGAATCCCCAAACGTCTTCACGAACAGCCTCTCCGCCTTTAACGGACGTCGGAAAATTCGCCGGAGACCCCCCGCCGGCGAAGATTTGAAAATCTTCCGACGGTTCTGGATTAAGAAGTCCCTAGCCTGATCGGCGGTGAACAAGGGATTCCCGTCTCTCCCGCGAGTGAATAAAAGCGCGGCGAGGATTCCGCCGGCGCCGGATCCGGCCACCACGTCGAAGAAGTGAGCAATGCGGGCGTCCGGGTTACCTGATTTTCGCCGGAGAGAAGCCTCTAGCTTGGCGAGGGAAGTGGCGGCAAGGATTCCGTCGGTGGCGCCGGCTCCATCGATGGAGAGGATCCTGACTTTTCCGGCGGAATTGTTGTTGTTATTAATGGGTTTTGATTTCAAATCTCCTTGGAGATTGTTGCCACGTGGAGTGGGAGTGGAAATGTTATTGTCGTAACCAAACAGAAACTTACTCTCCAAAATGGAGAAGATTTCATAAGACAGTTTGTCTACATCAAAATTTGAGTCTTCCAAGTTCAACATTGCCGCCGCCATTTTAGTTGTTTCCAACAATTTCAATGTCTTTGTTTTTGTTTGTGAGAGACTGAAAAAGCAAAGAGCGTTTGAAAATGAGAATAGGAATAGGATGATGAAAATGGAAGAGACACTGCACTGTCTTATATAGGTGGTATATACGTGCGTACTGTCTCTGTCTTTGTAAGCGTGTGTGTGTGTGTTTGTGTTTTTTTATTTTTTATTTTTTTTATTAATAAATATTTTTGTGATTGTCGTGGAATAATTATTTTATTTTTGTTTTTATTTCTTATGCTTTGTTACTTTTTGGAATGGAAGGAAGGGAGCCAGAAATTTTGAAGTTGAGTGGGGACACCTCAGCTACTTTATATTTCTTCTTTTTTAAAACTTATTGTCTTCTTTTTCTTGCTTTGTATTAAACACTTTAATTAGTTCTTATATAAACCTTATTTGTATTCTTTCTTTGACTCAGACAGAGCACCGACGACAGTTGAAACTCTATAGAATTTGGTCCGGACAGAAAGAATCACAGAGTTCTAATCTATAATTTCTAACTTCAAACCTTTTTATTCTTAATTCTATGTTGTAATTTGTAAAACAAGAACTCCAAGTGTTTGTAGTAGTAAATTCAACATATGGGGTCACGTTTGTACTTTTAAATTTAAAATTTGTACGTCCTTTGATAAAATAGAGTACTATCTAGTAGTTTGAGTTACTTATGCTTGTTCTTGTTCTTGTAACCTTGAAAAATATTATTTGAATCCTCAAGTAGAACTTTAAAAATAAAAAATAAAAGTAAAGGAAGACAAGGAAAAGACGTATCATAAAACTAATGTTTCCCTATCACGCATCCTTGCGAAAGATTCATTAAAAAAAGTGATATAGATATAATAATTTTCACAACATTTGAGGTGACAGTTTTTTATTAGTTTTTATCTAGATCCACCACTAACATCACTTTATTATTTAACATTTTCAGTTTGATAGGTTTTGAAATCTGAATTTTGAATAGATTCGCTTCTTTGAGTATGTATCCCTAAATAGAATCCCATGATTTTAAATTAAAGCAAACTTGACTTCAAATTTTATCACATATAAGGATAATCAAAATTAATGCATGGGATTTGAAGTAATTAAAGTCAAGGATTTTGTTTGCTTTCTTTCTTATTTTAATTACGTTTATCACAAGCTCTTTAATTTGATTCTACCACATGCATGATTTATGTTTATTTCCTAAATTATTTTTAAAATATGATAGATAGGGTGATTTGAATTAGTAATAAATGTGTAATTAGGGTATAGATGATTCCTTAGTAAACTTACCTTAGATATAGCCCAATGATACGAGTGAAGGTTAGTCATGTGGTTGGGTGAGTTTAGGTGCCTAACACATTTCCAAGCTCGTATACTAACTCTCCATTTAGCTTAGACTAGTTAGACCTTTGTATATGAGATTCAAAGTTAATTCTTGGACCTATAATCAAGTAGAAATTCCTTTCTCTTCCCTGGCCCATGAAGCCTGTGGAATACTGCCAGTCCCATGTGTATAATGAACCCACATTGGGCAACTCAACCTCGCTTCACAACAATCTATTATTGGAGACCCCTATTGAAACCAGTAGAGACCTAAGTCGAGGTGCCCACCAGTGCCTTGCTCCTTTTCAGCATAAGGCAGTCAAGTAGGGTTAGTGGAGTCAAAGCAAATACTTCTTCAGGAATTTGGCATGAGACCAACTAATATTGGAGAAGATGGGTTATGCAGATGTTTGCACAATTCGAAGATAGATGACATCAATTAGTAATAAGGGAAGACAATTTTCTCAACAAGTATGATACCCAATTTAAACTACCATTGTTATCACCTCTTCCCCTGTTTAAGTCTCCTGTGTAACCAATACCTTTCATTTTTCTATGGGAATGGTGACTATTAAAATGAAGGATGTCTATAATATAAACAATACCATTGCCATAAAATATTTCATTTACCAATTTTTAAAAAACTCAAGTCTCACATTTGTTGATATATGATTTTTTTTTTTTAAGATGAATTGCATAATAAGGCACAAAGTTTAACTTTGTTTTAGATTAGGTCATAGGTTTTAAAAATTTTCACTTAAGTCACAAACTTATGAAACTCTTATTCGTTCTTTTGGGTGATAACAAAGTAAAAGAGAAAAGGAAACCAGTGGTAAGACTTTACGTTTCACCAAGGTAACAAGTTTCGATTTTTTGGCATCGAAGATTTATTTCACTTTCTCTCTCTCTCTCTCTCTACCCTCACATTTCAATGGCAGCCAAATTGATTTATGAACAAGACATTCGTGAAACACATAGTTTTATTAATGATTTCCTTTTCTACTTTTTTATCTGCCTAAAATAATGAAGGAAAAATGTTTCAAAATTGAGACGATTTAATAAGTCTGAGACTTTAATTGACAATGTTAAAAATTTGGGACCAAATCTAAATTTTCTTTTATATACACTATTCCTTTTTTATGTAATTTTCCCTGGAAAAAAAAAAGAAAAAAAAGAAAAAAAAAAGGGTGGTATTTGCATTGAGAAGAAAACAACCTACTTCCTACACCTTAAACGAAGTAGTAGGGTTGGCCTCATAGGCTTAGAAGATTAAGTTGGATAACATGCTTCAGGATCATAGTAAATGAACTCATCTTTTTTATTTGGTTACGCATATCTCTCTTTTACGCTTGTACATGTATATATAGAGGGTCATTTCTTGGGGGTAATTTAGGAATTTTATGTCCATCGAAATTGGGGGTCAAATCAATCCTCTTCCCTAGCTCTCGGGGGTCGAGATGAAGTAAGATTGGATTGGTACCCCTTTTTCCATCTATCAACCCTTTTTTTGGGGATATGGATCTAATCACTTGTCAAGTAGTATTAAATGCGATGCATTGTGGTTGGAGTAAAAAATGCGATGGTAAGTTGGTATGAGTTCCTCCTTTGCACAAAACCTAATACTAGCCTTTTTACTTCGAACTTGTAGAGACTATAATCTCTTCTTTAAGCATCAGAGGGGTTGCCCTAGCCAACCTCCATGATTAGGGGTGATCTCCCTAAGTCTGATTTTACCGAGCAATCGCTAGATCATCGTGGGCTGTTTCCTTTTGGCAAAATAGAGAGTTAGAGTAATAATGCTCGGGGCTTGCTCTTGGCATCCCTAATTGTACTGTAGGTGGATCCAATTCAGGACATTGGTTTGCCATGTCATAACTTATGGGAGCTACAGGGCCCAAGATCACCCTTGAGTCAGAGACTTCTATACCTCACAATAATTGTTATTTAATATATTAAATATCTGCGATTCAATCAATGATTCAATAGTTGAATTGATATTTCCAAAACCAGCCCTCATTTATGTTGACAATTGATAAGATTTTGATAACTATGGTATGAACTTTCTTCCATAAATTTCTTCATTTTAAAAGTGACTGTCTTTTTCTTTTTTTCTCCAAGTTGTTATCGTACTCGATCTTAATTGAAATTCAATAACTTTGTGCTGAGTTCCCTTATTCGTCTACAAAAAGTGTACTTAGATGCATACATTGATTCATCAATATGAATGAAGTATAGAACATGCTAACATTTAAAGCTTGCAGAGGAATTGAAATGGCACTCTTCATCTGACGACTCCTATTAATTATGATAAAGTCACTACCCTATATCGGCACGAAAAATGTTTGGGGCCCAATATTCAATATGCAACATCTCGTTGTTGTTGTTGTAAAATCTAATTTGATTAATTTTCGATTCAGAACATCCATTATTGGTTACAAATGTGAAAGTTAAACTTCACAACGCTATGTATGCACCATTCAAAGCTTGATGAGATCTAATCTCAATCGAAAAAATCCTAGTAGGGCCTCATAAGATATGGAAGGTTTTAGTACGGAGCCTACAATGTTTTTTTTCTCTTTCTCTAAAGCTTTTTGCTGTACGGTTGTACCGACATTGAGTGCCAAATATCTTCTTTTCATCTCTCTTCATTTCTTGTACTATAGTCAAGTTGAGAGAAATTCAGCCACAACCAAAATGTCCACAATAAATGTGCATATCTTTCCAGATTTTCGTACATCCAAACTAGAAGTAAATGATATCTAAGAGTTGACACTGTCAATTACAGTTGGCCAGGCCAGGGACCCGTACCAAATGAAATGTACCAAACCAATCTGCTTAGCTGTGACAAAGAAGTCTGCACCTTCCATTTACTTCTAATGGGTCGGAGGATATCCCAAGTACACGTGAACTTGTAATGCACAAATGTCAATTGGTTTCATTTTACTAGCTTAGCTTGGTCAAGTTCTGGGAAGAATAGTTTAGACCTTTGCAAATTGCAAGAGAACAATCCAAAAAGTTATGGGGCAAAAGAAAGGACGAGGGTCAGCAAGATAAAGTGGAATAGCAACTTCTTTTTCAAGATAAGGAAAGTTTGAATCCCAACATGGGTTTGGATGCCAATTTCCAATTCACCAATGATATTAAAAAAGTCATGGAATAATTAGCACGATTCAACATTTTGAAGAAGAACAAATTTATTAAAGAAATTCAACTTTGTTTTAGATTTTGGGGGCAAACATAATCTTTCAATTGCTTACTAAACTCCTACATCATTCATAATATTAGCATGAGATGACAAAATCATACCCTCACGAATATTACTAAATATTATAGAAACAATGGGCCCCAAATACATTCTCTATAGACCATAACAAAACCTAGTCTGATAAAGATATATATCCACAATGAAGCACGAATGCTCATTTTGTTTGAAGTTTCGTCACGGTTTCCTTTCTCATCACCGACGCACAAGGTGCATGCCCCTAAACAATTAAAATGATCAAAACAACGTTAAATAAATAAATCGAATCAGCAACAAAAATATTGTCAGCCATTGCTTGTTGGGTCAGTAGGGACACCGCCAAATTGATCAGCGTTAGGTAAGATAGATTTTTTTGGCTCTGACCCTGATCAATTACTACAAGAGAACAGTGTCACCACGCATTGTTGTCGGACCAGCCATAGAAAAGAAAAATTAATCTTAATAATTTATCATTCTTGATTGTCATTTAACATGCTTTTTCAACCCGACAAATTGAAGGGTTTCTTTATTATGTGGTTACATCTTTGATCATTTGTTTAGTCGTTGGTAACTTTGATCATTAGGTTAGTTAAATATGGTTGGTTGAAAATGGGGTTTATGATTTTAAATAGTCACATTTGTCTGATGGTATGGTACTGTGGATAGAAAGGAATAATCTTAAAGCTATGTTAGTGTTACAATATTTAATCATGTGTATAAGGCATGCTTTGGCTGGAGAGTGACAAAGACAAACTACTAAATATATGTATTTTTTTTAATCCATACGTAATAAATAAACAAAGGAGTAACACGAGTGAGAAAGAAAGGGACAAACGAGTCAAAAAGAAATAGCTTAGGAAGGAGGTACGGACAGCCATTTCTTGAGAGCCACCATCCGGACAATAGTGCGATGTGATTGCTAGCCGACAGTCTTGCTGAATCATACGTGAATTTTATCAGTAAGTTGGTATGGTGGTATGTACGTGCAAGCAATTTACAATATTTAAAAAAAAAAACAATTATGGAGAGCTAGAATTGGAGAAAATTAGCCTCTAGAAAGACTAGATTGGGCTATATGATTGATTTTAATTTAAAGCTGAATAGCTCACTGTTCTAGGACTAGACAATGAAAGATTGTGTTCTCTGTTAATTTTTATTTATATATAAAAAAAAATAACTAACCCCTGGTTGCAAAACAAGCTTGAGAATTTATAAAACTCATAACTTTATTAATTTCCCAAAGCACTTCTAGCTAAATATCTACATTTTCAACCGGTTTGGCTTGTCCCTTTCGTACCCAAGCTTCATGGGACCACGAGCATGTCAAAGGGAATTATTAAGATGCAGTAGGTTAATGTGTTCAAATTTCTTACTATTATTTTAGGGTCACTTTCAAGGGAATTCTCTTTGTAAAAATTTTATATGTGTAGAATAAGGAGCAAGGGTCAAGTGGAGCTTTCTATCTCTTGTAAATAACTTGAAATATAGATAATAACTTGATATGACTATAATATAACTCAGATTTATCAAAGAGATATTAAATCATTAATAGTTTCGTTAATAACCGACGTTTGCCAGGACATAAAGTGCATTTGTTAGTTAAAGCCCAAAACAATGATCAAATGAGGGTATTCCATATTTTGTAAAGGACTTGAACTAAAGATAATAACTTGATATGGCTGTAATATAACCTAGATTTAACAAGAGGATAATACTTCCCTTAAGAACTGATGTCTGCTGGATTGCAGAACTGAGTCTGCCAGGCCTGAGTCAAGAGGAACAATAGCATGAATAGTAGGGAAATGGCCCGACAAGAGAGTTTTGTTAATAAGAGTCCAAAGAAACAATGGAGCGAAGGTCTACTATTTCACAAAAGATCTGGACTTAAAATATAGCCATTTTAACTAAAATGGACATAGAATCATCAATTCCTTGATTCACCATTGATATCTACCACAATAAAGGACTTTTAATAATGATCCAATAAAGACTTAAAAGAGTTTGGCTAAATGGGAGAGAGTTAGCCTTATAAAGCATGCATGATGGGTGATAGAATAGTGTTTAGACATTTGAGGAGGTGAGTCTCAAGGTTAAAGAAGGCCATGAGCTCAATATAGTGTTTGTGGTTGTAACCCGGATATCTGCCAGAAGGCACTTCTGGGGATATAAGTCTAGATCATGATATTTCGGGTTTGGGTTGGTGTTTAGGGTTAGAGATAAGATTTTTAAGGTTGAAGATGACCTTAGAACTCTTTATTTGAGATATGTACTAGAGAGTGCTCTAGAGATGAACAACTTGGTATGAGCTTAGTGTTATGTAGAGAGTTGTTCTTCTTTTAGGGTTCTTGATAATCCCTCTTGTTATGTTCCTGAGGTTGTGGCCTTAATGATCCCTTTTATGGAGGTCATTGAGGTTGCTTAAGTTGGTGGGAAATCAGATTTTTGATTCCCTATAATCATAAGATTTCAAATATCAAAGTAAAGTGGTATGGTTGTGGCAGATTTCGGGGCAAGACCCCTATTCTGAACTTGAAATGACCAGTGGAGGGCATTTAATGCTTGATGGTGTGGTTCAAAGGAAAGGGCTTGTCATGCATGCTTTATCAGCTTTGGTTTCCACAAACTAGCAGCCATGTCTCCTAGTAGACACAGTGCCAGCTAGTTAGTAGAAAGTAGGATTCCTAGAACTAACTTCTCCTCCAAACCAAACTCCCTTAGTTTTAACAAGAAGAGGAGTAGTCCCATCATGGATATGGGCCATGATGGCTACTCCCTTAGTTCCATTGGAACCAAATCTAATGTAGTGGTTGAGTTCAAATGTGATTTCCGGATTTCCATGCATTTTTGCCATGTCTGATGGATAATAGAGCTTTTGCTAAGAGGTCTGTTGTGGTTATTGTGACAGTAGCCATACTTTCCAGCTGCAACTTGGAGCTATGGAGTAACTAAGTTGAGTTTATGAAGACTTGACTACTCTAATGGAGGATAGATACACGTTATCTCTTTGCTAAAATAGAAGAAAAGAGACTTTGTGGGCTGATCTACTGTGATAGTTTGCAGGAGCATGTGTTGACTAAAGTTTTGGAACTTGTAATTCTAGCTGTTCCAATTGTCATGTGGCTATCAAAATGTGACTTTGTTTATTTGAACTAGAATAGGCAATTGGTGGTGGGACCCACGAGTCAAGACTTGCTGGAGCTTTTTAATGGGCTGTAGGCCTCATAAATTGGGCTGACTTAAGTTCTTTTCATGTGTGTGGCCTGGGGCCCACCTTGGCTGGCTGGTGGCCTAGCAGACTTGATGGGGCCTCTTTCTCTTTTAGGCTCTATTGGGCTTGGTAGAAATTAACCTGGGCCAGCTTAATTAAAATACACGTTGCTTGGGCTTACATGAGCCATTTAACATGTGGTCTAAGGCCCAATCTACTTGTAAGGGCCCGATTCATTTTGGGACCGAAAAAATAGGCATGTACAAGTTGTAACCTCAGCAAGCAATCTCATTTATTGGCCTCTCCTTGTAATGACGTCAATTCTAGAATCCTTCTATAAAAATTTCTCTATGAATAAACTCGTTTGAATCAATCTGGAACTCTAATACTCCAAAGAATTATATGGACGATTTTTACCAGTGAACTTATTGGTAGAGGTTTTAGAATTAATGTGGTTTGAAAGAAGAACTGATGGTGTGAAAAATCACAATGAGAATTTTAGGGACAAGAGCTCATGAAGAGAAAATCAAAGATAAATTCTTAGGGAGAGGTTTTCTGACAATTTAGACTCAAGGATTCAAGGGTTGCTCAATGTTATTGAAACAACTACAACTACCTCTCACTTAAAAAGTTTGCTACAAAGATTATTTTTATATTGTGCAACTCAAAGTTGCATATCAAATTCTTTTTAAGAGGTGTTTTGTTTATATTGTTATGTTGGTTACAGATGGGGGGTTTATAACGGAAATTAAGTCAATATGTTTGTTATGATTTTTCATATGAAGAGGAAGTAGCTAGTAACAAGCGACGCATGTTAATTCCGAACGCTGTGTTATAGCAAGATTTAATGCTGGTTTAAAATAGGCCAAAATTTACTGTTGGTCTCTAAAATTTACTTATTAAGCGCTTTTAGTCCTTGAAGTTCGAAAGGAGCACTATTCGTTCCTAAAGTTTAAAAAGAGCATTATTGGTCCCTTAATCCAATTTCGTTAGTTTGCTTTACTACGTGGCTAACGGAAAGATGACATGTCATATTTTAAACGATGTGGAAAATTATTTTTTAATTAAAAAATTACACCTAAACAAAATGCTTGACTGGCCCACCTGGATACATTTTCACTCAAATATCCAACCCGCTTTAGACAACCCAAACAGATTCACTTGGACTTCCCCTTTCCCCTTTCTGTCCTCCACCACCACCGGCAACGCCTATGTTCCTTCATTGCCGGAACCACCCACAGACTTCAATTGAGAAGCTAGTCAGACTTTTGAGTTACTTTATCATTAAAGAGAGATGTATGCCTCAAGTGTAGTGCGAACTGCGATAAGAAATAGAAGAGATCTTTGTTTCTTGATCAAAACAGAGATAAAATGATGGCGAAGTTTTCAATAGAATCGCTGATGAAGTTATTGGGTTTGGTGATATTCCTTTCTTTCCATGTTGCTTCCAATTTTTTACTTTTCCACTTTCATAGTTTAGCAATATTTTCCCAAGCTTTCTCTTTCATGTTCAATAGTGAAATCTTTCATATTGTTTTTTATTCTTGTCTTTTGGGTTTCGATAAAACATTGCAAATTCAACTCTCTTTGGTTAAGAAAAGAGAATTGTGAGTCTTATCTATGCTCTAAACTGTTAAAATTGTATACTTTTTTTGTGGTTCTAGTTTCTGGGTTTTCCAAATGCTAGAGGTGTTACTTTTCTGGAGTGACAATTAATTTATAATTCAAATTTTGTGTATGTTTTTGTGTATATATACATACAAAAATATTGGCTTTTCTAACATTTCCATATGCTACCAAAAAGAGGGTCTTTGAGTTTATTTGAATTTCTCATTGAAATTTGTTGCTTAGTGCGTGAGTATGTACTAATTGAATGGAAACCAATTTAGTTATCGGGTTCAAAGTATTAGAATGACTGCAGATTTATCTTCGCAATTGACATGAGTTGATTTGGAAGAATCCATGTTGGCTTTATCATTGAAGCCGGTCGGATAGGTGTGGTTGCACCGGTGGTGGTGGAGAACAAAAAGGGGATGTGAAAGTGAATCTGTTTGGGTTGTCTAAAGTGGGTTGGATATTTGGGTTAAAATGGATCCAGTGGGTCAGATATTTTGTTCAGTTGTAATTTTTTAATTAAAAAATAATTTGCTACATTATTTAAAATATGACATGTCATCTTTCCGTTAGTCACGTAGGAAAACAAACTAACGGAATTAGATGAAGGGACCATTAGCGCTCATTTTTAAACTTTAGGGTCTAATAACGCTTATTTTAAATTTTAGGGACTAAAAGTGCTCAATGAGTAAACTTTAGAGACCAATAGAATATTTTGGCTTTTAAAATACTACATTCAGAATAAGTATTGTTATGCACTACCTAGCGTGTTACCACATATTCTTTGATATGAAATGCATATTATGCATTAGTAAATGCTAAAATAAAAAATGATACATACATAAGCAAGTCATTGTAGAAGAGATGAGTGGGGGAGGCCATTTTGTTCTATATATCATTGGAAATAACAATTCTATTTTTTACACTTGAATAACGTATTTATATTATTTTCAAATTTTTATTTATCCTTCTTAAAATAATAACCCGTGCAAATGTAGAAGCTATATATATATATATCTATACTATAATGTAAAACCGAAGCTTTTTTGACTTTTTGTTCTTTCAATTGACTTCATAGAATTTTGACACATAAGCTTTTAAATCTCCACAATTTTACACATCATTACTATTTTTTAAAAATAATTTTTTCACATTTATTTTCGCTAACCTTTCTCGATTCATTTTTACGTTTTCTTTCTCACTTCTCTTTGACCCATGGTGTAGTACACCCCTCCCACCTGGGCCTCCCTCAACTCCTACTCACCTCCAAATGCCTAAACCACGCCGAAGGTTTTGTATTGCATCTACAACCCTCAGGGGTTGCGCCAAACGTCAGTAAGCAACCCAACTTATTTTGATGGGCTGCTGCGAGATGTTTAATATTATTGGATACATTGAAAATTTTAAGAGGCGTTCAATATAATTTTGAATTTGAATTTGAATGGATTGGCTCTTCAACCTTCATTTGATTCTGATGGCCGGCATAGGCGAACAATTATAACTTTGTCTTAATTTTTGTCTTTTCTAGATGCTAACAATCCTCCTTTTTCTATTAGATATTAATATATAATATCACTGATTCAAACAACTGAACAAGCAGAATATAAGTCACCGCTTTGTAAACAAGGATTGTGCATTTGTGTTTTGTGGTGATTTTGTTTTGTTATGGTGTTAAAGGTTATATTCATGATGGAGAACAGGTGTTTGACATATGGCTTATATGGAGAGCTCTCTTCCCTAGGTTATCGTATTCCGTTGAAAGTTTGCTTTGTTATGATTCTAAGTTTGCTGTATTGATATAGATTAGATGTTTGACATAATGTTTAGCTGGCGGGTCTTCTATGGCTTAGCATGTAGTTAGGCTGCATTTTGTTACACACCCTATAGACTTTTTTGGTCTTTACATATATATTTTGTGAAATTCATAAAATAGAATTATATTCCCACTAAAAAAACAAAGAGTGTCCCCTTTGATATTAGAGTATAACTAAAACTCTACTATCTATTAATCCACTTTTACGTGATTTTATATATTAATAGTTTAGTACTATATTTATATTTGATACTAGAATTTAACTAAAACTCTATGGTGTGTTTGGATTGAGTATTTAGAGTTCGGAATTTGGATGAGGTGGACCGAAAGGACAATACTTTTTGTATGTGATAAAAAGGGTGAGAAAGATAACTTTCGAAGGGGACTCTAAAGGCGTGTGGCTGGTGCTGCAAAACAGAGAAGTAGAGACCCTTGTGGTTGATCACATACTGCATGATTTTTTTATTTTATTTTTTGTAAAGAGATAGAACATACAGTATGATGCGAGAGCCATGCTTTAATTTTTCAATGAGTACAATTTCAACTTGATTCCACATAATAATGTAGCTAAGTCTATAGCAAAGTTATCAACAAACTCTGGTTTAGAATGGAGTTGACTCTTTCTCTAAAACTGTTGTAAAACTTTACAAAATGATTTATAATACAAAGTCACTATCCTTAACTTTTCTTCCCCACCAATTTAGTTCATAAACTTTGGTATTGATGCAAATAGGCTCTTTATGTCCATTCTTATTTTAATTTTTTCTTTTCACCAATTCATTAAAAAATGAAAAGGAATGGGTCTTAATGCAACAATATAAAACTTTAGAGGGTTCTAATGCATTTTTTATTTTTAACAAAAGAGTTAAAAGGGAGTGTTAATACATTTTACCCTTCTTTAAATATCAAATTTAGTAGATTTCCTGTGCATCGCACGGGTTTGCGACTAGTATATATATATATAATTAAAGCCTTTAACTTTTTGTTGACTTATTCTAAGATTGATATTTAAACTTTTGAAAACCTACATTTTTCCACGTCATCATTCAAATATACATTTTTTAGTTTGATCTTTAGAATTACAAATAATGCTAAACTATATTATTTCAAACAAATTAAACTAATTAGAACTCATCGTTTGTTTTTATAAGGCATCCTTACACCATATAAATCATGATTAAATTAGATTTGATTTTCTTTAAATTAATTCTAATTAAATTAAAAAACAATTTCCATAAATTTTCTAATTTCACTTTTTATTTTTATTTATTAATACATATTAACTAAATATTCACCATATATATATATAAAAACATTGTTGAACTTTCTTGTGTATTTCACGTATTAACAATTAGTTTGATAAATTTGCAAGCAACCAATTTGGTTCCAAAAGGTTTATGTTTCATATTTTCTTATATTTTATGAATTCATAATACTTTGCAATATCTCATTAATAACACTAATAATCAGAATGTGTTTAGTACCAATAAATATATTATAATTTATAATATGAAAATGTTATAAAATAAAATTTAAAGTGTAACTATTGTAAAACAAAAGTAAAATATTTGGACCCACAAATAAAAATGTTTGAAGTGTCTTTCTGGAATTCTGGTTGATGTATCTTCATAACTCGTTGCCATCGAGAAAACCATAAATGAGATGCACTTTTGGATCAACCAATTTGACAAGAACGGAGAACCCCTAGTAATGCAGGTAGTTGAGAGAATCCAAAGTGGGCTCAGTGAACAGGCATGAACCAAGCCCAATCCTATAAGTTTGCAGGGCCAGACAGCCCAAATAATCCACAGATGAACCCCTTTGGGCCTATTCCCAGGGATTCTCTTAAAAGAAACCCCGGTAAAGAATTCTCTTAATTTCAAGTGAAATCTACTTTTTTTTTTTTTTTTTTACTGTTAAAATTTTAAAATCACCAATGTTTCATGTAATATTTTTTACAATCTCCCATATTCTTGGCACTATTAGACGTTAAATCTTTGCTATTTAGCTATTCCTTATAATTGTGTTGTGCCTTTGAAAAAAATTGAAAGAACAAAACAATTTGTGGTATTTCAAACCGGAGCGGCGCTACAATCTAATTGTAATACATACAATCAACGTGCGGAAATCGCGGTACTAAAATATTTGACTGATTGAGAATTTTGAGCTTCCAAGATTGCCTTAAAGTATGGTTTATAAAGTCAGTCCTTTTAATGCCTGTAAAACACCTTCAACGAAAGGCAGTACTCTGACATACATCATACATGATACATCCCCCCCAAAAAAGATTTCAACGAAGGATCCAGCAATGTTACTCAAATCACAAATAGTCTCAATAATTGTGAAAAAAAAAAAGAAGCCAAAATACATCGTTAATTCCTAAAATTTACGTATTTTGCACTTTTGCTTTAGTCCTTCAAATTTCCGATGAGCATTTTGATTCTTAAGTTTCAAAAATGAGCATTTTTAGTTATTGAAATTTCAAAAGAGCGCCTTAAAGTTTTAAGGTAAAAGCACATTTTTCATCTTTATATTTTGAGTACGTTTTCACTTAATTTGGTCCTTATGTTTTATAACATTTCATTTTAATTTTTGGTTTTTGGATATATGTTCATTTGAGTCTTTATCCTCTATATTTTTCTTATTTTTTGAATTATTCTCATCAAATATAACAAATGTTCAAAAAACCAAGGACTAAAATAAAATATTATATAATATAGGGACTAAAAGTGTATATTTTGCCAAGTTTTAAAAATGAGCACTTTTGGTCCCTTTATGTTTAAATGAGTGATGACATGTCAGCTTTTAGTTTTGCCACATCATCATTAAAATGAAAATGGACTCCACATTTTTTTAATTTTAAAGACTAAAATCACACATTCAAAACTTCAAAACCAAAAGCGCTAAACATGTAAATTTTATGGGCTAACATTGTAATTTGGAAAAAAAAAAATTATGAAAAGTGTTGTGTCTATCATTACTCTTATAAATCTCTTTAAACGCCCTTGACTCACAAAAGTTCATACATAATGATCCGAAAGTTAGTATGAGAATTTATTCTTACACATGTTTTTCATTTCTTTTTCTTTTTGGCTAAGTGTGTTTTAAACAATTATTAAATAATTTGATACCATTCTTTGTACGATCCATTTGTGAAACATATATCTCGTACAATAAAGTACAAAACCCATTTATTTATTGTAAAGTGATTGTATAATATTTATGTGAGATTCATGTAATCTTCTTATATCAAAGGTTTTGGTTTTCACATTGTAAAGATTTTCTCCTATACTTCTTGCTAAGAGGCAAAGCGCATTCTCTTTCTTATTTACTCTCTCCTCTCTCTAATTTTATTTATTTGCTGCTTGCTTAATGGCTTCATATAATTCAAAATATCCATTCTCCTAAAATGCCATAAAAATGTATAAGAGTATAGTAAAATGATGATAAATGATCAACTATCTAATCTGTAAAGTCTCTTATTATCAACTAATTAATGGAGTTGGGTTTAAATCACACTACACCAAAACAAAACTTATTGATTATTTTTGCCTCAGAGCAATCATAATATAAATTAGTTTAACATATATATATATATATATATAAAGAATACAGACTAAGGGTAGTTTGGGAATAAAATATTCATAACAATGATGTTCTGCATCACTCTAAATATTTATTTTGCAGCTTTACTTGAACTTTGGCTCAAGATGGGAAACAAGAAGTAAATTTGTGACAATAGTATTCAGGGAATCGATGTCTTTGACCATTCCTTGCCAATGGATCGCACAATTATCTCTTCAATATGTCCGTTTGATGCAGAATAAAGTCACTGCAACCTGAAAGATATTAAACACTAGTACTCCATGCCTCCTTCCCAAGTAGATTCATGAGAAAGGCAAGAAAACCTGATTTCATAAATGGAAAAATCAAATCGAACATAGATAGGAAACCCAATAACTATGAACACCCAAGAAATACAAGTTGTTAAACACAACGTTGGAGAGCTAACAAAAAGGTGTAAATCTTCAATGTGACTAAAGAAAGAGAACTCAAAATCAAGGAAATATGATTTTGAATGTTTACGTTAATTTGGATTTCAATGAAAAGGAAGTTAACAACAACCCCATCTCAATATGTATATATCTAGAAAAAACACATTTGTAAAGAAAAATAAATCTAGTTTCAATTTATTTATTTTTTGGTTAAATCTTGTGTTAAACAAAAAAGGAGCCATGAGTCATGACTTTACGGTCAAACACAACCATAGTTGGGCGGCACATAGTTTGAATTCTACATGCTTCTTTTAGCAATGGTCGATGTGATTATTAATATTCAAGATAGCAAAATTTGAAACAAACTTTATATTAATGAAAACTAAAGAAAAATAATAAACAAAATCTAATGCAAAAAAATAATTGGAGAAAGAAAGAGAGTGTGTGTGAGAGAGAGAGAGAGAGAGAGAGAGAGAGAGAGAGAGAGAGGGTATGCTTGGCTCCTCGCACGCCACCGGCATTAGTCAATCAACAAACAGATTGGTTCATGCTTGTGGCATACAGGGAGCCAGGCATAACCCAGTTCACCTTTTGCTTCTTCTTCTTCTTCATCAGCCTCAAATCCTTGTTGTATCCCATTCAAATAATTGATATTCATATGCATCCTAATCACAAAGAATATGCACACACACAGAGAAAGAGAGAGACATGGATCACACTAAACGACTCTAGGAGACTCACTATATATAGAGCTGTGGAGGGATTTAGTTATTTATTTATTTATTAATTATTAATTTCTTTCTCTCTTTTCTGTACAAGAAAGAGAGAATTTTCTACCATATACAAAAACCTCAAGAGGAAGATAAACACTCACAGACTGACGTGACCTTAGGTATGGAACTTAATTAGGAGGGGATTTCCGAGATTTTGTTTATATTTTTCCTTCTGTGTAATAAGACCAGATTTTCTTACCGTAGAAAAAGACCCACATAATGCACTTTCCATCAAAGTTCAAACCTTAATGCATTATTCATTTAATTATAATAAACTTTTTAGTATTTTATTTATTTTAAAAAAGTTACTTTTTATGTTTTAAGGACCTAAAGTAAATGTAAAGAAAATATATATTTTTTTTCTTAATACATTTATATTTTTTTATATCTAGAAATCCTTTCATCACTTTTACCAAACATACATAATAGAACATTAATACGAATATTCTCCATTGCCTCACTTTTTTATCCTTCCCATCCTTTCTACCAAACGTAGAATATTCAAAAGCTATTCTAAATTTGAAAAGCAATCCACTAATCACCTTAACCGCTAGACAAATTACCATGACCCTTTTTATTTCTGGTTTTTCTCCTTAAGACATACATTTCAAAATACATGTTTGGGTAAAGCATGTATTATTATTGGTATTCTTTTTATATTTGACTGAAGACTCGAGATAAAGATAGTCATTACACATCATATAGTTCCTAGGGGGGCCCCCTCTCTCTCTTTCTCAAAGTGTGTCTGTGTATATGATATACCAGAGTGTGAGTGTTTTTTCTTTTCCAAGCTAACTAGCAGGTTTGAATGAGTGGAACGCTTTAAGGGCCTGTCTCTGCCTTTTTCTTTCACTATCTAATAAAAGGGATTGCTTTTCCGTTCTGGAGCCATGTTTGTCGGGTGCACTTGGAGGAATTCAGGATTCCTTTTGCCAACAGAAGCCTGCCTCCACTATTTGACTTCCCTGTTCGTTTCTGTTTTGTTTTGTTTCTTTTCTTTTCTTTTAAGATGATGTTACATAAAAAAAAGTTCCAAGTTTTTGGCCATCATGATGAACTCTTTGACTCCCTTTATTCATGATTAAATTAAACATTTGTGTGTTTTCAGTTAATTTAATTGATATAGTCTTTTATCGTCGAATAAAGAATATATATTTGAATCCGGCCTAAAAAAAAAAAAAAAAACCTATGTTAGTGTTTTGGTTTGATTGTTAAAAGGTTTTTCGCCATCATTATGAACTATTTAACTCCCTTTATTCATAATTAAATGAAACATTTGCGGACATTTGCGGGTTTTAGTTAAGGTGGTACATGGGACTAATAAGGTGTTATGCGTTCCTTAGGATTACTCGAGGTGCGAGTATCCACAAAGGAATAGCTGGTTCGGACACCCAAGGTTATCAAAAATAATAAAAATAATAATAATAAATTAATAAAGTTGTTTGTTGTCAAATAAAATGTTTGTATTTCAATCTCGCCTATATCGAAAACAAAATCTAATGTGCATGTCTTGGTAATATATATATATATATATATATATATATATATATATATATATATATTATATATTTTGAGAGATATCTCGGTAATAATTGGTATGATGATAAAGAACAATCATCATAAAATAAACATATATTTTTCAAATCCTATCATATTTATAATTTTTTTTTAAAAAAATGAAACATTTGAAATAACACAATTGTTAATGAAAATGTAGATATAGTCATCTTCCTAAAATATCTTTTACATATATATATATAGAAAAAGATCACGGTAATATAGAAAATTGACTCCTTACTTATGAAATATTTCATTTATTTGGGACTGCTAAGAAAAAAGCATATAATTTATTGTGTGATATGGATACTTACACTCTTTTATACATAGATTTTATCAGGTAAAGTACAGCATCTTCTCAAAACAAAAAAGAAGTAAAGTACAGCACAACATTCCATAAATACATTTTTTTTTAGTGTATTCAATACATTGAAATATTAATTATATTGAATGCACTCATTTTTCAATTTACCATTTGATTTGATTCTTCTCAAGGCAATAAATTAAAGATATTTTAATCAAAGGTGTGCATTCAACCCAACTTGACGTCTCCGATTGTTTTTTCGTGTGTTGATGGGTTTGGTTGGATTTTTTCTTTTTTTTTTTCTCTCTATTTTAAGACTGGGTTGGGTCGGGTTTAGGTTAAAAAAATTTCAATCCAGGTAAATTGAGTCAACCCATGCTATATATATATATATTAAATTTGTTTGTTTGATTTATTTTGGATTTTGGCCTTAGTTTACATTTGTTGGTTTGATTGTTTTTTGGTCCTTTGAGATTTAGTTTTGATGAATAATAGGTCAATTTGCGTAAATTGTAATAATTTATTGAATAAGATTTTAAATAGTTGAATGAAAACCCAAAAATTTTTATTGAGCTTGACCAAAAGACCCCAACCTGACGGCACAACCCAACCCAAACCTTACAAGTTGAGTTAAGTTGGTTTTTAGAACTACTATGAGGTGGGTTGGGTTAGAGATCTCTCAACCTAAGGAGGTTAGGTTGGGTTGAACACTTGAACCATAGAGGTTAGGTTGGGTTGAAAAATAATAAAATATCCCGATCCACACTCAACCTGACCTATGAACATCCTTAATATCATTTCTACATTCAAAACCACATCACTTTATAATGTTTGCATCCGATGAAATTATTAAAGGAAATGTGAAAAGAGAAAAGTATTCTTGAGAATCTAATAAAAGAAAATATAATAATACATGCGATATCAAGAATAAAAAAGATTCGCATCAAGAATATAAAAGAGATTCGTACGCTTAAGTTAGTCAAAATAATTAAATAATTGTGAATACACTCAAAGAATAATTAAAATTATCAATAATATCAATTAAATAATTATATCTTATTCAGCAAAAAAAAAAAAAAATACTCAAAACATACTTAGAAGTGGAGTATTTGGTTGATGGACGACGCTCCCTGGTAGACCTCGTAACCTGAGGTTCTTCCATCTCTGGTGGAATGGGCTGCTCCCCCTCCTCAACATCCTTTGTATCTATTGCATTATCACCATCAACTCTTGTTGGTTGATCATGCTGCTCCTTATGCTCATTAGCCTCTGTATCTATAGCATCATCACCACCAACTCCTGCTGGCTCATCATCATAATTTTCTACTTGCACCTCTTCTATATCTGTGGCAATATCTGAGGATGAAGAGGTAGGTGTAAGGTCAAAAACACCTTCAACAGTAGACTTTGAATTCTCAGATTTCTCAAAATTTGTAATATTTTCATTCTCATGAAAAACCACATCTCGACTTATGATCATCTTCTCTTTCTTAGGATCCCATAGCTTGTAACCAAATTCTGCATCTCCATATCCAACGAATATGCAAGGAGTGGCTTTATCATCATGCTTTAACCTCTGTTCCTTAGGCACATGTGCAAATGTCTTGCACCCAAATACCTTCAAGTGTGTATAGGAAGCATCCTCTCCTGTCCACACTCTCTCTGGAATATCAAAATCCAATGGAATTGATGGAGACTGATTAATTAGGTAGCACGCAGTTTGTACAGTTTCAGCCCAGAATGACTTAGGTAGTTTAGCCATTCTAAACATGCATCTGACCTTCTCAACAATAGTGCGGTTTATCCTCTCTGCCACACCGTTGTGTTGTGGGGTACCAGGAACTGTCTTCTCATGTCTAATACCATACTTTGAGTAGTAATTTTCAAATTCATTAGACGTGTATTCACCTCCGTTGTCAGTACGAAGGCACTTCAAAAACTTCCCTTTCTCTCTTTCCACCATGGCATGGAATTTCTTGAAGAGCTGAAATACCTGGTCTTTTGTTTTCAAAACATACACCCACACCTTTCGTGAAGCATCATCAATAAATGTAACAAAATATCTATTGCTACCTAAGGACTCCACCTTAATGGGACCACATACATCAGAATAAACCAAATCTAACACATTGGATTTTCTAGTAGATGATCTACAAAATGATACTCTATGTTGTTTGCCAAATAAACAATAATCACAAGAATTTAGTGGCATACCTTTGGCAAATGGAATGAGAGATTTCTTTGCCAAAATCTGCAACCCTTTTTCACTCATGTGAGCCAGTCGTCTATGCCACAAATCAGGCGTGGAATCATCTTAAGTTGCATTTACCACGTCTTTGCATAACTTTACTTGAGTCTTGTAAAGTGTGCAACAAATCTTCCCTCTGGCTAGCACCAACATTCCTCTATAGAGTTTCCATTTACCGTTGCCTAAATGGCTTTCATAACCTTCTTTATCCAAAACACTTACAGAGATCAAATTTAGGCGCATATCTGGAATGTGTCGCACATCCTTCAATTTTAAAGTGTATCCAATATTGGTCTCAACACAAATATCACCAATTCCCACTATGTCAGTATAACTTTTATTACCATCTTTACTCTACCTAAGTTTTCTGCTTTGTACAAAGTAAAGAACTCCCTTCTTGGAGTGACATGGTAAGAAGCTGCTGAGTCAATCACCCACTCATCATAAGGATCCACAACATGACAACACTCATCCTTTCCTATAGAAAGTACCACCACATCTTCATCTAACGAAACAGTTGCGGTATTATGATCATCCACTTTTTTTTTATTTGTCTCCTCTTTCTGCTTATTTTTCCAAGCCTTGCAATTTCTTTTTATATGACCTTCTTTGTCACAGTAGAAACACTTGACTTTTCCTTTTGTCTGTGACTGACTTCTGGATTTACCGCGTCCTTTAGAATTTCTACCCTTACTCCTCCCTTTGTTCTCTGTGACAAGAGCCTGTGCATCATCCTTGCCCATGTCTTTTCTTCTAGTTTCTTCATTGAACAAACTATCTTTGACCATCGCAAGTTGTAACACACCATTCGGAGCAAAGTTACTAAGCGACATTACCAAAGTCTCCCAACTGTTAGGCAAAGAGCTCAGAAGCAATAATGCTTGCAATTCGTCATCTACCACTAGATTCATTCTAGTCAATTGATTAACCAAGTCTTGGAACTCACTTAGATTCTTGGCAACGGATCTTCCCTCCTTAAGCTTTAAATGTGCAAGCTTTCTAATTGCAAAAACTTTATTTTGAGCAGTCTTCCTCTCATAAAAACTCTCCAATTTTTTCTATAAAGTGTCAGCTTTTGTCTCTTGAGATACATGATGAAACACACTAACTTCGATGCATTGTCTGATACAACCAATGATTTTTCTATGCATCTTGACCCACTCTTTGTCAGGCATACTGCTTGGCTAGGAACTATCACCCTCGATAGGGTCATGCAAGGCCTTACAATAAAGGACGTCCTCCATCATCGGCTTCCATATTGAATAATTTGATAAAAAGAGTTTAATCATAGTACCTGACGTATATTTCATTTAATTCAACGCTAGACAACCACGCCCAAGTAACCTTGGGCTCTGATACCACTTGTTGGGACAACGAAAGCTTTTGACACTACTTAGTTAGGCTAAATTACAGTTTATGTGTGAATTAAATTAAATAACCTTCCAAACAATAGAGAGATAAATAATCACGCAATAATCAAGAAAATCAATCACACAAGAACACGTCAAATTTACGTGGAAAACCCTCCAGTGTAGAGGGAAAAACCACGGGGCAAATCTATTCAATCCATTATAACAAAGTAGAGATTACAATACTCAAGTTTATGCCAAAACTTGAGTTCACAATAAATTAAAAAATCACTCTCTAGGAATAAATACAATCTAACCACAAAAAAACTGAAATCCAGTGAAACCAATAACGTAGTAAGATGTTTCTTGAATACTTTAATTCTCTGTGGTTGTAAAACCCAAAATCTCTCCTAGAAAAACTTCCAATTTATCTCTTTGTATGTGTCTTGAACCAAAGAAAAAAACCTCACTTTTTTTTTTTCTTTCTCACTAGTGCCGCACAGTGCACTGCTCTTCTCTCACACTCTGATTACAAAAGCACGCACACACACGTTGCCTTTTTATATCAGAACCTGCCGCCTCACATACTCCTATTTCTAATAGAATTGGAGACTTGCTTTGCTTGGGAAACACGCTCATTAATTGAGCATGAATCAGGTGTGGGCTGGACACCCCCAACAGAACCTTTTAAATAAAAGTCTAAAAGAATTTACGAAAATTAAACATTTTGATAGAGAAGTGGACATTCTAGAAATAAGAAAAGGAATTCCTTCTTAATAATATTTTTTAACTTTGAAACAGACAGAGGTAGAGGATGCGAGATACGACGTTGTTGTGAGGTTTGGTTCACTCTTTGTTCTAAATATACATGACATTCCTCGTATTATACACACATGGCAATTTGGGGATGCAGCTTGATTTAATTGGAGCCGGACAAAAAACATTGTTGGTAAAGTTTGGTGGACGATGAATAATATTTTGATTATCGAGGCTTTGATCCAAGTACAAAGTGTTTCACGTGGCAGACATCCCTCAGTTAGCAGGGAGACTTTTCTAGGTCAAAGATCATGAACTCTAAAGTGATGATTATAGGTTCCTTGCTGCATGGCACCATGATTAATGTGAATAATCTTCTACCTTTGGAACCAAATTCTAATTAAACACATCTGGATTTGGACTGTGCATATCTTTTTTTGTAGGACCCATTGGCCATTTCAATGGTCGGTCCATCTAATTAACAGAAGCTCCATTCACGCCGATGTTGTGCTCGTCTTTTTCCTTTTAACGAATTTTTCGTTTTAGTTTTATTTTTTTTATTATTCTTTTTCTTCATGATGTGATGTTAAGGTATTCAACTTTGAATTTTCATCCTTTAAAGTTGAACCACTTCTGGTGCGTTGGGCATGTCAATTTTGGATTTGGTTTTTCACGTCGTGATGGAACCTCTCTAGGTATTCTTGTTAGGCAAAGTTGATTTTTTATTTTTTATTTGTTAAAATACGTTAATATCCATTGAACTTTTAATTTATTATAGTAAGATCTTTTTAATTTTTTTTCGTCAATTTAATATATAATCTTTGATATTGTTGCTAATAAACTCATACTGTCCATTTTCTATCCATTGTAACATTTTGCACCCAATAAATAACGAAAAAAAAATTAGAAAGAAGGGGTCTTGCTACAACAATATACAAATTTAGGAGGTTTTAATACATTTTTTTAATGATTATGTGCAAAAAAGAAGTTAAAATAGACATATAATGGACAAAAAGTAGTCTATATGTAACAATACCAAAGTTTATATATTATATTGAAAAAAAAAAAAAATTTAAAGGGTTCTTACACTACAACATAAAGTTAAGAGGATGTTAGTTTTTAAATTTTTTTTTAATATAAATTTTTTTTTTTTTTTTTTTAACTGCCTAAAGTTTTTTTTTGGAAATTTTTAAGTGAAAATAGAACTCAAAACACCTTGTTATGGTTTTTGTGGGTTGGAACAAAAAATAATTTTGGTATAATCTCTCGACCACAATCAGAGTGACAGTTATTGTATTTTATATATGTAGTTACATATAAGATAACACATTCTTGATCTATAGAACATCATAACAAATCAACAATTAAAAATATTCAAAATTTAAAATCCTAGCATTATCTAATACGCCCCCTCAAATTTGGAACACAATTCTCTCTATTTTAAGGCTTAAGATTTTATTTCTTGAATCTAATATTGTATAAATTGTCACGTCATTTAAAATTTTAAATGATATAGTAGTCTAGACACCTTTAGGTTTTTGATATTTAATCTTAATCATGAAATTGATCAATTTTAAATGAAGATGATCATTTTTCCTAAAAGTGAAGGCTCACGGGACAAAAGCTTCAACTTGTCACGAACAAAGACAAAGTGGTCGTAGTGGCTAAGCCTTTTGACGTATTCTCTGCAATATGTTCCTTTGTAGACATAAAACACACTTGCAGCTCTTTTCTTGCAAATTTGTCATGCATTAAATGAAAATCAATTTCAACGTGTTTAGTTCTGGCATGAAAAACTAGATTTGCAATGAGATATGTGGCCCCAACATTATCACACCACAAAATGATGCCATTCAAATGATCATCAACCATTCTATCATATTGCTATATTGTTTTTCAATTCCTAGCATTTTATTCTAGTATTCTGTTATTTTCATTTTGGACTTTCTGTATCCCTGTGCTGAGGTGTTAGTTTGTTAGCATGATAGTTAGTTACTAGTGTAAAGAGATATAATCTCTCGAGCTGCATAAAGGGGATTCAATTTTTAGACATTGTGATATTTTGAATATTGAATACAGAGAAATCACCTTGAGATAGAGTTTCTCTCTCAAGGGTTTATCATTTTTCTTGTAATGTAACTTTAGTTTGCATCAATTGGTATCAGAGCTCAAATTGTGCATACCTAGAGTTCAGGTTCCACCAATTCCAAGCCATGAAAACACTACTGACCTGCGATGGGAAGGTCAATTTAGGTTGGACCTCCCTGAATTCCATGGTAGTCTAAGTTCAAAAGACTTTGTTGATTGGCTGAACACTATGGAGAGAGTCTTTGAATTTCATGAGGTTCCAGAAGCTAAGAAGACCAAGCTAGTTGCTATTAAACTTAGAGGAAGAGCCTCTGCGTGGTGGGAACAACTCCAGGTTCAAAGATTACGCTGTAGCAAGGCCAAAGTGCAGTTGTGGGTCAAAATGAAAAAGAAGCTCTCGGAGCAGGTTCTGCCTTATAACTACACTCAACAATTGTACCAAGCTCTTCATAGCCTAAAGCAAACAGGAACTGTGGAAGAGCATGGTGATAAGTTTTATCAACTAATTGCGAGGATCGACTTGATGGAGAGTGAAGAGCAGTTGGTAGCTCGTTTCATCAGTGGGATTAATGTAGCACCTAGAACAAAATAATAATAATAATAATAACAAAAGATATGTCTAGAAACCCATTCCCCGCCACATATGCCCCACTTACCCCAAATCACCCCCACCACACAATTTTCTCTCTTTCTCTTCATATCTCAACCGTAGCTCTCCCTCACTCACTTTATTTATTTATTTTGTCTTCACCAGCACACATTCACTCCCTCCCACTCTCATTCGGTCACTCTCTCTCTCTCTCTCCCTCACTGGTTAACCACCACAATCACCGGTGGAATTCTGGTAGGATTTACCGGAGAAAATCTATAGGAGACTTTCTAGGCTCCATTTGCTTCCAATATTTTAAGGTAAAAGCTCTAAGTTAAGGTTTTTATATTTTGTTAGTTTCTTTCCAAATCTAAGTAACCTTAGTGTTATATGTGATTTAATCTGAGCAATCTTAATGATATTTATGTGATTAAGAAAATGGGTTTTGATTTTGGTGGATTTATTTGAGGAATAGTTAAGGGTTTTTGATAAGAGTGTTTATTGTGGTTTCTCTATGGTGAGGATTTAGGGATTTTTGATTCCTAATGTTAATAGTGATTAGATCTAATTTTCCTTATAATTTAGTGTATTTGGGTTAGTTGAGGTTCTAGATGATTTTGTCTTGATAGGCTTGCTCATGTCTTTTATAGGTTCTAATTAATCTCCTAGGAGCATTGGAGATTAGGATTTTGAGCAAGTTGCAAGTAAGTAGCTTCTTAATGGGATTTTTGGAAAAATAATCATCATTGCATATGAGATTTATTTTAAGGTTTATAAACACATTTTGGAAAAGTATAGTTTCAAAATTATTGTGAAACTATACTTTTCCTAAAGGATTTTGTGTATAAACCTTAGTATTTATTTATTTATGAGAAAATGCATTATATTTGATATTGCATATGGGGAAATGCATGATTTGCTAGATTGAAAATTTTATAAGCATCTTTCATTAATCCTTGGAGAGTTATTTGATAAAGTTATTGGATTATTGTGATTTTTAAAGATGCTTTATCATTGATTTTGTTGTTTGAGATATGTTTTGGAAACTTTTAAATGTTTGGGAATTATTTGGATAAGTGACAAGTTTTGTGAATACTTTGAATGTTGAAGGTCTTATCAAATTACTTGGAAATGAACTATGTATTTTTATTATGTTAACCTGTGAGCTATTTTTGTTGTTTTACCCTTGTGCTGTGACAATTGTGATTATACGGTGATTACCCAGCTGGATGCCGTCTACTTGTGGGCCTAACGAAGCTCCTGGTAGAAACCAAGTTGTGTGGTCTTTTACTTGTGGGCCTAACGAAGCTCCTGGTAGTAACACAACTTACCTGTGAGCCTAACGAAGCACCTGGCAGTAACACAACTTACCTGTGGGTAACTGGTAGAAACAAAGTTGTAACTTACCTGTGGGCCTAACGAAGTTGTGTGGTCTTTTACCTGTGGGCCTAACGAAACCTGGTAGAAACCAAGTTGTATGGTCTTTCGCTTGTGGGCCTAACGAAGCTCCTGGTAGAAGCCTTGTCACGTGGCCTTGGGTGTTTGTGGTTTTATGTTTTTGAAAAGTATTGGAAAATTATATGGCTCACATGGTGTATTATGTAGTTTCATTATTTATATCTTGAAAAGTTTGGTGTTGCATTATTCTTTTAAATCTTTCAGATTATTGCAAGGAAGATGATTTTGAGAGAACTTATATAAAAGTTTCCAAATCTACGTTATGTTTTGTAACATGCTTTAGTATCAATAAACTTGCATTTCCCTTAACCCCATTATTTATGCTACTTACTGGGCTTTAGCTCATTCCTGTTAATTATGATTTTTACAGGGTAGACAGTGACTCAGCAAGCTGAATTTTTGTGGGTTGCAGTAGTTAGACAACTACTCTGTGGAGGTTGGATTTTTAGTAGTTCAACCTTAAATGTGTTAGACCCAGAGTTGTTGTTGGGGTTGCACATACTAAGAGATATTTTTTGTATAGGAATATTGATATGCAATTATATGTAATTATACACAGACCTCCATTCTTTTGTGGTCAGTGGTTAATGTAAGGGTTATAAAGCTCTGACTTATTTTGAGGACGTACACATATATGTAAATGACTTAATGTATGAACCTTATGGATTAGTGTACTGGAACTTTTAAATGGACTTTTTGATATTCTAGGTTAGCATACATTTATGTAATGGAAAAGAGAAAAATTTACAGGTGTTTGGGTTGTAGTCTTCTCATGCATTAGACTCTGTCAGGTTTGGGGCGTGACACTTAAGGTACCTATTCAAGACTTACTTTTCCTTCACATTTGCTATACACTATCTCAAGCCTATAATTGAGCACTTATGGTAGAGAAGCAATTGGTGAGGAAGGCACAATCTTCTAGTTACAATCCTAGGCCCAATAGTCACATAACCCTAATTTTCGGTTCAAACAAGCAAGTCAATTCAAATCCATACAATAAGGCAGCCCCAAAGAATTTTAGTGGGAGTAATTTCACGTGTTTCAAGTGTCGGGAAATGGTGCACAAAGCTAATGAGTGCAGCAAACCATTGTTATCTAAAGGTAGAACTCTTATGCTCGGGATGTTGTTGAAGTTAAGGATTTTGTTGAGTCAGATAGTGATGAATTGATTGGAGGTGATGAAGAAGAAGAAGAAGAAGGGTTAGTGTTAGTAATGAAGAAAACCTTGTTAACACCTAGGAAGGAAGATGAGAATGAATGGTTGAGGGGTAACATTTTTCATTCCACATGTAGTACTTTAGGCAAGGTTTGCAATTTGGTAATTGATGGTGGGTCGTGTGAAAACGTAGTGAGCCAAGAAGCCGTTGATAAGCTTGGGCTCAAAACAGAAGAGCATCCCCATCCTTACAAGTTATCATGGATTAAGAAAGGAGGAGAGATCAAGGTCATAAAGAGGTGCATGGTTTCTTTTTCCATTTGGAAGAAGTATGAAGACGTGGTTAGTTGTGATGTGGTGCCCATGGATGTGTGTCATCTTTTACTTAGGAGGCCGTGGCAATATGATCGAGATACTAGCCACAATGGAAAGAACAACACCTATAGCTTGAAGCTCAATGGGAAGAAGTTCACCTTGCTTTCCATGAAGCACAAGGTAACTCAAAAGCTTGATAAGACTTTACTTTTGATAAAATCATTTGCACATGATCATTCGGATAGTGGTTGTGCATACATGTTGGGTGCTGATTTGTGTGCAAACAATGAGGGAAATGAAGTGGAGAAGAATATGGGTGATGTTCCTAGTGCTATCAAAGAGTTATTAGAGGAGTTTGGGGATTATACACCTATAGAATTACCTCTAGGCTTATCACCAATGAAGAATATCCAACATGCTAATGTGAGTGGGCTTGAAGGGTTCAAGGAGAGTTACAAGGAGGGTGGGTATTGTGTGTACCAAGTTCCAAGCTTCAAGACCAGAAGATTGGGCCTTGCAAAATTCTCCAAAAGCTCAACAATAATGCATACAAAGTGAAGTTGCCATCCCATGTGCAAACTTCAAAGTCCTTCAATGTTCAACATTTGGATCCTTATGTCCATTGTGAAACATTGATAGGAATCCAAATCCGTGGCTGCCTTGGCTCTAATCACACACTCAATCTCACACTTTAGTAGTTCTTAAGGAGAACTAGGCCTAATTAAACTAAGTAATCTAGAATTAAGCTAATTATTCTAGAGAGAGAAACTAAAGAGAAGGAAGAGCAAACTAAGCTTTCACTTTCTATTTCAATGGATAAAATGCAAGAGTGAAGGAGATAGAGATATATAGGCTTGGTTGCATGGAAAAATGCATGCTAGCCTCTCATTGGTGGATCTAGATCAAGCCTTCTATTGGCTAATCTAGATCACCAAGGTACAAGTGAGTAATGCACAAGCATGTACAAACACCTTAATGCCCTAGCTAACTAACTAGGTACAAGCCTTAGTAGCTTGTAACCCTTAAAGCATAAAAAAGGCATCAAATTAGTGTTTAGACACAAGGATTGAAAGCTAGACTAGCCAACCCGTGCATTCAAGTTAGCCATGCAAGGCTAGGGTTGGTATAGTATTTTGGGGTCTTAACATTGCCCCCTCCTTTAAAACACCTTGCCCACAAAGTGTGGGTAGTCTTGCTTCAATTTATGTAGGAGTTCCCAAGTGAAGTCTTCTTTAGCAGCCCCTTCCCACCAAACTAAGACTTCTGTCATTACTGGCAGCCTCCTTTTCTTTACCATTTTGGATTCCAAAATCTGGGCTGGTTTAGGAGTTAAGTGTCCCATAGAGTCAACTGGTGGCAGCTTGTACAAAGGAGTAATAGATTGGCCCATAGGAAAATAGAACTTAGGCCCCAACTTCCCAAGTTTTTTATGCATACTTTTCTGTTTGAAGGGCTGCAGCCTCAAAAAGACCCAATCCCCAACCTCAAACTGCCTCTCTTGCCTATGCTTGCCTGCCTACTGTTTCATTTTGGCTTGGGCGCCACTAAATTGTCCTCCAAAAGGCCCTGGATTTGCTGCCTATGCTCTAGCCATTCCTCCATTGCAGCCATTCTAGTTGTGCCAAGAACAAAGTCCAATAATCTTGGAGGTTGATATCCATACAGTGCTTCAAACGGTGAGAGTTTAATGGCAGCATGATAGTTAATGTTGAACCAGAATTCTGTCATAGGAAGCCATTCAACCACAAATTAGGTTTGTCAGCAACAAATGCCCTCAAGTATTGCTCCAAGCTTCTATTGACAACTTCAATTTGCCCATCACTTTGAGGATGATAGGATGAACTCATTGCCAATTCAACTCTTTGCTTCCTAAACAGTTCTTCCCAAAATAGAGATGTGAAGGCAGTATCCCTATCACTTACAATAGAAGATGGCATTCCATGTAGCTTGAAAACATGATGCATGAATAGGGTAGCCACTCTAGATGCTGTGTAAAGGTGAGCCAAGGCAACAAAATGTACATATTTTGTAAGTCTGTCAACTACAACTAAGATGACATTTTGTTTGCTGCTAGTAGGCAAGCCTTTTATAAAATCCATGCTTATGGAATGCCAAAGTTTAGATGGAATAGAGAGAGGCTGTAGGAGACCAACAAGTTTGCATGTCTCACTTTTGATTCTTTGGCAAATCTCACAACCCTTAATGTAGCTTTTGACATCCTACTTCATACCCTGCCAATGCCAATCTCTCTTGGCTCTAACTAATATCTTCAAATATCCAGAATGTCCTCCTAGTGGGCTATCATGAACCAAGGCTAAGACCTTAGGCTTCATACTACTCACCTTGCCCAAATGGAACTTGTCCTTGTACAAAAGCAAGCCATTCTTCAATTTATAATAACCATTTTATTCCTTCCCAATTTGCAGCTTACTAAGCAAATCTTTAACCTCATTATCTTCATCATAATTGGTCTTAAGCTCTTCTAACCAAGTAGGGGAAGGAAAAGAAATAGCATATAAACTGCCTTGATCTTGAGATTGCAACCAAACTCTCCTTTTCAACTTCTGTTGAGGTCAGTGTCTTACTTTCTAGATAAGGCATCAGCTACCTTGTTCCCTTCTTGTATTCCACCACAAAGTTATATCTTAGAAGCTTGGATGTCCACCTTTACTGCATTGGTGCACCCACTCTTTGTTCCAAGATATACTTCAAGCTCTGTTGGTCTGTCTTGATCACAAAGATTGTAGCAAACAAGTATGACCTCCATTTCTTAACTGCTAACACTAAGGCCAGCAACTCTTTCTCATAAGTAGATAGGAAAAGATTCGTGCCTTTGAGAGTTTGGCTAAAAAAGGCTAGTGGTCTGCCCTCTTGCATCAATACAGCCCCAATTCCCACTCCACTTGCATCACATTCTACCACAAACCCTTATTTAAAATCTGGTAAAGCCAATACTGGTGGTTGGCTAACAGCTTCCTTCAACCTCTCAAAAGCCTTATTAGCCTTATTAGTCCACTCAAAAGCGTTCTTTTTTAGTAAGGCAGTCAAGGGGGCTGCAATCTGCCCATACCCCTTGATAAACTTCCTATAATAGCCAGTCAGCCCCAAAAAACCCCTCAAGGTCTTCAAATTTTTGGGAATTGGCCAATCCTTCATAGCTTTAATCTTCTTAGGATCTGTTTGAACTTTCTGCCTAGAAATCACATGCCTAAGATATTCCACTTCATTGGCAGCAAACACACATTTGCTCATCTTGGCATATAGCTTGTGATTTGCCAAGGTTTGCAAAACAGTGGTGAGGTGTTTCTCATGCTCCTCCAACCCTTTGCTGTAAATCAGTATATCATCAAAGAATATTAGCACAAACCTCCTCAAATATGGCTTGAATACTTCATTCATCAAGGATTGGAAAGTAGTAGGAGTATTGGTTAAGCCAAAAGGCATTACCAAGTACTCATAGTGCCCCTCATGTGTCTTGAATGCAGTCTTTTCAATATCTTCTTCTCTCATTCTGATTTGATGATAACCAAACCTTAAGTCTAACTTAGAGAACACCATGGCCCCTTGTAGCTCATCTAGTAACTCATCAATAACTGGAATGGGAAATTTGTCCTTCACTATTTTCTTGTTCAAGCCCCTATAATCCACACACATCCTCCAACTACCATTAACCTTCCTCACAAGCAAAACAGGTGAAGCAAATGGAGATTGGCTTGGCCTTATACAACTAGAGTCAATAAGCTCCTTCATTATCTTTTCAATTTCTGTTTTCTGGAAATAGGGGTACCTATAAGGTCTTTGGCAGTGAGGTGGAACCCTTTCCTTTAAGACAATCTGATACTCATGGCCTCTATTGGGTGGCAGCCCCTTTGGTTCTTCAAACACTTGTGGAAATCTTTCCAACAAAGGTTGCATTGGAGATTCACTTGGCTCTTGGATGGCAGCCAACTCACAAGGTCTGAATTGTAAGAGCAGCCCCCCCATGGAACTTCTTGCTACCTTGGATCACGGATTTGGTTACCTTGATGCCTTGTAACCAAATCTGTCTTCCCTTGAACATAAAGCCCATCAACAGCTTCTTAAAATCCTAACTAATAACCCCCAAAGTGCTCAGCCATCGAGTGCCCAACACTATGCCATAACCCCCCAATTCAAGCAAATTAAAATTCATTTCTAATTGGAGTTCTTGCATCTTGAACTTTATTGATTTGCATTCTTCCACAGTTCTTATAATCTGCCCATTAGCAACTTTGACCCCAAAACAACTTGTATGGTCCACTTGAAGCTTGAGAGAAGCAGCCAGCCTATTACCCATTAAATTATGGGTACTGCCAGTGTCAATTAAGACCACTACCTTTTGCCCATTAATCAAGGTAATCACCCTGATGTGCTGCCTAACAAAGCACAAAGGGTGATTTCAGCCCCTTCTTCCCCTAATTCCACCATTTCTTCCACCTCTTCTTCTACTACCTTTTCTTCTTCCAACTTTGTAACTTCTTCAATCAAATAGAGCTTCATGGTCTTGCACTTGTGCCCTACACTCCACCTATCATAACAGTGATAACATGAGCCCTTCTTTCTTCTTTCTGACATCTGTTTGGGAGTCAACCTTTGAACAGCCATAGGAGGCCTTGCATTAGGCTGCTTGAATTCCCCAACTTTTGTTTCAGCCCTGGCAGCCCCCTGTTGGGACTATGATTGAGACCAGCTTCCCTTGTTTGAATCATAAGAAGGCCTAGGAGCCATCTTAACAGTATCTAGGTACTCTTCTTGTATCTTAGCTAAGGCATAAGCCTCACACAGATTTCTTGGCCCTTGCATCTTAACAGCCAATCTTATCTCATCTTTTAATCCACTCATGAAGCAACTAAGCTTATGCATGTTAGACAAGTCCCTTATCCTATTGCTAGTTGATTCAAATTGAGATTTATATGCAGCAATAGTATGGGTTTGTTTTAGCTTGGTTAACAATTCCATAGGGTCATCATAGCTTGCAGGCCCAAATCTAACTTGCACAGCCCTAACAAAATCATTCCAACATGTAATCTCATGCTCACAATCTTGAAACCACACTAGGGCTTCATCATCTAAGTGATAAGAGGCTTGCATACCTTCTCTATCTCAGGAACTTGGTAATAGTGGAAATATTGCAAGGCTCTGTACACCCAAGATGTAGGATCTCCTCCTTTGTACCTTGGAAATTTCAACTTCATAGACCTTGGTTCTCTCGCTCTTCCTTGCTGCCAAGGTGGTGCTTCCTACTCCTGCCAATATGGATCCCTGTAGTGAGCTCCTTGCCACTGCCTAAGCCTTCCTTGATCAGCTCTGCTCCCTCCTGGATCAAACTAGCCCTCATCATAGTCATCTTGATCCCATTGAACACCTTTAGGCTCACCAAAATGATTGGCATGCCGTGGTGGTGCTGCATGAGGAGCAACTGGAGGAAATGGCCCTGGCTATCCTTGGAACCTTCTGGCCAGCGATGGTTCTTCCCTTGGAGCCTTAAAATGAGCTCCAAAATTAGGTTAAGGTCTAGCTTGGAAGCCTCCAAGTCTTTGTCCTTCTACCAGGTTCACAAATGCATCCATATTTGGCTTTCCTTGCCTTGGTTCATATGGTTCACCCAATGGCATGCCAAACCTGGGCTGGTTGGCTCTAAAATGTTGGTTAGGAGTCCTCAATGGCATAGCATTCCTTGCTTTAGCCCCAATTGAAACAGTATGAACCTGTTGAGGCAAAATTGGGGTTTGATTGCCATTGTTGACACTCACTCGAGCTTGGTTTGTTGGAGTTTTCTATCCTTGCCTTGGCTAGGCTTGTGGCTGCACTGGTTCAGGTTGAGTTCTGGGCAGCCTCTCCTCCAACCATGCTTGTAGTGTAACAAAATTGGCCTCCAATCGATCCAATTTGTCAAGCTTGATAGTGATCAACTCGATAGAATTTGCATGTTCATCAATTTGTTGTTGCAACTCTTGCACATTCTCACTAAGAACCCCAATAGGAACCCCAGTTCTAGTCTCTTGCACTATGACTCGTAGCTAAGCTCTGATACCAATTGATAGGAACCCAAATCCGTGGCTGCCTTGGCTCTAATCACACACTCAATCTCACACTTTAGTAGTTCTTAAGGAGAACTAGGCCTAATTAAACTAAACAATCTAGAATTAAGCTAATTATTCTAGAGAGAGAAACTAGAGAGAAGGAAGAGAAAACTAAGCTTTTACTTTGTATTTCAATGGATAAAATGCAAGAGTGAAGGAGATAGAGATATATAGGCTTGATTGCATGGCAAAATGCATGCTAGCCTCTCATTGGTGGATCTAGATCAAGCCTTATATTGGCTAATCTAGATCACCATGGTACAAGCACTCTAAAGCTTGAACAACCATAGCAAACTAGGTACAAGTGAGTAATGCATAAGCATGTACAAACCCTTTAATGCCCTAGCTAACTAACTAGGTACAAGCCTTAGTAGCTTGTAACCCTTAAAGCATAAAAAAGGCATCAAATTAGTGTTTAGACACAAGGATTGAAAGCTAGACTAGACAACTTGTGCATTCAAGTTAGCCATGCAAGGCTAGGGTTGGTCTAGTATTTTGGGGTCTTAACAAACTTCTAAGGCTTAACTTGGAGGCCAAGTTCTCAAAGAGGGAAGATTTGATGCCATTCAAATGATCATCAACCATTACTATCATATTGCTATATTGTCTTTTAATTCCTAACATTTTATTCCAGTATTCTGTTATTTCATTTTGGACTTCTGTACCTCTGTGCTGAGGTGTTAGCTTGTTAGCATGATAGTTAGTTATTAGTGTAAAAGGATATAATCTCTTGAGCTTCTCAAAGGGGATTCAGTTTTTAGACATTGTGATATTTTGAATATTGAATACAGAGAAATCACCGTGAGATAGATTTTTTCTCTCAAGGGTTTATCATTTTTCTTGTAATGTAAATTTAGTTTGCATCACAAAACCAAGACTCCCAAGTTCAAATAACAAGGATTGAATCCTTGAGATTTCAACAGAAATTTTAGAGAGAGCTTTGTACTCGAATTCAGTTGAAGAACGGGTTCGTTGATTTATAGAAGACCATGAGATAAGATTTGTGCCAAGAAAGATCGAAAAACTATTAGTTAATTGCCAATCATCAATACACTTGCCCAATCGGCACCTAAGAAGGCTCCTAAAGTCATAGGAGAATGTTTTGATATAGATTAACCACAGTGAATGATGTTCTTTAGGTAACGCAAAAATTAATTAATTAATTAGCCGCATTTCAATATTCATCAGTAAGAGTGTGCGTGAATTGGAAAACTTTGTTCATAGCAAAGGAGATATTCGGCCTAGTTAGAGTAACTACAACGCCCCTACAATTTTACGATAGTTTGATGGATCGTCAAGAGGTTTCTCACAAGTTTTGGAAAGTTTTGTGGAAGTCGAGAAAGGAGTAAGGACAGCATTAGATTTTGTCATACCAGATTTTTTATAGCAAGTTAGAGATATATTGCTTCTTGAGAGAGATGAAGTCCAGGAAGTAGCCTCGATGCCAAGAAAATAGTGAATGAGATAGAGATCCTTGAGAGCGAATTATGAATTCCATCGGGAAATCAAAAGATTGAATGTACTTTTTGCTAAATAAAGATTGAATGTACTATCACTTGTTGCTAGTGACAAAAATATCATCCACATACACAAGGACATTGTTTTAGTGTCACCATGACATTAGGTGAACAAAGAGGCATCAAATTTGGAAGCACAAAATCCTTGGGCCATTAAAAAGGTAGACAACCAACTGACCAAGTGAGCCATGTGCGTGGAGCATATTTGAGCCCATAACGACATAACTTTTCAGACAAAATGAGGCCCAAAAAAATCAATGAATCTCGGGAGTTGAGTCATATAGACATCTTCATTAAGAAAGCCATTTTAGGAAAGCATTGTTGACATCAAGTTGATGAATATTCGAAATGGCAAGGGATAGTATAGTTTGAATGGTAGTAGGCTTGACAACTAGACTAAATGTCTAACAATAATTAATACCAGTATACCACATTGTTGATGAAATTCATTTGGCAACGAGATGTGCCTTTTGTGATCAATCGTGGCCTAGCCATTTTGTCGAATATTAATGTTTCTCAAAATGACGGTTGACTAATGATATGTTCCCTCATAGATCGAAGATTTTACATTTGGAGTCACGACTTCTTTGAATTAGAGGAAAAATAAGAAACCATAATAAAAGAAATAAATCCTTTATTGATTGAAAATGTTGAATTTTACATCAAGTAGAAAATAAAATAGCAAATTACAAGCTTCATACCCTAGATTGTAAATTTCTCTGTAAAATCCTCTAAATCTCTCCTTAAACCTCTCACTAATTATAATCAAGCCTCAAGCATTACGGATTATCACATTTAGGTAAAAATCCTCACTCATTCGCTTCATTGTATGTTTTTCATTTGAGCTATATGCTTAGATTGTGATTATATATGCTTGAATATGGGTAGAATTGGTGAATAAAGGATGTGATTATTGATTTAAATTGCCTAAAAGATCTCACTTTAAATTTTAAAAACTAAAATTACGCATGGACTAAAGTTTAGGAATCAATTGTGTATTTTGTCCCCCTTTTTTTTTTTTTTTTTTAAACCAATGCTATATGGATATAATTTTTATTTTTTCAACACGAGTATAGAATTTAGAGTACATAGAACCCAAGCACCTAACAATATTTTCTACAATTGTCTCATTTCACAATAAATTGATATGATTTTAAATACCATAATTACCTAGAACTTAGAGGATGTGAATCCGACTGCATGACATTTTATTGTAGTAACACATTATAAACCAAATATAAAGAAAAGAAATCCCTGAAAGGCCCCTCTCAATTTAAAACCATAACACAACATTCAACATTCTTATACTAAACTTTTATTTTCATTTTTAAGGCAGAACATTTTGGAATCGTTATTAGATAATAAATCTCGGATACACGACCTCACTCGATCATCATAACCTAGACGTACTAAGCACGTTAGATAGTGAACAAAGAAGAAAGTCTCTGTTTAGCAGCATGGCGAAGCGTCATATGTATAATTGTATATGTAAACTAAGACTAAATGAGTGAGCTGAAAATTGACATGAATGACGGACTCCCCAATGATTCCCATGCTGTCGTCTTTTCCATCTGTTTTTTCTCTTCGACTCTGCCGTCTTAGCTTGCTCTCAAAACTGCCAGAGTTTCTCGCTATTTCCTCCTGACCTTCTTCATTTCTCATCTTTACTTCATTACTTCAACATGAGGTCTCCCAGCGCAGTTACGCCAGGCAACCAGGACCAGGTCGCAACCCTTTATTCTTTCTAAGTCTTTATTTCCATTGCTATGTTAATTTTCATGTTTATTTTCTTTTCCAATTTCTACGATTTTATGCTTTGTTTAACTTTACTTAAGTAATTATCAAGGTTCATATTTGGAAAGCAAACTTTGGTTTCGTTGTAGCATAGCATTTAAAAGCAAAGACGAGTACTTCTAAATTGCTAACTCTATATCGCCTTGTTTTTTTAATCAACTTTTAAGAACTTTGCTAATGTTAATTTTTTTATTTTAGCCTGATTCAACTTAAGACTGCTTTTTAGTATTTGAATTATGTTGTAGAAGTAGAAATTGAAGAGGTGACCAATAAATAAGGCAAAGTTTGGTATTCAAAAGAACAACCAAAAGAAAATATACAAAATACCCTTCTAAAAGCCTAGGAAGAATTCCTTGTTTTAAGTTGCATCAATAATATTTGCATAGTTTCAGCAAAGTTGATTACTACTTTTTTTCTATTGAATGATTGCTACTTGTTATTGTTAAAGTCAGAAAGTGTGTATTGTATTATGTGAATAATATTTGCAGAGAGAGCCTTTATATAGACAGAGGTGAAAGTAATGCACAAGTAATAAGAGTACTATACAAGACAGTGTATTGGGCCTAAGACCCATTGAGCTTATATTCTAACATCCCCCCTCAAACTTATGTTGGGTTAAGAGACACCAACTTGAGGTTGAAAATAAAATCACGGAAACGGCTTGGAGGCATAGGTTTGGTGAAGATGTCAGCTAACTGGTCTTGAGAAGACACTGAACGAAGCTGCAAAGTACCCTGTAGTAAGTGATGACGAATAAAGTGACAGTCGATCTCAATATACTTGGTACGCTCATGGAAGACGTCATTGTGGGCAATTTGGATGGCATTTCGATTGTCACAATGGATCGGAATTGCAGTAGAACAATCAATGCCTAAATCCTAAAGAAGCCAACGTAACCAAAGGAGCTCAGCAGTGGTGTCAGCAAGTGCTCGATATTCTGCCTCAGTACTAGAACGAGCAACAACAAATTGTTTCTTGCTGCGCCAAGAGATAAAGGAGTCACCAAGAAGAAAACAATACCCTGTAGTGGAACGACGGTCAGTAGGATCCTCTGCCCAGTCGGCATCAGAATAAGCCTGAAGAGTGAGCGACGACTGAGATGAGAAGTGAAGTCCATGAAATAAGGTGCCTTTCAAATACCGAAGAATCTGGAGTATAGCAGCATAATGGAGAGACCGCGATGCAGCCATGAACTGGCTAACAATGTGAACGGCATAGGAGATGTCCGGTCGAGTGACAGTGAGGTAAACAAGACTCCCAACTAGCTGTCTGTAGAGGGTAGCATCAGGAAGTGGTTCTCCATCATGAGTATTCAGGCGATTGTTGTATTCGATGGGTGTGTCAACTATCTTGCTGTTCGTGATTCCAGCTCGAGAGATAAGATCAGATGTGTACTTGGCTTGAGTGAGATAGTAACTATCGGAGGATGAAGAGACTTCAAGACCAAGAAAATAACTAAGGGGACCCAGATCCTTCATCTCAAAGTGCTGACCAAGGAAGTGCTTAAGATCCTGGATGCTCTGCGCATCATCACCAGTAATAATCATGTCATCTACATACAACAAGAGAAGGGTAATACCATGATCTGAGCGTCGGAAGAACAGAGCTGAATCATATGAACTAGCTGAAAAACCATGCTGAGAAATGGTGGAGCTGAACTTGGCAAACCAAGCTCGTGGAGCTTGCTTAAGACCATATAGTGCCCAACGTAAGCGACACACTTTGTGAGAAAAGCCTGGAGGTTGGGAGACACCAGGAAGGAGCTGCATGTAGACTTCCTCAGTTAGTTCTCCATTAAGAGAGGCATTCTTCACATCCATCTGAAAAAGTGGCCAATGTCAGGAAGCAGAAACTGCGATAAGTGTACGAACAGAGGAGAGGCGAGCCACCGGGGCAAATGTCTCCTTATAGTCAATGTCATACTCTTGAGTGAATCCCTTGGCAACAAGATGAGCCTTGTAGCGATCAACAGTACCATCGGATCGAGTCTTGATCTTGTACAACGACTTGCAACCAATAGCAGATTTACCAGCTGGTAAATCAACCAGATCCCAAGTACCTGTCTTTAACAATGCATCCAATTCTTCTTTCATAGCTTGCTGCCATAAAGGGTTAGAGGAGGCCTCACGAAAGGTGTGAGGTTCATGTAAGGTGGCAAAGACAGAAAAGCAGTGAAAGTCACGAAGATGAGAGGGAAGAGTACTTACCCGATGAGAGCGACGGAGCTCAAGAGCAGTAGTGTTGACAGGATTCGCAGCAGGGGCAGAGAGAGGAGACTTGTCGAAGGTAGGATCGGCTGTAGGAGACTCATCAGAAGAGGGACACCAGGGGGAGACTCGTCGGAGATGGGATTAACTGACTCAGCAGAAGGGGAAGGAATCTCAGGGAAGAGATTTGGTAGAGGATCAGCCTGAGAATCAGAATTACCTACAGAAAATAAAGGTAAGGAATAGAACATCTTGTGTTCCCAGAATACCACATGCCGAGAGACTCGAAGACGCTTGGCGACTGGATCATAACATTGGTACCCCTTTTCTTCAAGGCCATAGCCAAGAAAACAACATAGCTGAGAGCGGGGTTGAAGTTTAGTGCGCTCATGTGGTTGAAGGAGAACAAAACAGACACAACCAAAAACCTTGAGTAGACTGTAGTTTGGAGCTGTGCCAAACAACTGTTCATATGGTGTTGTGTTTTGAATGATAGGTGAAGGGCATCGGTTGATGGTGTACATTGCAGTAAGAGTAGCTTCATCCCAGAATGAGGCAGGAGTGGAGGCTGCATTGGTGAGAGCCCTAACAGTATCTAGGATGTGACGGAGTTTACATTTAGCTCGTCCATTTTGTTGTGAGGTGCCAGCACAAAAGGTATGAAAAATAGTTCCATAGTATTTAGGAATAGTAAGAAAATCAGTTTGTCTATATTCTCGTGCATTGTCAGAACGAAATACCTTAATAGCTTTAGAATACTGAGTCTGAATCATTTTAGCAAAATCACGATATATTGTGAGAACTTTAGAACGATTTTTCATTAAATAAATCCAAGTGTAACGAGAAAAATCATCGACAAAAATAACAAAATATCTTGACCCCCCCACTGTGGGTACAGGAGAGGGCCCCCATACATCTGAATGAATAAGATCAAACGTTGCAGAAGCAATAGACTCACTATTATTAAAAGGTAAGGCAGGTTGTTTGCCAAGCTGACATGGCATGCAATCAAATGGACTGGAAGAAACTGAACCTAATAGACCTCTAGATACTAAGGTTTGAATATGAGGAAGAGAAACATGACCTAGACGAGAGTGCCACAACTCGATGGAGGCAGAAGCAGCAATAACAGGGGCGGAGACTGATGAGGACGGAAAGTGAAGGGAAGTAAGCTCAAACAACCGTCCAACCTTACGCGCGGACCCAACGATCTGCCCCGTCCGAGAATCCTGCACAAGACAACCACGAGAAGAAAAGAACAGGTTTAAACCAAGTTCGGTTAGTTGCCCAACAGATAAAAGATTAAGATGCAATTTAGGAACACAAAAGACATCAGAGATAGATAAGTTGGGAGAAGAGATGGAGCCGACATGACTAACAGTCATGGCGGAGCCATCAGCAGTGGTAATAGTAGGTAAGACAGGAGGAGTGTGGGCACTTGTGAGGTGAGGATTGTCCGTCATGTGATTGCAGCAGGCAGAATCTAAGAACCATTCAGAAGAGATACCTGGTGTCATAGAAAGAGTAGAATTGGATGCACTGGAAGACAGAGCTTGAACCTGACTGAAAAGGGCTTGCAGATCTGCTATGCTGTAAGTAGGTGTAGTCAATGAGATAGGATCAAAGGATGCAGCATCAGATGATGGTACAGACTCAGAGGCAGTCAAGGCTGCAGAGCGCTGAAGAATGCCGGCACGCATGTTACATCGATCAATAGTGTGACCGCGATGCTTGCAAAAGGCACAAATAAGATGAAAACTCTTCTGATTTGATCGCCTGTGAATAGGCTTAGAAATTTCACTTTGAGCCATAACGAAACCTCAACTGCAAAAATAGACCACAAAAATGAAATCAGCGTGAAAAACTGGGTAGGAAGCACCTGGGTTGCAAAAAGTCAATTCTGGAAAAAGTCAACGCTACTGGTCAAAGTCAACGCTGGTCAACATAAAAGTCAACGGTCAACGCTGGTCAAAGTCAATGCCTGAAGTCAATGGGCAACGCGGTCAAAGTCAACTAGGGCTGACATGGATTAGGGCTGACGTGGTAGAGAGGAGTCCTGGCGCATGGGGGCGCGTGCAGGAGAGTGAATGCGCACCGGATCTTCAGGCGGCACGTGAGAGCGCGTCCGGTGTCAGAATCCGCCGTTTCTTGTGCCGTTGAGTCAAGCGCCCCGAGAGCTTTCCAACGGTACCTGCGGTGTAATGATCGGAGTCCGGGAACGTCAGATCCCAGGGTGGCAGTGGATCCTTTTGGCGATGAATCAGCTTCTTGACAGCGCGACGATCGGATTTCGGACGGGGGAGGTGCTGGAGATAGGTGAGACAGCTGAATAACGCCTAGAAGGACTTAGAACTGCACAAAATTAGAGCCTTAACTCTGATATCATGTTAAAGTCTGAAAGTGTGTATTGTATTATGTGAATGATACAGTACAAGAGAGAGCCTTTATATAGGCAGAGGTGAGAGTAATGCACAAGTAATAAGAGTGCTATACAAGACAGTGTATTGGGCCTAAGACCCATTGGGCTTATATTCTAACAGTTATATATGGTGGTTTGAGGATTGTTAATAAGTTAACATGACTGGAAGGAAAAAAAGAAAAAAGAAATTGCTGATTGGAGTCATTCTTGCACATTAATGCGAGGAATTTCTCAAGAGGGACAATTTCCCAAGGTCTCATTGCTTATCATGAAAACTCACTTGATGTCTTAAAATCTCTTAAAGCCCAACCAAGTGAGTCCTGGGAAAAATCCCTAAGCCAACACCAGGCCTAAAAAGTGCTTAGATCGAAACATTGTTTATATCTCGCACCCCATCTTACCTCATTAATCAACCAGTAATATGTACCGATCACACCTTGATGGGGTGCTTAGATGAAAGTGACCGACAATGAGTCTCGAGGGGACAATTTCTTTATCCATCAAGTTGTGGATATTTAAGAATATTAAAATTCACAATCTGTGGATGTTGATGTCCACAGTTTGTGGATATATGTCTGCACCTAAACGATGTGTGAAATAATATTTTCTCTAATTGGAAAGGGACTAGCAATCAGAGAAAAATAATATTATGATTATTGGTAAATTTGTTGGCTGCATTTTACTCATCACGTTCAATATATTTACATAGTTTCATGAGTGATGGTGCTAGTGACTCTTTTCTTATTTAATTTTCCCCTTCAATTCTTTTGATTTGCAGGAACCATACACTCGTACCCGAGAGAATCCATATTTCAATGGTCTGTTAAAAGGTGATGATCGGGCTCGTATCTTCAATTTTCATCATCAAGGAAGCCTTGGCGACCGGAACATTTCTCGGTCCACATCAGATATTGGTGGCAGAAAACTCATTTCAAATATGTCTGGAAAGGACATGGGCTCGGCCTCACCATTAGAAGATTCACTGCTCTCAGATAACAACATTCTCGAACCTTTCGATTTTGACTTTGGAGGAATTTTCGGCAGCCAGACCGGGAGCATTTCTCGATCCACATCTGATATTGACGTCACAAGAAACACAAAAATTGATACAAAAATATCTGAAAAGGTCAAGGACTCAACACTAGAAGATTCATTCTCAGACATTATTTTCGAACCTTTTGATAATGATCAGAAGCCTTCATCTGGTAGATGGTCAAAGATTGTTAAGACAACTTCATTTGCATTCCCAAGTAGTCAATCAGACTTAAGCTATGACCTGAAGGGTGCTCAAAATCATGCAGTGCATGGCCCTAATCTTACAGTTTCAACCTTTGAAGAAAATGATAAATACCATACTACTTCACATGATATGGGAAGGCCGGTATTTGAAAAATCATACAGCATGGCAAAAAGGAAACCAAGCTTAGCAAGGATTCCACTTCCTCAGTCTGCAGCAACATTTTATAATGGGAACTCACCAGCAGAAGTGGAAATTGTTGAATCATGTGAAAGCATTAATAGGCTAAATATGTATTTGAAAGCCAGAAAGGATGATGTCAAAGCTGGTGTCCCAGGAAAATTCTTACATGCAGTTATAGGGCAAGATATCTCAGGTAAATCCCTCTTCTCAACTCTTATATCCTCAGTCCCCTTAATTCTCTTGCTTTTTATTTTTATTTTTATTTTATTTTAAATGCATATATGAAAGTGAAATTTACGTTTTGATTGAATTTTGAGGGTGCATGGGACTATTCTTCAGCATAGAGTATGTGATCATGCAACTTAGATTTCTTGGCCACAAGGCAATGGTTAGGTTCTTGATTCCATATACTGAAGCCAAACAAGTATAAATCCATACGTATCCTATTACTTTATAAAGAAAAGATTAACTACGAGAAGGAAGAAAACAGAAACATTAAGAACATATATATGTGATAAAAGTCCTTATGAATACATTGTGATAGGCAACCAATATTTGAACCAGTTATAAAATAATGTTTTTCCAACTTAACGTAATCTGACTATTTTCAGATGTGGGATTAGTTGCTTCAACCATCATGTACGCCTTCTACTTGAATGAAACAAGCAAGAGCGACCAGTTGTGCACTGTACCTGTCATCAACATGAAGAGGGCAGACCTAAGTTCTCATGCTGAAATCAAATGGTTAATTGAATCATGTCAAATTGATCAGTCATCCTTAATATTTGTAGATGAGGTTTGTTATTTATATTTGAATCCTTAATTATTATGGTAATGCATGGAGTAACTCATGCTACATGTTTCTGATTTATCTTATTCATTATAATAGTTAAAAAAAAAAAAAAATGGAAGCAATTAGCTAGATACAATCTTTTAATTGTATGAAATTTTGCATCCTGAGTACCAACAACTTGTCAAGAGTCATGTAGCTCAACTGGTTAATACCTTTTAGTGTTCTTCAAATGAGATATCCAGGGTTCAAATCTCCTGTTCTCCAACTGTCGAATTATCAACAAAAAGTACCAGAAACTTGATTAATTTGCTTCCTCAATCCCCCCTAAATGTTTGATCCTAAAGTAAAACAATCATGTTGTCGAATCCTTTCAAGTGTAAATCATGCATTTAATTCATTCTGAAATTTAATTGTTTTTCCTTTCTCTTACCAGTTAATTTGTAGTAAGGTCCTGAACTTGTTTTCAAATCTAGTCTCTGCATGTGATGTCCAACTAAAACTTGGTCTTATTTTTGAATTCTGAAATATTGAGCAGATTGACTTGTCATATTATGACCGATTTGGGAGTCTTAAGGTAGTTCTACTAAACAGCCAAAAGCTTCCGAATAAACAAGAGGTATTTATTAGAAAATTTAGCTATAATTTTACTCTAAACCATGAGATCAAATGATGGATATTTTTGGTATATTCCTAAAACAGGCATTACAGGAAGCGGTAGTAGAAATCTTCTGTTGCAGAAAGGTGTGTTTAGTTGCTTCAGTGTGGTTGGCTTTCTACTTTACCTTGATACTTCTAAAAGTCTTCAGAATAAGAATATACCTTCATTGATTCTCTATCCTTTTTTCAGGGTGAGAGTACTGCATATCCTTGGGTTGAGACAGTTACTGTAGGAGAGGTATAATTTTGTATTCAATGTATATATGCTCTTCATATTTAGTCATTATTTATTTATTTTCAATTAGAAATGTCACCAAAGAGAAACCCAGGTATAATTTGTTTTAAACCTCTTGATATCATTGTAATTCTATCTGGTACGGTTCCATTTATTTATATGCAGGAATGTTCATGTTGTACACTTATTGCTGAGAAATTTGCATTGGCTTCACCTGAGATTTTGGCTGGGCAAGGATTCAGCAGACTTTTGGTACTTCGTGTTATTTAGCTTTGAAGTTTTCAAATTCACCCACCCTCTCTCAAAACCCCATTTTCAAATTGGATTTTTTTCTTTTTTATTTCCTTAATGTAACTTTTTATCTATATCATAATTGATAGACTATTAATTATTTTATATGTCAAACTTTATTTAAAAAGTAAAAAGAAAATATTTCATGTTTTATGAATGTGTTTTAAAATTTCAAAACCCTATAAAGGAAAATAAATGTTGATGAAAAAATAATAAAGTAAGAGTTTTAAAACCTTTCAAAAGAATAGAAAAAGAATACCAAAACCTGTGTATTTATTTTTTTTATTATGAATACCTTTCAAAAGAATAAAAAATGATAAAAGAAGCTCAAAATTTTAATATAATAATTTATTTTTTCCATGAAAACATGTGTATTAATAATAAAATATAAGAATAATTACACGATAAAATTCAAAGTTTAATATTATTTTAAAGTTGAACTCTAAAGTTTAATATTATAATTTTAAAATATCACAATTTGATCATTTTATGAGTTTATATCAACCAAAATATCAAAATTGAAATGAGTTGTAATTGAGATTTTTCTGACTACTAAAAATTCTTTCATATGAATTCTAAGTGGAATATTGACATTAAAATAAATAAATAAAATCACAAAATGGATTATTTACGTATTAAAAAAAAAACTCTAAAGGATAAACACAATATAACAAATATGTTTTTATTTTAGATTTTGTTGTGTTAAAATATTTTTTTGTATTCACATGAAATGTTTTTTATTATTGGTCTCAACTCTCAAGTACTCATGTGCATGTGTATATCGCTTATAAATTTTACCCTTTTAAATCAAATCCTTGCTTTAGCATTGCTTATGCATCATGTTTATTACAAAACCCTACCAAGAGATTTTTTATGCACATAACTAACTCTCCCGGTTAATTGTATTTACGTACTATAAGCAATATTTTCCCATATCAATTCTTTTGATTTTATTTTTTCTATTTACCCCTTTTGCTAACTAGAGAAATGATAGCTTGGAGCTAACTTTGTCTTCCATTGTCTTAGATTTGATAGTTTCCCTATTTTCCTATTTGCTTGTAGTTAGCTGGCATTTTCATAGATACTGGAAACCTAACTAATCCGCGTTGTACCTCGAAAGATAAGTACATGGCTACTATTGATCAATGGTGCTGGTCGCTTTGGATGCAATGGTTTCTACCAAATATGTATGCATGTTTATTGTGCTTTTCGAATTTTTATGAACTTTTCAGTGGATTTTTTCTTTCGTCTTCTAAGGCTAGCTTATCTAAGATATTTGTTGTATCAAATTTGCAGTGAAATACAAAATGTATGATGTGTCTGATCTCAAAATTGTCGACATCCTGCACAAGGATTTCAAAAAGTGGAGAAGATCATTAGGTCAGGACTCGTGCTAACCTTTGATTTTGTTGCCTGATATATATGCAACTCATCAGTTTTTTAAAGTTGCAAACAAATTTTGTTAGAAGCAATACTTCAACTTCTAACATCAATTATGTTATATAATATTGTGTTCTCCATATTTAAAGGTGACCCTTAAGATGACATCAAAGCATCAAACCTATTTATCAATTAATCTTACTAAGAAGATAAACTACAAACTAATTAGGAAAAATTGTATTACTTTTTGTTAATTGCATGCCTATATCATGTGTCTTCTTCATGCATGTATCTTGATATTCTCAATTGTTTGTGTGTGTTTTTGTGTATCTTCATGCATGTATCTTCAATTCAACCCCCAAATGTAATTACAAGATCTTGACACAATGTAAACATGTTCAGCTCTTCTAAAACATCTGCAGATTTGTCATATACACAAATTCTTTTCTACGCTTTTACTTTTATATGTTACTTCACCTGGCTCTTGACTACTACTGGTTATGTATATGATGCATTTTCATGAAATCTTATTCATGCAAGATATTTATATGGTATTATACTCTTCAATTGCATCCCATTGACATGGAAATTGTTATTTCAGGAAAGCCAGATGCTGCTGGATCAAGATCAATGGCTTTACATGTAGGAATGAGTTCTATTGGAATTTCAATTGCAGAACTTCTTGCTCACGAATATACTTCATCTCAAGAAATCAAAAATTTCCAGAGTGAGTAATTGATTACATTTCCACTATCAATCAAATTGTTAATAATTAACATTGTTAGCCAGTGAACTCTAACTCAAATGACACTTCTTCCTCCCATAATAATAGGATAAAGGCCGAAATCATGGGTTCAAGACCACTAGACACGTGTGTAACTTACCATTAAAGATTTACCATTGTTATTTTTGTCTTAGCTTTTCTGCAAAGTGACTTATAACTAGAAAATTCTTTCTTCTGTTTCAAGAAACTTATTTAAGTGCTTTACTACCACTCTCTCAGCTTTTCATATTCACATATTGGAGTTTCCTATATAAGGTTCATTTGTATTGTATTTAATGTCTAGGCTGCTTATTAACCTATAGCATTATCAACTAAGAAAAATTAATATGATCTTAGAAAAAAATGCAAAGATTAATATTTCCAAATAGAATTCATACAAACCAATCTATGATGTCATCAACATTTTTAAGAAAAGCACTCATGTGCTCACATTGGCATGCTCTTTGCTTTTACACTTTCTCCCCTGCACATCTACCTTAATAATTTCCTGTAAATAATCTCTGACATGAAATGTTCCATATTCATGATCTGCAAGCCTTCAATTGATATTAGAAATTTAGTTATAATTATAAATCTCTTTTTGTTTTTGTTCAATTATGTTATTTTCATCTCCATTTGGCTGAATTAATATTTGGATTCTAGTTTTGGAAATAACATTTATGATTGAGCTTTTCTTCTTCTAATTTTTAGAGACGGAGAAACTTCGGCTACTCATGATTGTTTCCGGATATTATGATGCACAGAAAAACTTCAAGGTTTGAGACAGTCTTGTTTCCTACTTTGTTTTTCTCTCTTCTTGTTATGGTTTCCAATTTTGGGTCCCTCATTTTGCATTCCTGCAACAACTTCTTTTACAGTTTGTCCTAATGGTCTAATGGTTTGTGTAGTTTCCAATAATGATCATGAAGATACTCACTTAACATGTAAATCTGTGGTAACTTCCATTAAGAGTTCTCCATCAACCAGGTAACTTGTGTGAGAAGTCATACATGTCATTGAATTCAGTTAACCGTTCACATGTAAATGGAAAAAACCATTAATTTTGGGAATTAATGTGGCAATCTACCTAAATGACATGGGCGAGTCACATTTGAAGCCAGATGTAAGGTTTTTAACATATATAATAACTAGTCGCGAACCTGTGCAATACACGGAAAGCTAACAAAACTGAGATCTAAAGAAATATTGGGATGTTTTCTATTTTTATTGAATATGTAAATTGGTTCTTTGTAGTTTGAGAACTTGCTTCGATGTATGAAATGCTTTTAAATAGAAGATGACGTTAATAATATGCTACGTGTAGCAATTTTGTAAGATAGCATTTAAATTATAAAATAAACAATCATATTAAATTAAAACACAAAATAGACTACCATCTAATAAATATTGTAATTATATTGGAAAATTTATATTTCTATTTATGTGAATGTTTTGCAAGTGTAATTTGCAGAGATTTTTGTATTTAAAGATTTAAAGAATTCTTTGTTTCTTCTTCTTCTGTTGCTCCGCATATAGGCAACAAATAATTCTTTTCGTTCTCCGTAGTTGCAAATGTTGTTGTGAGTTGGACATCGTTATCATTTGAAGCGGCACTCATATAAGACTATCAATAGACTATGTTTCTCCGTATCACGATGTATATATAAGAAAAATATGAAAAGTGTAATTATTTTTTAGTAATTGTAATATAAAAATAATTACTTCAATTATTTATTTTAATTTAACTTCCATGTTAATCCATTTGATATTTTACCATCATTGTGTACCAAAAAAAAAAAAAAAAAATAAAAATAAAAAACCAAGTTACATAAGTATTCATGGGAATGCTTATATACGATCAACATTATGGGTTAGTTGGCTTAACTTAATTGTTTCTTCCTTCAAGCAGCCAAACAAAAGAATCAAATTTAAATTTGTAGCATCATACTTTTACCACAAATAAGTTATAAAACATGCTATCTTGATTATCTCAATCATTGCAAATTTAAAGTTGTAATTGATTAGTTCTAATGTACTAAATTTCCAATGATGTTGTACCAAATCTGTGAATTTCTCTTTTGTGCTTTGTCTAGTTCTTCCTATTGGAAAATCTTGAGTTGGTAGGAAATTCAATGTCTTAGTATAGTGTTTGCTGCTTGTCAATTCTTACTGCAGAAACTATGCAAAGGAACTGTTGTTGGTTTATCAGTGACAGAAATGGTCACTTCAAGCATAACTGTTGTTATAGGTCACTCTCTCTCTCTCTCTCTCTCTCTCTCTCTCTCTCTCTCTCTCTCTCTCTCTCTCTCTCTCTGTACGGACATGGGCATGTGAACATGCATGTGTTCATAAAAATAAACACACACAACCCCTATTTATGTATGCATTTTTGTGTGGAACTGTAGTTAGAAAAAAATGGAGTAAAAACTTGGCAAGATAGTGAGTTTTTTTCATTATTGTATTTGTTCTGACTGTAACAGGCACAACCATGAATTACTCAACAATGCTGCGATTCTTTTCCCTGGTGTTGGTTGCTTCTTGATTACGGTTTGTCTTGGCTCTTGTGTTCACGCATCCAATTCAGCTGACAATAAGGAAAAGCTCAAAACTTTGTCAAGTGATTATAAATTTGGAACTGAGTATACCTCTTACTTTCATACTTATAAATGAAATTGTGTTGCTTTGGACAAAGGTTTCTTTTGTTGGTAATAAGTGTTGCTTAATTGATTTGTCTATATGGTCTAAATCACTCATGGAATCTAGAATCTGCATTGTTTTTTAAACTCTTACCTTTCTATGTGGTTCATTTTGGATTCTCTTCTGTTATTTCTTTTTGCTTCTATAGATAACATCAGAAAAAGAATATAATTGTTACAGTGTGTATGTTAATGAATAATGAAGCACCTGCATAGGACTACATGAATGAAAAGCCTAGAGACAACCAATTTATGATAAGCAGCAGCCAATAATGTATAAAAAAAGGCACAAAAACCTCAAATTTAATAAAACGAAGCCATTTATTTTTCCTTTTGGGAAGCCAAAATATTCGTTTAGGAGTATGTTCTGTTTTCTGCAAAGGAAATGCATCTGTTAATTTTCTTTCTTAATGCTTATCTTGATGGTTGTTTTTCAACATGACAAAACTCACATTTTAGTCCAAAAGAAGATTCAAAATGATTTTTCATTCATGACTATTAGTTATAATCTATATAGACAGCTTTACAGAGATTTAAAGATGAAATAATTACTCACCAAGGTGGGGAAGAATACGTTTTTTTAGAGTAAATCAAACAAATTCTAGAGTGAGTAAATCATTTTGTCAAACATATGGTGTGCATGTTCCAAATGGGAATGAAAAAAGATGTTTGGCAACATGAATCCACCCAAAATTTACAGAACCAAAGAAAATAATAATTATGCTAGAATCGAAAACCCAAAGAAATCAAAACTAATTGTTGGTGTTCCAAACAACATTATAGAAAATTGTAATATCAGAACATCATAAACATCAAGTTAATGATGAATTCCATAGTAATCAACTCATGAGTATTACATAGCATAGGAATATACAAAATCGCAACAAACTATTTAAACATGAGAGTAACAACTACAATAATTATGATGCCATTTACAATATTTAAACATGTTGTCATTCCTAGATGCCAATCATTAAGCTACCACTAATTTTTTATGCCTTAGTTAAGGCTTCATATTCAAACAATTTATCAAACACATCCAATTTATCAAACACATCATTGTCGGGCTCTTCTTTCAGACGATTTAGCAAACACGTCAAAGGCATACCAAAGGTGCACCTGGAATGAAAGAGAAGGAAAGATAACCATCAAATTCCAATAATAACAAACATTGAATTCCAAAAATCAGAATCACAAAGTAAAACCCAAACCCACGCTTTTGTTTTGTGCCGAGAAACATCAACCACCTCCCTTCTCAGTTCCCATCCCCTACTCTTTGTGTCTCAGTTGCTAGTTTGGATTACATTGGATGTTGGATCTCGTTCTTATCTGGCAAAGTAGTACAACCGGGCAAAGAAGAAGAAAAGAAAAACCACAATTGATGATACATGTTTGCGACTGTTCTTCTCTCAGTATAAATCACCGACTAACTGACTGGAATTAAAGAAGAAATTCCACAAACCTTTCCCTCATTAGTCAAATTTCCGTATTTTAGCCACAAACATTGACAAAGCGACTGAAACAAACAAAATCGAAAAGAAAAAAAAAATAGAGGAAGAACTCACCTTACCTTGGGTTCGTAGAAGTAAATCAGCTGAGAGAGAATTTCTCTCTTAGAGAAAAACTATTTAAGTAGAGGAATGGTAAAGAGAGAGAGAGAGAGCAACGGTTACTGAGATCGTGGTTGTAGAGAGAACGTCATCGAGGAAGGGATTGGTAAAGTGGGAGAGAGAAAGTGATTAATCGGGTGTAAATTCATACTAAAAACAAATTAAAAATAATAATGAATGATGTGAAAAATTGGGAGGGAGCAAAAAGTGATGTGTTAAAGTTTTAGAAAGTCAATAAAAAGTAAAAAAAAAACTTCGGTTTTACATATAGTATAGATAGATATTCATGGTAGTTTTTTGCACCTATTCCTTAATGCCAAAAATTTGTAAAAAAACTAAGAAAGATAAGTTTCACTAGCCTATATGACACGTTACATGCTCATTCACAGTCTTTTGGGTCAATGCATTTTTTCAATTCAGTATGGGGTTAAAACATAGTTGTATGCTGTTTGTGTAGGTCTTCGAGATGAGATGAAAGCATTCAAGGTTGACCAAGTAACATCAAGGAAGACTATTGAACGCCTTTTAGAAGAGTTTGGTGGGGCATCAAAAGGCTAGCATGGGCCATGGATCAATGGCAAAATTTGTGTTCAATGACAAATTGTTTATTTAATGTTCATCTATTTTAATAGATGGTGAAGAAAAAAAAAATATGTAAATTGATCAATTGCGCTTGCACATTTTGAAAGCTCAAATGTAGGCAATGCATATTAGTGGGATTGAATTAGGGTGATTATTAGAGTCATTTGGTTAAAATTTGTGTTTTAAGTACAAATATTAAAAACTTGTGTTTGTGAAACAAGTTTGAAAGCTACATATGGTACTTCTACTTATGCTTTCAACTCATCTTGAGTTGAATACGATATCTTCATTTCACTTGAAAATGCAAATAATTCATTTCATCGTTAAAATTTTATTTCCTATCTCTACTAGTGTACATGATGTCACATTATTTAAAATTTAAAATTTAAAATTACGTGATACTAGATTAACCTTCAGATTTTTAATATGTAATTTGAATAATGAAATAGATCCACTATCATAAATCCCACATACAATATTGGAATTGTACTAATCAACTTGTCCTTAACAAAAGCTATGGGTAATAGGAATTTCAACATATTTTTTTTACCTATACCCGATTTTGACTCAACCTGAGTCACAACTTGACTTAACTTGAACCAACCATGACTCAAAAGATTTAAAATGATAGCTTGAATAAAAACCATACATACACATGATCGATGGTGCATATACATGGTTGGTGCATGCGTATGTATCTGGCAATAGAATCACAAAAACAACATTTCTTAAACCTAAACCTAGTGGGTCTAAAGTTTAAAGGGTATTTTGAGGATTTTGTAAGCTCCCACAGCCCTCAAGTGACCTATGAAAACTTCCAAGTCCAAGAAAGCAAATCATAACATCTCTTACATTCTTTCTCTTTGAAAACTCTGTCAAATTTTTTTTTTGAAAAGTCTTATTGAATTATATTTTTTTAGTTTACTTATGTTTGTGAAAATGAGAAAAAAGAGAGGAATATGGACTATGAAGAGCAAAAAATAGATATTAACAAATAAATTGTGTTATTTATTGACCAATTGTTTTGTACCAAACACAAAAATAAAAGATAAGAAGTGCTTAGTAGCATGGGCCGAGTTGGTGCTTGGTCCGGCCCGAATGAATTGCCCATGTCTCTCTCCCCACTCGCTTTCCTTCATCTTCTTCATTATTTCGGTCTGTACTGTGCAGATTCAGAATAGAATAAAATAGATCCGATCCATTTCCATGCCAACGAAACGACACCGGACAGCCTGAAAAACAAAATTCAGTGAATGGATTGCATTTTTCGAACTTGAAAACTCATTCTTCTTCTTTTTTCTCTCATTGTTGGAAAAAGCTTAAACCGTAAATGCTGCTTCTTCTTGTTCTAACAAGATCTTGAAGATGGAATCGCAGCCTTCCCGGCAATCGGGAAGGTACACGTCATCTTCGTCACAATTCGAAGAAGAAGCAGTATCCGAAGATTCTCCCACACTGAGAAAATCAAATTCCGATGCCGCTGCTGCTTCTGCAGCAAGTAGCCAGAGCTTATCCTCAATCCTCAACAATCCACACGTCGGCAAATCTGATTGGTGGTGGTACTCTTCTTCATCTTCCTCTCTCACACCACCGGAATTCGCACCGTTGATCTCCAAGTCCGCCTCCGAAGTTTCCCGATCCGATTTCCTTCCTTACTTGTCTTCCGTCTCGGAGCCTTATCATCGATTCGAGGACATTCGCAACCACGCCACCAAGGATTTGGACAGCATCGGAGGCCAAGGCCAAGGTGAAGCCCTCGTTGCTTGCTTGCGTGAGGTTCCTGCGCTTTACTTCAAGGAGGATTTCGCATTGGAAGATGGCGCGACGTTTCGCGCCGCGTGCCCCTTCTCGAACGTGGCCGAAAACCTTGTGCTGCAAGATAAGCTTTCTCAGTACCTGGACGTGGTGGAGCTTCATCTCGTCAAGGAGATCTCGCTCCGATCGAATTCGTTCTTCGAGGCACAGAGGCAGCTTCAGGACTTGAATCTCAAGATCGTCGAAGGTTGCTCGAGGATACGCGAATTGAAGGAGACGATTAGGCTTTTGGATGTGGATCTGGTTCACTCTGCCAGAAAAGTTCAAGACTTGAATTCCAACAGGACCAACTTGTTGGCTCTTCAAAGCAAATTCACTCTCATTTTATACGTCAATCAGGCTCTCTCTGCGCTTAAATTGGTACTTACTTTGGTGTTTGATTATGCTTAAGATTATGAATTTTTGAATTTATATGGTATAAGTGATATATATTTTTTCCTGTTATACAGCTTGTTGCATCTGCAGATTGTGCTGGAGCTTTGGACATTACGGATGATTTGCAGCATCTGCTGGTTAGTATGCTCTCAACTTCATGGGCAGTAACTGAACTCGTAATGTTAGCTTTCTCTTATTTGTGAAAATTTACGATTCTTCGAGTTAGGTGTGTTACTTAATCGAATCGTAACTCAGAGATGTAGTCTTTGTACTGTTACACTTTAGTTGAAGTTTCTGCTATATCAATTAGTTTTCAAAGGGATCTCTTATGATCGTCATTGTTGAGGATGTTGAGTCCGTAAAGAATGTCAGAGAGCAGAGTGATTTGAGTTGAGGGCTGAAATTGTATTCGAGGATTTGATCGTTTAGTATAGTACATCAAAATTGTTTAGCAGTAGCCTATGTGGAAACTGTAGAAGCATAGTTGGTGGATTTGCCAATTGCTAAGGATTATGTTCCTCCCTATTGAATTAGGTTTTTTTTTTTTGATAAATAATAATGTTTTATTGATCAAAATAGGCACCAGAGTACATTAGGTCATGTACTCAGGAGAACCCAAGAATTACAATCTTAAGGAACAATGATTTAAAAACTCAACAAGGGAAGTAAAAGAAAATAATCCCGAAGCTGACCCTTATTGAATTAGGTTTATACTTAAATCGTTGACAAGATATTTAATTCCTAAATCATGCGTTCTTCTTGTTCTGGTTTCCCGATGTGGCAATGATGGAGGATGGGAATTTAGAGTTGTATAAAGCTGTCTACAGCATTTTCAAATAAATGGGTTGTGGTTTAGGAAGTGTGTTGGGCTTAGAGTTCTTAGGGGTGGAAGAGTGGGTTTAGCATTTGTGGTTCAATTATAGGTGGAAAATCTCTATTTTCTTTTGGCAGCTATGTCACTGAAATTAAATATCTATATCACAGGAATATCTGGACTGTGGCAGTGTGGCTGCTTTTAGGGTTGGGGACGATTGGAGTTGTGGAAGTGGGGTTTGAAGTTTGACACGTTTCCTTCACAAGGGCTGGCTGTAGTCTTAATAGGTATTACCTATAAAAAAAAAAAAGTAATCTTAATAGGTATAACGACATTGCAGAAATCAAAGAGAAAAAGATTAGGAGTGAGGAAGGAAATACTCTTGGTCTCTTATATTTCTTTAGGCATCAGACTCCAGGGCGATGGTTAAGTCGTGCAATCCTCCATTGCTTCACTACAGAGAGCTCCATTGAATTGCAAGAGTGGTAGTGGACAGGTGATTGTAGAGAAACTTTGATGTCTAAAACCAGGCTTGCAACTACTAACTATGTATTGCATAAAGGACTTCTAAAACAATGAAGAAATGCCAAATTTGAAAAATACCCATTATGTTTGAAACATTTTTTTTTTTGATTGGCACCAGATGTCCGAAGCATTTGCTCTGACTAATCCCGGGGGTGCGTAGGCCCTTGGCAAGGGGTTGCCCACAAGTGCACCTTGGGTAATTCAAGGGGCAGTTAAATTCCCCCAGTCTAATGGCCCCAAAGGTTGGAATGCACCTAAGAGGTGTTGAACCTTGGACCTTGTAGGAAGCATACCACCAAGACCAAAGCCTTCACCACTTGGGTCATCCATTATGTCAAAAACATGAGAAAATTTAAATGATGTCAAAGCATCAACTTAGTAACATTATGAAAACTTGGACTTGCACACAATACAGAGGGCTCACTTGGAGCCTAAAAATCAAACTTGGAGCATCTTTCCAGATTTAGGCCAAGCTCTTTCTCAAGCCTTCTATAGACTGCATCAGATTGAGGATTAGTTGTGGTTAATACTAGATATCATATGACTTCTTTCTTTTTATTTACTTTAGTGGCTTATGATGTGGTTGTTCTGTATCACAACGTATGAGTAGTTCCATATTATTTATTTATTTTTGATAACATTAGAGAACTTCACTCAGAGAGTTGCACGTCACATTTTTATTTTTGTGTGTAAGTAGTTTGGGTAGCTGTATTTAATGTACATAATTTTGATCTTGAGAGTTTCAGTTCTTGTAATTTTATTTGTAGAATCTCTTAGATGTATTTATTCCCCCCCCCCTCCTCCCTCCCTCCCTCCCTCCCTCCCTACCTACCTATAACTTGCTTGTTAGCATCAATAGGTTATTTGCATCTTCACATATAAGACTAGAAAGTAGACAAAAATCTTCTCAACTACTGCTTTCATTTTTCTTACTGATTTTCCTTATGTTTGATAGGATGGGGATGAGCTTACAGGTTTACACTGTTTTCGTCACCTTCGAGATCATGTAGCAACTTCAATAGAGTCCATTAACAGGTACATGCTTTTGGATATGGTGAAATTGGTTGTTAGAGGAAGATGTGCCACTGTCTCCGTTGCTTTAGAGTCTCTTATTCACTTGTTGCTCCTTCCCTTTAAGATGTTTGGGATTTTTCTTTAGGGGGCCGCTGGGGGGAATGGGGATGGGGAAATATTTAATCCTTCTCACCAAATGTGGGACAAAGAATATAGCATATTCTTGGAGAGCTTTTATGCTTCCCCCCCCCCGTCTTTTCCCCCGGGGGATGTCAGTAAACTTGGTCTCATGGTGCATGTCCTTTCTTAATCAAATAGTGTTGTTAAAAGCAAGAAATTTGGCATGCCTCTATTTTGTGAAATTTTGAGTTTAACTGAGTAATACTGACAAACTATATTGCTTCTTTTCTACCAAAATATATACTAACAAATTCTTTTATTATGAAAATAAAATGAATGCAAAAATACAATTTTTGGTCATTGTACGTTTGTCACCGGTTCAATTTCGTCTATACATTTAATTATGTCAATTTCGTCCTTCAACTTTGAAAATCAATGTCCCTCAAGTATTAATTGTGTCAATTTCATCCCTCAACTTTCAAAATCAAATCATTTTATCCTTAGAAGTTGACTTGATTAAGCATAAAATTGACTTAATTTTTAAAGTTGAGGGATGAAATTGACAAAATTAAATGTATAGGGACGAAATTGAAATTCCCTTGTTGTTCAAGGAACAAAAGCATTGTTTGGCCTAAAATGCTACATCAATGTGTAGATCAATAGTAACAACTTAATTTTATTCTTGTAGCATTCTTTCAGCAGAATTTATGCGTGCTGCAATACATGATGCTGGAAATTTGGATGCAGTAATTTTGTCACAAGTGAAAGCAAGGGCTTCCATACCGACTAATGGGAAAGATGATGTAAGTTTAGCGTCGTAATTTTTTCTTTCTGCATTTCTTCTGTCTTATGGGTGCTTCTATATCAATTTATTTATTTATTTTTATAAATAACAAATTTTACTAGTATGAAAAACATGTAGCCCAAGTACACAGGGGGGGGGGGGTATACTAAGGGTACAACACAATGATCAATCAAATCTATAAAGGAGGAAAAATAAAAGTGCCTAACACTTTCATCCACTCATAAAAGATTGAAAAAGCAACAGTTTTAGATCTGGAATAATTCGTTCACATTCCTCAAAATTTGACCATTCCATTCCCGCCAAAGACACCACAGTAAGCTATTGGGGACAGCCTTCAAAATTTCTATATTCCGATGCTAACCAAATCTACCTTGCCAGCAAGGCAACATATCTAGGACACTATTATCAATTACACACACACACACACAGATATATATATATATATAAATTGATAATAGCGTCCTAGATACGTTGCCATATATGTGTGTGTGTGTGATACGACGCTATTATCAATTTTTTTGTGTGTGTGTGTGATTTGATCAGGACTTATTTTGTGTGTGTGTGTGTGGCAACGTATCTAGGACGCTATTATCAATTTTTATATATATAATTGATTGTGATTTTCAGGACTTATTTTGTGTGTGTGTGTGTGTGTGGCAACGTATCTAGGACGCTGTTATCAATTTTTATGTATATAGTTGAATGTGATTTTCAGGACTTATTTTGGGTGTGTGTGGCAATGTATCTAGGACGCTATTATCAATTTTTTTTATATATAATTGAATGTGATTTTCAGGACTTATTTTGGATGCAATCCGTGAACTGATAACTGAGTTGTGTGTGTGTGTGTGTGGGTGGCAACGTATCTAGGACGCTATTATCAATTTTTATATGTATAATTGAATGTGATTTTCAGGACTTATTTTGGATGCAATCCGTGAACTGATAACTGAATTGTGTGTGTGTGTGTGTTTAGTTTCGAATATTGAATGTGATTTTCAGGACTTATTTTGGATGCAATCCGTGAACTGATAACTGAGTTGACATGTTAGCAGGTTAACTTGGACGAGGAAGAGACCACTAATTTTCGAGATTGCCTTCTTCCTGTCATAATTGGATTGCTCAGAACTGTAAGTAATATTCTGAAATTGTCCTAAGATTATGTTTAGACAGATGATTATATTACTAGCCATTTTTGTTGTATACCTATATCATTTATCTTGTTTTTGATAATGTATTAAGAGTGTTAAATCAGCTGTGAATTGGTAACATCGATACCTGACTCTCCTCAAGCATGTCTTTTGCTGTAATTAAGACTTGATAATTCCATGACTCCTGTATCCATATTGATGCTTACTGGATGTTGATGCTTGTTGATTATTAAGGCTTTTATAGTTGTTGCTTTATATTTTTTCTTTAAAGAAGTTTTGTTTTTCATACTTCGATTATCAAGATGCTGTAATCTTTAAAAATTATTTGTGGTGTGTGCATTTTTTGTGCACATAGGAGCGCATTTCTTTTCTAATAAAACTTCTTATTACCTATCCAAAAAAAATTGTCTCCTCTAGGCTTATTCTGAATGATGTGTTTGCTGGTCTCATTACCCCACACCATAGTGTATATAACATGTATTAACTTGTTAAATTAGAAAAATGAGAATTTTTTAATGTTTTGTTTTGATATTATTATGTACAGAAGATGTGGATACTACAGATTTTTGCAATGTCGGTTAATTTTTTTTATTTCTTAATTTTTTTATAAGTAAGTATTTTGGTTAATTATAGCTATCCATCCTTAAACTATGGGAACATTTTCAATATGCATCTTAGATTACAAAATTTTGTCATTGCATGGTGTGGTACATTAAATTGGGTTGGTGATGGTAGTGGAGTGTCTTTTTGGTTTGATGTATGGTATGTAGATGAAACTTTAGCATCTTAATTCCCCGAGCTATTTCAGCTAGCTGTGGATAAACATGCTAAAGTTTCTGATTATATTGAGGTTGTCAATGATGTGTGTCTTAGTTTTGATAGATAAAGATGTATTTTATTAAGAAAGGACTACTCCGTGTGCATAAAAGATGATCCACCGTTTCCCAAACTACGCCAATATAAGCAACACCGACTCGCCAAAACATAGCCTCTTCTCATTAAACTATCACTGGTCAGAATCCTACCCCAAGCCGCCATCCAAACAAAGAAGGAAACCCTCCGAGGAGCCTTAATCCCCCAAATACTCTTCCAAGGGAAAGTCACACCCATAGGAGGTTGCAAAGCATTATAATAGGAGCGTGTATCAAAAACTCCTTTCCGATTCAAGCACCACCCCGACCCATTAGCACCTTCCCTTGATGGAATATTAGAGTGAAAAAGACTAAAGAAAGACACAACCACGTCCACCTCACAATCATTAAAGGCCCTAATAAAATTCACATTCCATTCGCAACCCAACTCATGCATTGGAGACACCAGCATGGAAGCAATGGAAGCATCTCGATGAAGAGAACACTTAAATAACACAGGTAAACCTTTCTCAGAGGGCGTTCTCCACACCATCGATCATGCCTAAACCGAACACGACTTCTTGTGCCAACATCGAACGCAGCATGCTTAGAGAACTCGTCATATACCCTAAAAATACTTTTCCAAAGACCAACCTCGGGTTCTTCTTATGAAGTCAAGGCTATATGGAACAGAACCATAGGGAGGATGGAACAGAGACTTGCTGGATAGAAAAAAAAAAAACTAAATTTATGAAGTTGATAAAAGCACTCTATTGAGTTCACTCACATAGTTTGTCTCTTTTTCCCATTGTTTAATGTGGACCATTTGGCGGGAACGTAATGCCGTACCTTTGAGGACATTGAGAACCCTATAGGGAAGATTATAGAACTTTGCCTTGGTTCTTTGTTTGATTGGTCTTGTGCTTGGGGCTTTTCTCTGGCACATTCCATAGGGGACTTTCTAGAGTCCCTCGCTTTTTCTATTTCTTCCAATTCATTGTAATTATTTAGTACGCTGTGTTCATACTTTATGCACACGGAGTCATTCTCAATAAAACATCTTATTACCTATAATAAAAAAAAAAAAAAAAAATTAAAAAAAAAAAAAAAAAAAACTTCTTGTGTATTAAGGTGGCACACCTTTTTTGTATTTTTCTAATACAGTTTTCTTACTTGTAAAAAAAAACCTTTTACCGTAGTCATTATATCTAATATGGAAAAAGGATTATCAGTTTGGGTTTTGGATATTCCAAATCTTGGATCAAAATGTATGTGTTCCATTGATGATTGAAACTTAATTTTGAAATTTTTTATTTAAGCGATTCTTCAGACAAAAATCTATTTTTATTTGTCTTTCAAGTATCTCTGATGAATTTAGAAGAAATATATGTAAAAAGGCTAAAAAAGCAATGAATTTTAGGAAAACAAGAAGGCTTAAGTTTTGTTGAGGACTAAATGTATCCTGTATTATTTGGGGAATTCTGCAGGAATTATAGATTCTGAATAATGAAAAATGATAAATGTACACTTCAATAAAAAGTTTGGGTTATGTTGGGCTCGCTGAATTTGTTTACGGAATCATCTTGACATGCTGGGTTGGATATATTCAGTATTTTCTTTTTTATCCAAGGACAATTGGGTGGTCTATGCTTTTAGCCACTGGTTCTAGATGCTTTACATGTAATCTTATTGTTGTCAATGTTGCTGACTACATCGTTATTTAATACATTCACCTTGATCCATTGAACACAATTATCTCCAATTTTTTCATGGGATTTATTATCTACTTTTAAATGGTTGAACTAGACCTGGATTTAATCTGCGAAACATCTCATGTTATATTATATTTACAGGCTCAGCTTCCCTCGGTGTTGAGGATATACCGTGATACACTTACTGCTGATATGAAAAATGCTATTAAGAATGCAGTTGCAGAGCTGCTTCCTGTCCTTGTTGCCAGGCCAGAGTTAGAGTTCACTCCTGGAGAGCGAACAGTTGATGCAGATGGTGAGAAGTTTATAATGTAATTAGCCTTTGATGTATATCACCAATGAGGCTCTTAATATAATAATTAGTTAATAATATACGTTTTCTATATGATCAAATCTGTGCCCACTCTTTTTGACAGGAACAAAAGTTTCTTTTGTGCTTTTGTATCTGTGTTCTGTTTATTTCAACCGTTTTGCACTTGTATGGTGACTCAGGTGGAGGTGCATCACTTGCAAGCAAGTTGAGGAGCCTGTCATCTGAAAGCTTTGTTCAACTTTTAAGTGCTATTTTCAAGATTGTACGGGTAATGTGCATATGACTATCTATGCATTTAAGTTGTTAAATTTTAACTGACCAGAACCAGAAAAAGAAAAATTGTTGAACATAATTTTTTTGCTTTAGATTCCAGACTAGAAACTGACCCCAACCCACAATTTTGCTACCCCAACTGTTTTCTGATGGACTGCATGAAGAGGCACAATGAGTGGCCTTAAATAAGAGCTCATATTTCGTGGATTCATTTTCTAATTAAACTTAGTGATGCCTTCATTAGAAAATATTAAGTCCTTTTTTATTTTATTTTTTAAATGGCATAATATTCTTTCTCCATAATATATTATGGTTAGACGGTAGTGAGTTGGCATTTAAAGATCCAAAACTGTCAATTACGATTAGGTTGCAGCTGGGAGCCCAAGGGGTATTATGTTCTGATTGTTCCAAGTAATATCGAAAATGACAAATGTATAAGTTCAACAAAAAAAAAAAGAGTTAGAAAAAGGATAAGACATGTATAAGTTGCTTTTAGGATTCTTCTAGTTCTTATTGAAAAAGTAGTAGTATTTGCTTATGTACACATGATCACTGGTATGATTAAAAGCTTCGTATGAACTTCTAACTTTCCTTATTAATTCCTATTTAAGTGATGTAATATGATTCTTTTCTTCTAGTGAATGCAGGCACATGTAGTGCGGGCGGCTGAAGTGAAAAAGTCCATTGAGTGGATCATGTCCAACCTTGATGGTCACTACGCTGCTGAGTCAGTTGCTGCTGCAATTGCACTTGGTGCTGCAGCTGCAGAAACATCTGAAGACAGTGATGATCAGGGTGGTTCGCTTCTGCCATATTCATCTCAGAGATTTGCCAAGGTTCCTTCATTTCAGGGAAAAGCAAATGATGCCACAAGTCCCTCAAATATGTCAAATTTCAGGTGAACACCTTGTTCCTTGGTTGTTTCAGTTTCGTAATGTTATTCGAATTTTCTTAAATATCCATTTTTGAGTTTTTAACACTGCCTGTGTCTGTGCTTAGTGTTATATATTTTGTTAATAATCAGTTCCAAACCTGCAAAAGGATGAGGGTTGCGGTAGGTTGACAGCCAACGTAATTTTAGTCACTTTATTATGAATGGATCCACTATAGATACATGTATGTTGAGGCGTCCCTTACTAGTGACACACTGCATCAGACCCCGTACGTAATGAAAGGTGGGCAAGGGTTAGCTAGAGTGTTCCATGTAAGTGATGCATTACATCGATGCTCAGATGTAGTGAGAAATGGGCAAGAGTTCCCGCACTTTAGTGGATGGTTGTGGATAAAGAAGTTAGTCTAGAATAATAGAATTTGTATAGGTACTTGGAATATAGGGTCTTTAATAGGGAAACTAGTGGATATAGTAGATACAATGACTAGGAGGAGAATAAATATTATTAAAGAGAGAGTCTTGTCCCACATTGACCAAGTATTATTGGATTGTGCAATTTATAAGTCATGGGCATCCCTCATCTCTCAAGGCGTCTTTTGAGATTGAGTAAGGTCCATTAGACTTTGAACATTCAGAGCCACCCCTTGGGTGATGGGCAGGTCTCCCCTCCTATTGTTGTTCACGTATTTGATGATCATGCCACACGTGATGGGGCATATTAAAGAGAGATTTTTATCTCACATTGACCAAATATTCTTGGGTTGTGCAATTTATAAGCTATGGGCATCTCTCATCTCTCAAGGCGTCTTTTGAGATTGAGTTAGCCCATTGGACTTTAACAAATATAATGTACCTTCAAGAGACTAAGTGGGTAGGTGAGAAATCTAGAGAAATTGCACACTATAGATTATAGTATAAAAAAAAAAAAATTGGGTAGGGATAATCATAGATAAAAGTATTAAAGAAGAAGTTGTTAAGGTTAGGAGGATAGGGAATAGTATGATGTTAATAAAACTTAGTTTAGGGGAAGAGACAATTAACAAAGTGCTTATGCTTCTCCAATAGAGTTGGAAGAATCCATTAAGCAAAAATTCTAGGAAGGAATTGATGAATTGATTCTCGGTGTACCAAAAAAGGAAAAGATTATTTATTGGAGGGGGCTTGAATGTTCATGTTGGAAAATATAGTGAGGGTTTTGAAAGAGTTCATGGAGGCCTTGGAGGTGGAATGAGGAGGTTCAAGCAGTAGTTAGATTAAAGAAAGAGCTATAGAAGCCTAGCTAGATGTAGAGACGGTGTTGCTTACGAAAATTATAAAGTGGCGAAGAGGGAAGCAAAAAAGGTTGTCCAAGAGGCCAGATTTAATGCTTATGATGAATTATATGAAATGTTGGGGATGAAGGATGGACAAAAGAACATTTATAAACTTGATGAGACAAGGGAAAAACAAGATATTTATATTGTGTCAATTGCATTAAAGATGAATATCAAAGAGTATTAGTAAAGTAAGAGGAGATTAAAGAAAGATGAAAAAGTTATTTTGATAAACTTTTTAAAAGAAGCAATACAACTGATTAGCGCAAATTGAGTAGCCCAATTGAGGATAGAAACTGTAGCTTTGGTCGAAGAATCAGGATGATTGAGGTAAATGACGCATTGAGGATGATGAAAACAGAAAAAGTTGTGGGACCTAATGAAATTCCAATAGAAGTTTGGAAGTACTTGGATGACGTAGTTGTAGGATGGTTGATGAACCATTTTAATAAGATCTTCAGTTTTAGCAAATTGCCTAGTGAATGAAGGAAAAGCACTATGATACATTTTTACAAGAACAAGAGAAATATTCATAATTGTCTGAATTACTGTAGAATTGAACATAGGTTAAGGCATGGAGTAACAATATTGGAGAAACAATTTGGTTTTATGCTAGGTCGATCTACCATAGAAGTTATTTTCTTAGACGATCAGGACAGAATAGTTTGGGAAATAGAAATAAGGGAAAATAATAGAAAAACATGATAAATTCTAAAGTATATTAAGTTAATTAAGGATATGTATGATGAAGTTGTAACTACTTTGAGAACAAGTGAAGGCATCACAAGTGTGTTTCGTATCACTATGGGTTTTGCAATGGTGATGGACACTAGATCGATTCAAGATGAAGTCCCGTGTATGCTTTTTGCAGCTATAGTTTTAGTGTATGAAACTATACATGGAGTTAATGCCATGTTAGAAATTTGGAGAGAGGCTTTAGAATCTAAAAACTTTCGACTAAATAGGGGTAGGTTGCGATGATGTTCAAGTGTTTCATGTTAAAAAAAAATTTCCTAGCCTAAAAGAAATGAAATTACTTGAAAAAAAGAAACCTTTTTTGTTTTAGAGGTTATAAGGTCAACAACAATGTTGCATGTGGTTTTTTATTTTATTTTATTTATTTTTAAATTCAATATATTACAAGCCAAACAAAATGCTACAGAAATTACGTATGCAATGGTTCGGGAGCTGAGTTGGGTCCCCAATTTCATTATGTGAAGGTATGAGATAGATGGTTGAAGAGGATCACACTCAGTGTTGTCAATGGCGAGCCGAGCACTCGCCTAGGTGCTTGGTTGAGGCGAGGCGCCACTAAGGCATCTCTAAAGCCTTTTGAGGTGAGGTGCCTTCAGTTAGTCGCTCACTTTTGGAGCTGAGGTGAGCTCCTGAGTGCCTCAAACAAACTCTAAGTACATTCCAATGTACTTCACATTTCTTACAAGCTCACCTCAGTCAAGGGTTTGAAGTAAACATTATTTTCACATCATGGTATCACCCACTACCAAGGCAGGTAGTGCCAACCAATCTTTACCCTCCGAAGTCAAGTTTGTCAGAGCCATCATATCTTTCATTTCAACACTTGTTTGAATAGAACTTGCAAGATAGGATATGAACCCAGTTCCCAATTCCTTCTTGAAATCCTTTCAGAACTCCTAGCTTAAATTGTTTGTTATTTATCATTGGTGGCTTATTTATTAACAGTTCAGTTTTCATCTATTCCAACCTTGTACTAAAAGCTTTGCTGCATAAATGTAACATTCTGAAATAATTGGTCCTCAAACAGGGCTGATGTATTGCGAGAAAACACAGAAGCGGTTTTTGCAGCTTGTGATGCTGCTCATGGAAGATGGGCTAAGCTCTTAGGGGTCCGTGCTTCCCTTCATCCTAAATTGAGATTGCAGGAGTTTTTAAGCATATACAACATCAGCCAAAAGTTTATGACTTCCACAGAAAAGGTATTCATTTCATCTTAGAATTTTAAACTTGAAATATACAATTTCCCTGTTTGTATTTATGATGCTATTATATGCTAACATAAACAGATTGGTGGAAGGATGGGATATAGCATACGGGGAACACTGCAGTCTCAGGGCAAAGCCTTTGTTGAGTCCCAGCATGAATCTCGAGTTAGTTTCAATCATGCTTACTTTCATTAATTCTTTTTCTGGACCCTATGTATGTTGTTGTCAGACTATTTTTGTTGTTGGTTATTTTAGATGACAAAAATCAAGGCAGTGCTTGACCAAGAAACATGGGTGGAAGTAGATGTTCCTGAAGAATTTCAGGCCATTGTCACTTCACTTATTTTTTCTGACGCATTGATTTCTGAGAACCTCAATGATGCTCAAAATAATGTGGAAACAAGCCCTAGTGAAGTGATCGCAAACAATGATGGCTTGCTTGTGGCAGATAGTGGACCTCTGAAAGATCAACAGCATATTGAGCAGACTAATTCTCGTGAATTGTCTATAGAGAATACTGCACAACTGAAACGTACTTCCTTGTCTGAAACTGTTGAGAGAAATAAAGCTTTGGCTCATAGTAACGATACTAAAGTGAAGGAGCATGGAAAATCGCATGGAAAATCTACCTCTCAAACCCTTTTGTACAAAGGTGTTGGTTATCACATGGTAAACTGGTTAGTTATCTTGTTTTATTTTTATTTTTTTCTTGTTTGTTCTTATTTTTTTCCTTGTTGGCTTTGAAAGAAGTACTCTGGGTGTGGTTGATACTTCCAGGTCATGTTAAGGTTTTGGCATCTATTGGTCTTTAGAGTTCTTCACCTGTACTCTGAGCAAGCTGTTTGCTGTGCTCTATATTTTGTGATACCACGCTTTCCTGTGACATTGTTTATTGTTTATTGTATTGAGATTCTCATCGTGTCTATTATTTTCACATATAAACTTATACATTATCAGTAATCTTTTTTTTTTTTTTTTTTTTTTCTCTTTCCAGTGGCTTGATATTGCTGAAGATGTTGTCAGAGTACATTGATATGAACAACTTTTTGCCATTCTTGTCTTTAGAAGTTGTTCAACGAGTTGTCGAAATTCTAAAATTATTCAATACAAGGACTTGTCAGCTTGTTCTTGGTGCCGGTGCCATGCAGGTACTAATCATTTGTCCCTAATCAGCTGATGTGTATGTGCACACAATATTTTCGTAGAATTTCATGTACAAAAACTCCAAATGGCTTAGAATATGTAACTGCACACATCCAGTGTACTAGGGTTATGCTCTTTTTGTTTTTTAATGAACATTTTTTATTGGTAATGCACCCAATGGGTTTTAAACCCAAGTCCTCACCCTCCATCCCATTATTATTAGAGGAGGGAGTGCCATTTGAGTTAGAGCTTATTGGCTTTGTTGAAATTTTTGTTATTATCAAGAAAATATGTAGTGATATCATTAGATATTAACTTTTCTGTGTGCATGTGAGAAGTGTAATTGCCGTTAAATATGGGGAACTGGGGGTGTTTGAACCACTTCGGATATCCATAGGTCACATGGTTGTACTCTTTAGAGAGGAATTAGAGGTGGATAGGAGAAATTCTCTGCTTTGTTATCTTTTTTGATAAATAAATATTTCTTGGAGAAATTCTCTGCTTTGTTAAATTATAAAGTGAGGGATGGTAGGAGAATTTAGTTTTGGCATGACATGTGGCACGGTGACAAAGTGTTAGGGAAGATATATCCGGACTTATACTCAATTTTGGTGGATAGAGATGCATTGGTATCTTCCTTCTTGTGTTCAAGAGGAGAGGATGGGACCCATGATTGGAATCTCAGACTTTTTTTCATAATTTTCATGATTGGGAGATGGCTGGAGGGGCTGGATTCTCTCATGGAGTTATTATATTCTTATATTCATTTGAGGGTGGTGCTAATTGTATGAGATGGAGACTTACTAGCAACCTTAAATTTAGTGTGTGATTGTATTACGAGTGTTTGAGAGGTGCTAGTAGAATACCATTTCTTGTGTGGACTGCAGCATTGGGTAAAATTCTAACTATAGATAACCTTACGAAAAGGATTATGGTTCTGGTTAATTGGTGTTGTATGTGTAAGGACAGTTGCAAATCCGTGGATCACCTTTTACTTTATTGCTTGGTAGCTTATGATTTTTGGTCCTTTCTTTTCCCTGCATTTGGGGTACATTGGGTGATGGCGTACAAGTTGGATGTCGTCTCATACTGGAAAGGCTGTACAGAAGTCATAGTGATAGTGTGATGTGGGCTGCGGTCCTCATTGACTTATGTGTGTAGTTTGGAGGAACCGGAATAAGTTGGACATTTTGAGGGAGTTGACAAATATGTTTTTTTTTTGGATAAGTGAGGGAGTTGACAGATATGTAATTCATATAAAATCTCTCTTTTTACGTTATCCATTTGAATGGTGGTGTACCATGATTGGAGTGGTTTCTTACAATTCGTTAGCTGATTTTATGGATTGTTTGAGTCTTCAATAATTTTTAGGTGGCTCTCTGTATAGAGCTTCCCTTCTTTCTTAATAAAACTTCTTATTAGTTTTATTAAAAATTCTGAAATTGTTTTGGTGATTATTTGAGTTAAGTTGTAAAATATGAAATATGAGATATTAGGGGTAGGAGAGGAAAGAAGAGTGGAGAGAGAGATTTGAGAAAGCTTATTTTATTTTATTTTTTAATTGGATAGTTGCAACAATGGTAGAGGAAAATTTAAACCTTGATTCTCCTCATAAAAGAGAGCAAACAATATCACTAAGCTATAAGGTTCTTGGCAATTTGAAAAAAGGTTTAGGACTTAATCACTGAGTCCCTCCCCATAGCAAATATTTGTATCAGTGGTCTCATGCGTGGGGTATTACTTCCTCTATCTCTCATGTTAGTTTGATTAAAGACTTAGGTTTCACATCTATGTCTACTTCTTTGACACTCTTTTGTTCATGCTTTATGCACACAGAGTGATCTTCTGTTTTTTATTTTTTGCTAAGCATAGTATCTTCTGTTAATATAACTGATCTTTTACCTAAAAAAAAAAAATCTCTAACAACTTGCCTTTATCTAACATGTAAACCCCAAAAGTTTTAAAACAAATACTGAAAATTTTGCTGGTTAAGTTAAGGTTTTAATTATGTAACTTAACCCTTTTGCTGCTTTTGGACCATCTTTTTTTAAATATGTCCAGTTCTTTGTTCTATTCTTTTTACTTATTATGGCTTCAATGTGCACCACGTTTAGAGGGTCAATGTTGTAGCTTTTTAATTGAGTTGAAATGATGTTGCAGGTGTCCGGTCTGAAGTCTATCACTTCTAAACACTTGGCCCTGGCAAGTCAAGTAATCAGTTTTATATATACTATTATCCCTGGTAGGTGATACTAATTAAAATGCTTCTACTTTTGTGATTTTGTTGACAAATTGTTTCTATTCCAGAGCGCCTTGTAGTTGAACTCTAGGCTGCTTCCTTTCCAGCTTGTTTATGTTTTGTCTAATTTTGTTTCTAAATATTCTTGTTCTCTTCATTTGTTTTTTGGGATGCCCCCGAGGAAAAGGGGCGGGGAGGGGGGCGATTTCATTCTTCCTATTGTTGGAGGCATATTTAGTCTAAGAGTGTCTCTCCTTTTTATACTTGTATACCTGTGCAGTTCCCAGATTTTGTGCTTTGGATGTCGTGTTACCCAAAAAAACAGAACTAAAACTGTTTTCATGGAAACATTGTGGATCTACAGTGTTCATAAATGAACCCCGCCTGACCCGGATTACCAAATTTGTTTGGCGACCCGTTTCTAAAACTATTCGGATCTCTGTGGATAATGGAAACCGAAATGTAAAATGGGTTCGGCTGGGCTCTAATACGGGGCCTCATATTGGGCTTCAAAACTTAAGTTTGGTCAAAGACCAAATGAACTTAGATGTTGGGCCGGATGAGGTGGAGGCCCAGTTAATAGACAAGAACCCAATGGATACCCCCCATCAGAAAACTCTGGAGAGCTCCACAGAAGATTCCTCGTGCGAGGATGAGCGAGGTGACGTGGGTTGGTCAAGCGAGGAGCCGGGATCGGACGACGGTGGCTCCGAAGCTCCGATGAGAGGGGTTCTTGCTTTGTTAGCGGCGCCGGCGGATGAGATGGTCGGCGAAATCATTGGGTCAGTATCTCCGACGAGCCTACGCAACGCACAGGCCCAGGAGAAGCCTGTTACGGTGGAGCATGCTGAGGAGGAACTCGTGAGACCTTTAGTGAATCAAACTCTCGGAGCTCAGAGCCAAGGAGGTGACTTGCCGTCAGAACTGCCGGTGACGACGCAAACTGGAGAGGTTGGGGTTGAACATGATACGGGGGTGCCGTCGGTGGAAGTTCCGATCCCTATCACTCCGTTGGTCGATGCTTTTGAGGAGCCGCGTTGCGCTGAGGTGGTCAGGCCGGAATCAAGTTTCGTGACGGACTTGGCTCTGACCGTAATGACCCAGTGCGAGGCGGAACCTATTGCTCCACTCACTTGCGAACCGTTGGCAGTGGTAGCACCACCAAACGTTTCGGTGGCTCCCAGGAAGCCTCACAGCTTAGACCGGTCTACTTGGGTGAACACTCAATATAAAGGAATATGTGAGTTAATGGGTTTTCCTCTTGAGAGTCATGAACAGCAGTGTTTGGCTCTACTACGGAGAATTGAAGCTGCTAGGTTCATAAAAAAGGGTGAAGTGGGTTCACGGAAAATGGTCGTATCGGGTACAAAAGGTGCTCGTGAACTTCGCAACCTGGTTTCATCCGTGAATTATGAAGGTAGGCAGCGTGTGAGCTGCTGATCCTTGAGGTGTATCAGGTAATGTTGGGTATTGTGTTTTTTTATGAAGCTAAAACTATTAACTTGGAATGTGAGGGGTCTGAATGACCCCAAAAAGCGGGTGGTGTTGAAAAACTGGCTGAGGAAGTGGAAAGTTGATGTTGTCTGTCTGCAAGAAACAAAGTTAGATAAGGTGGACGGGAGGATGATTTCCAGTATATGGGGGAATCGGTTTGCTGGTTGGGAAGTTCTAGATGCTACTCATACAGCTGGGGGTGTTCTGTTACTCTGGGATAAGCGAGTAGTTGAACGGATTGATTCCAAGGTTGGCATGTTTTCTGTATCATGTCATTGGAAAAGTTTAGGTGATGGTTTTGAATGGGTAGGTACGGGTGTGTATGGCCCGAATAGGAATGACTCAAGATCTGAACTTTGGGCTGAGTTGGTGGAAGTTCGGAATCAGTGGTCTCAGCCGTGGTGTATTTTTGGTGATTTCAATGTGGTTAGGTTCCCTAGTGAACGGAGGGGTTGTGTTAGAGTTACTCCTGCTATGGAGGAATTCTCGGAGTTTATTGATGGGTTCAACTTGATAGATTTACCTTTAAATGGAGGGTTGTATTCTTGGTGCAATGGTGCAGCAAATCCTTCCATGTCCAGGATTGATAGGGTGCTGGTATCTACTGATTGGGAGGAGCACTATCCTGATGTAGTGCAGAAACTAATGCCTAAGCCTATCTCGGATCATAATCCGGTGTTATTGGAAGTTGGTGGAATGGCGAGAGGGAAGAGTTCATTTAAATTCGAGAATATGTGGCTTAAAGTCCCGGAATTTGTTGATAAAGTGCAGAATTGGTGGTCAGGATATTCTTATAGTGGCACTCCTAGCTTTGTCTTGGCTCAGAAGTTGAAGGCTTTGAAGGGTGATTTGAAAGAGTGGAATAGGCTCGAATTCGGGGATGTGGGTATTAAGAGGCAGCAGCTGGAGCGTGAGT
>OU015767.1:21809550-21848870 GCA_907173295.1 Fagus sylvatica | reverse complement strand
TTTGTCCAAAGCAACACAATTTCATTTATAAGTATGAAAGTAAGAGGTATACTCAGTTCCAAATTTATAATCACTTGACAAAGTTTTGAGCTTTTCCTTATTGTCAGCTGAATTGGATGCGTGAACACAAGAGCCAAGACAAACCGTAATCAAGAAGCAACCAACACCAGGGAAAAGAATCGCAGCATTGTTGAGTAATTCATGGTTGTGCCTGTTACAGTCAGAACAAATACAATAATGAAAAAAACTCACTATCTTGCCAAGTTTTTACTCCATTTTTTTCTAACTACAGTTCCACACAAAAATGCATACATAAATAGGGGTTGTGTGTGTTTATTTTTATGAACACATGCATGTTCACATGCCCATGTCCGTACAGAGAGAGAGAGAGAGAGAGAGAGAGAGAGAGAGAGAGAGAGAGAGAGAGAGAGAGAGAGAGTGACCTATAACAACAGTTATGCTTGAAGTGACCATTTCTGTCACTGATAAACCAACAACAGTTCCTTTGCATAGTTTCTGCAGTAAGAATTGACAAGCAGCAAACACTATACTAAGACATTGAATTTCCTACCAACTCAAGATTTTCCAATAGGAAGAACTAGACAAAGCACAAAAGAGAAATTCACAGATTTGGTACAACATCATTGGAAATTTAGTACATTAGAACTAATCAATTACAACTTTAAATTTGCAATGATTGAGATAATCAAGATAGCATGTTTTATAACTTATTTGTGGTAAAAGTATGATGCTACAAATTTAAATTTGATTCTTTTGTTTGGCTGCTTGAAGGAAGAAACAATTAAGTTAAGCCAACTAACCCATAATGTTGATCGTATATAAGCATTCCCATGAATACTTATGTAACTTGGTTTTTTTTTTTATTTTTTTTTTTTTGACACAATGATGGTAAAATATCAATCATCAATGGATTAACATGGAAGTTAAATTAAAATAAATAATTGAAGTAAGTATTTTTATATTACAATTACTAAAAAATAATTACACTTTTCATATTTTTCTTATATATACATCGTGATACGGAGAAACATAGTCTATTGACAGTCTTATATGAGTGCCGCTTCAAATGATAACGATGTCCAACTCACAACAACATTTGCAACTACGGAGAACGAAAAGAATTATTTGTTGCCTATATGCGGAGCAACAAAAGAAGAAGAAACAAAGAATTCTTTAAATCTTTAAATACAAAAATCTCTGCAAATTACACTTGCAAAACATTCACATAAATAGAAATATAAATTTTCCAATATAATTACAATATTTATTAGATGGTAGTCTATTTTGTGTTTTAATTTAATATGATTGTTTATTTTATAATTTAAATGCTATCTTACAAAATTGCTACACGTAGCATATTATTAACGTCATCTTCTATTTAAAAGCATTTCATACATCGAAGCAAGTTCTCAAACTACAAAGAACCAATTTACATATTCAATAAAAATAGAAAACATCCCAATATTTCTTTAGATCTCAGTTTTGTTAGCTTTCCGTGTATTGCACAGGTTCGCGACTAGTTATTATATATGTTAAAAACCTTACATCTGGCTTCAAATGTGACTCGCCCATGTCATTTAGGTAGATTGCCACATTAATTCCCAAAATTAATGGTTTTTTCCATTTACATGTGAACGGTTAACTGAATTCAATGACATGTATGACTTCTCACACAAGTTACCTGGTTGATGGAGAACTCTTAATGGAAGTTACCACAGATTTACATGTTAAGTGAGTATCTTCATGATCATTATTGGAAACTACACAAACCATTAGACCATTAGGACAAACTGTAAAAGAAGTTGTTGCAGGAATGCAAAATGAGGGACCCAAAATTGGAAACCATAACAAGAAGAGAGAAAAACAAAGTAGGAAACAAGACTGTCTCAAACCTTGAAGTTTTTCTGTGCATCATAATATCCGGAAACAATCATGAGTAGCCGAAGTTTCTCCGTCTCTAAAAATTAGAAGAAGAAAAGCTCAATCATAAATGTTATTTCCAAAACTAGAATCCAAATATTAATTCAGCCAAATGGAGATGAAAATAACATAATTGAACAAAAACAAAAAGAGATTTATAATTATAACTAAATTTCTAATATCAATTGAAGGCTTGCAGATCATGAATATGGAACATTTCATGTCAGAGATTATTTACAGGAAATTATTAAGGTAGATGTGCAGGGGAGAAAGTGTAAAAGCAAAGAGCATGCCAATGTGAGCACATGAGTGCTTTTCTTAAAAATGTTGATGACATCATAGATTGGTTTGTATGAATTCTATTTGGAAATATTAATCTTTGCATTTTTTTCTAAGATCATATTAATTTTTCTTAGTTGATAATGCTATAGGTTAATAAGCAGCCTAGACATTAAATACAATACAAATGAACCTTATATAGGAAACTCCAATATGTGAATATGAAAAGCTGAGAGAGTGGTAGTAAAGCACTTAAATAAGTTTCTTGAAACAGAAGAAAGAATTTTTTAGTTATAAGTCACTTTGCAGAAAAGCTAAGACAAAAATAACAATGGTAAATCTTTAATGGTAAGTTACACACGTGTCTAGTGGTCTTGAACCCATGATTTCGGCCTTTATCCTATTATTATGGGAGGAAGAAGTGTCATTTGAGTTAGAGTTCACTGGCTAACAATGTTAATTATTAACAATTTGATTGATAGTGGAAATGTAATCAATTACTCACTCTGGAAATTTTTGATTTCTTGAGATGAAGTATATTCGTGAGCAAGAAGTTCTGCAATTGAAATTCCAATAGAACTCATTCCTACATGTAAAGCCATTGATCTTGATCCAGCAGCATCTGGCTTTCCTGAAATAACAATTTCCATGTCAATGGGATGCAATTGAAGAGTATAATACCATATAAATATCTTGCATGAATAAGATTTCATGAAAATGCATCATATACATAACCAGCAGTAGTCAAGAGCCAAGGTGAAGTAACATATAAAAGTAAAAGTGTAGAAAAGAATTTGTGTATATGACAAATCTGCAGATGTTTTAGAAGAGCTGAACATGTTTACATTGTGTCAAGATCTTGTAATTACATTTGGGGGTTGAATTGAAGATACATGCACGAAGATACACAAAAACACACACAAACAATTGAGAATATCAAGATACATGCATGAAGAAGACACATGATATAGGCAAGCAATTAACAAAAAGTAATACAATTTTTCCTAATTAGTTTGTAGTTTATCTTCTTAGCAGGGCCGGCCTCGAGGTTTGGGTTGTCCAAGCCCATCCCAATTTTGATCGCCCACTTATTATTCAATTTTAAAAAAATAATAATAAATAAAAGTTATTTTTTTTTTATATGTAAAATCATGGTTACATTACACTATAAATATTAAACTAATTGCACTACTTCTTATAAACAATTAGTTAACAACTTAATATTTCACAATGTTATGAAATTATTGTAAAAATACTGTATAAATGACTTTATTGAATAATTAAATCAAGACTACAAGTGAACAACTCTAGATATTGAAACAACAATTGACAGCAATTGACCGTGAGAAAAAGATTAAAAAAGGGAGAAAGTGGATGACAAGACAAGACAAAGCAACCAATGGAAATTTGACAACACACACATGTAGAAGTAGTTTAATAGAAAAATAAGAATTAAGAAAGATAGGAAAGCAAATCACGTGGGACTGTAGAAGACAGTGAGCCTAGAAAAGCAAATAAAGGCAGTGTGCCCGGTTTTTAACTGAGTCATAGAGAAACCCAGACCACAGAAAAAAGAAGAAGACAAAGAAGAAGAAGAAGAAGAGGTGCACTGATAAGGACGACTTTAACGTTCTCTTGGTATGTTTTACTGACAAGATCTGTTGCTTTTGAAGGATGTTTTATTTTTATTTTTTTTCTCCCTATGGTTGCCCCATGGAGGGGGGTTGCCCTAGCCCAAAGTTTTGTTGGGCTTATCTCAGGGCCGGCCCTGCTTCTTAGTAAGATTAATTGATAAATAGGTTTGATGCTTTGATGTCATCTTAAGGGTCACCTTTAAATATGGAAAACACAATATTATATTACATAATTGATGTTAGAAGTTGAAGTATTGCTTCTAACAAATTTGGTTTGCAACTTTAAAAAACTGATGAGTTGCATATATATATATATATATATCAGGCAACAAAATCAAAGGTTAGCACGAGTCCTGACCTAATGATCTTCTCCACTTTTTGAAATCCTTGCGCAGTATGTCAACTATTTTGAGATCAGACACATCATACATTTTGTATTTCACTGCAAATTTGATACAACAAATATCTTAGATAAGCTAGCCTTAGAAGACGAAAGAAAAAATCCACTGAAAAGTTCATAAAAATTCGAAAAGCACAATAAACATGCATACATATTTGGTAGAAACCATTGCATCCAAAGCGACCAGCACCATTGATCAATAGTAGCCATGTACTTATCTTTCGAGGTACAACGCGGATTAGTTAGGTTTCCAGTATCTATGAAAATGCCAGCTAACTACAAGCAAATAGGAAAATAGGGAAACTATCAAATCTAAGACAATGGAAGACAAAGTTAGCTCCAAGCTATCATTTCTCTAGTTAGCAAAAGGGGTAAATAGAAAAAATAAAATCAAAAGAATTGATATGGGAAAATATTGCTTATAGTACGTAAATACAATTAACCGGGAGAGTTAGTTATGTGCATAAAAAATCTCTTGGTAGGGTTTTGTAATAAACATGATGCATAAGCAATGCTAAAGCAAGGATTTGATTTAAAAGGGTAAAATTTATAAGCGATATACACATGCACATGAGTACTTGAGAGTTGAGACCAATAATAAAAAACATTTCATGTGAATACTAAAAAATATTTTAACACAACAAAATCTAAAATAAAAACATATTTGTTATATTGTGTTTATCCTTTAGAGTTTTTTTTAACACGTAAATAATCCATTTTGTGATTTTATTTATTTATTTTAATGTCAATATTCCACTTAGAATTCATATGAAAGAATTTTTAGTAGTCAGAAAAATCTCAATTACAACTCATTTCAATTTTGATATTTTGGTTGATATAAACTCATAAAATGATCAAATTGTGATATTTTAAAATTATAATATTAAACTTTAGAGTTCAACTTTAAAATAATATTAAACTTTGAATTTTATCGTGTAATTATTCTTATATTTTATTATTAATACACATGTTTTCATGGAAAAAATAAATTATTATATTAAAATTTTGAGCTTCTTTTATCATTTTTTATTCTTTTGAAAGGTATTCATAATAAAAAAAATAAATACACAGGTTTTGGTATTCTTTTTCTATTCTTTTGAAAGGTTTTAAAACTCTTACTTTATTATTTTTTCATCAACATTTATTTTCCTTTATAGGGTTTTGAAATTTTAAAACACATTCATAAAACATGAAATATTTTCTTTTTACTTTTTAAATAAAGTTTGACATATAAAATAATTAATAGTCTATCAATTATGATATAGATAAAAAGTTACATCAAGGAAATAAAAAAGAAAAAAATCCAATTTGAAAATGGGGTTTTGAGAGAGGGTGGGTGAATTTGAAAACTTCAAAGCTAAATAACAGTAAGTACCAAAAGTCTGCTGAATCCTTGCCCAGCCAAAATCTCAGGTGAAGCCAATGCAAATTTCTCAGCAATAAGTGTACAACATGAACATTCCTGCATATAAATAAATGGAACCGTACCAGATAGAATTACAATGATATCAAGAGGTTTAAAACAAATTATACCTGGGTTTCTCTTTGGTGACATTTCTAATTGAAAATAAATAAATAATGACTAAATATGAAGAGCATATATACATTGAATACAAAATTATACCTCTCCTACAGTAACTGTCTCAACCCAAGGATATGCAGTACTCTCACCCTGAAAAAAGGATAGAGAATCAATGAAGGTATATTCTTATTCTGAAGACTTTTAGAAGTATCAAGGTAAAGTAGAAAGCCAACCACACTGAAGCAACTAAACACACCTTTCTGCAACAGAAGATTTCTACTACCGCTTCCTGTAATGCCTGTTTTAGGAATATACCAAAAATATCCATCATTTGATCTCATGGTTTAGAGTAAAATTATAGCTAAATTTTCTAATAAATACCTCTTGTTTATTCGGAAGCTTTTGGCTGTTTAGTAGAACTACCTTAAGACTCCCAAATCGGTCATAATATGACAAGTCAATCTGCTCAATATTTCAGAATTCAAAAATAAGACCAAGTTTTAGTTGGACATCACATGCAGAGACTAGATTTGAAAACAAGTTCAGGACCTTACTACAAATTAACTGGTAAGAGAAAGGAAAAACAATTAAATTTCAGAATGAATTAAATGCATGATTTACACTTGAAAGGATTCGACAACATGATTGTTTTACTTTAGGATCAAACATTTAGGGGGGATTGAGGAAGCAAATTAATCAAGTTTCTGGTACTTTTTGTTGATAATTCGACAGTTGGAGAACAGGAGATTTGAACCCTGGATATCTCATTTGAAGAACACTAAAAGGTATTAACCAGTTGAGCTACATGACTCTTGACAAGTTGTTGGTACTCAGAATGCAAAATTTCATACAATTAGAAGATTGTATCTAGCTAATTGCTTCCATTTTTTTTTTTTTAACTATTATAATGAATAAGATAAATCAGAAACATGTAGCATGAGTTACTCCACGCATTACCATAATAATTAAGGATTCAAATATAAATAACAAACCTCATCTACAAATATTAAGGATGATTGATCAATTTGACATGATTCAATTAACCATTTGATTTCAGCATGAGAACTTTGGTCTGCCCTCTTCATGTTGATGACAGGTACAGTGCACAACTGGTCGCTTTTGCTTGTTTCATTCAAGTAGAAGGCGTACATGATGGTTGAAGCTGTAAGATTTTATTTTGTGAGCAGCATTCTTTTGTGTCAAAACCGAATTGATAGGATGCCCCGTATGACAGAGAGTTGACCGGTAAAGCCCCTTAAGTTTAATGTGATCATATATTGTTTATTGGGCTTTGGTGCACCTTAGCTACATTTAATAATGTAGGACATGGGTATTTTAATGTGTGGGCCTAAGTTGGGTAAATCATTTATGAGTTTAGGGTTTACATTAAGGGCCTATATTTATCATATAAATATAGCATTATAGGGGTCCCTGCTCTCACTCTAACCTACCGTCACTTTGAAGTCTCCCCATTAAACGTGAACTCAAGAGAGTAAGAGAGTAGAAGACGCCCTATTACTTCTATTAATTTCATCAATGGATTCAGGTATGTTCTCCTAATCACTTCTGATATAATATTGTTGTTTATATGCTCATGCTATGATCATGTACTCGATTAGAGGATAAGTTTTACAGTTGGTATCAGAGCGGTCATGCTCATACATGGGCTATGAAGTATTATATTATTTTCAAATTGTTTTATTGATGAAAATACTAAAACATTGTATTCAGATTCAGCATCTTTCATAAAGCTCTAAGCTTTTGAGTTTTTTATTGATTTTCTTTTTAAATGATCTGGTCGGTTCAGTTTATACTAGTAGCATTGTTGGTTTGTTGCTCTCAATAATTAAGTCTGATATGTAAACAACATTCACCGTTTTATTAAGTTCAATAATATATATATTCACTGTTTGATTAAGCAGCTATAAAGATGCTTGTAAATGCAAAATTACAAAATAAGTTTGTAAATGGATTTAGGGTTCAATAAGTTACATACCTCTGCCATTATAACCCATGGTAATCCTGTAGTTTTTATGTTTACAACAAGATTGTGGATTGATTACATAGGAATGTTAAGACAAAGCATCTTGCCAACTGGTATTTTTCATATTAAGAATATTAGGTTGAAGTTTGGTTAACCTTACGGATATATATGCTTTTGTCAATTGTCACATGCTGTAACTGCTGACCTCTACATTGGCATGTCTACATTTTATATATTACTGCCGTATTTGGAACAGAGTTTTCTTATGCATGTAGAATCGCATATTTTGCTTTTAGATAAGCATGTATGATGTATAGGCCATATATATATATATGGTTGACTATATATATTACTAGTGAATATATATATTACTGGTGATTCAATCGGTAATTAACATATCTGTTATATGTTACTGATGTATTAATCGGTTTCCGCTGTATTCTCAAATTCAGTATCCACATATACGGTTTCACTGGTGTATGCGGCTAGTAGTTTTGATGTAGAAAAGCCAATGACCATTAATACTAATAATGAGACAAAAACATAGAACTACTTCAGGGAATAAACTTGTAATTGAAAACTTGCCAATTGAAAGCTTACCAATTTCATACGACGTGGGGCTTTTCTAGAGTTTTATACATATTTGATTGAACTTAGTTTGTTCAATAATTTACTGTTGTTGCAACATTGAATTGGAATAAAGAATGAAAATAGTCCTAGCAACTATAGTAACCTGTGGCTCCTGACTTCTACAAATTTATTAGTCTAGGTCAATAACCAATGCATATTTTATTTGTTCTCCACAATTTGGAGATAATTTTTGTCACTGAAATTTTCTGAAATTTGTTTTTCAAAACTGTTATGATATTTTCAGCTTTTAATGACTGTGTATACTTGCACTATAATTTAGTGTGATTCACATTTATTTTCTCATTGATTATGCATAATATTTGTTTATGAATTATGCAATATTTAATTGTAAATTGAATGAGAAAAAATTTGTATACATGCTGAAAATATTTTGTTGGACATTATGGATATTGTGATGCATCCAAAGATTCATCGGTTTTCGTATGGCTGGATGACTATGTTTCCACACAGTGGGCATACCATTAAGGTCGACGAGAATTTTTTGAATTCTTTATAATGTTTTATCATTATTAATTGTTCTTGGATTGCAATGGCATTGGGGTTCAGACGAGTAATGATTATCTCCTTAAGAGGGTCTTTACTTGGTGGAATTTCCGATGGGGTTAAGTAAATGTATGGATGCCAAAATTTAGAATAATTCTTCTGCCCCAAAGGTGTTGAACTCTTCAAAAATTTTGTCGTCAATACATTTAGCTTTTCCACTTGTTTGTGAGGCCTTATGGCATATTATGGTCTTTGCTCCAAAAGCAGATCCTAATGATGCGTTAGGACTCTTGTCAGATTTATGTTTATATGGTTTACTCTGACAAATTTGAATAAATTTCTTAGTGAAATATTAATTTGCATATAGTCTGTTTACATATGCAATTTTAGTGAGCTTAAATATCTCATATTTTGTCAGCCTTGGATACCCCTTCTTTTTCTTCGCATTTGTCTTCTATCAAGACATTGAATGGGACAAACTTTGAGGAATGGAATGAGATATTGCGTGTTGTTTTGGCTATCATGAGGTTGGACTTAGCTTTAGAGGTTAATAAGCCTGATGCAATCACTTCTCAAAGTTCTGCTGGGGCTAAGGCCTATTTTAATAAATGGGCGGAATCTAACAAGTTATGTATGATGATTATGCGTTTGTCTATGGACAAGACAATCAAGAATAGCATTCCTCAGTGTGACAATGCGAAGGATTATCTTGCTGCTGTGAGTAAGAAATTTGTTGTTTTTGACAAAGCAGAGAAGAGTAATTACATGCGCCTATTAACCACCACTACTTATGATGGTACAACTAGGGTTCGTGAACACGTCATGAGAATGACTAATCTTGCAATGAGATTGAGGGATATGAAAGTTGACATACCTGATACTTACCTTGTATGGTTGATCCTTGAGTCTCTTCCTGATCAGTTTAGTGCTCTTAAAACTTCTTATAATGTTGTGAAGGGTGAATGGGGTTAGATGAGATGACTGCAATTGTGGTGCAACAGGAGGAGATGATGCGAAAGAGTAAGATTGAGAGTGCCCATATGGTGACCCATAATCATAGTGAAGGCGAGAGGAAGTTTTATAAGGGCAACAGAAACAATCAAAATGGGAATAAGGGTGGCAATTTTAACAATTCCAAACCCCAGTTCAAGCATAAGAATGAGGACATGAAAGGAAAGTGCTTCTAGTGCCGAAAGAAGGGACATGTTAAGAAAGATTGTAACCATTTTAAGAATTGGCTTGAGAAGAAAGGTACCCCTCTAGCTCTTGTCTATTTTGAATCTAACTTAGTGGACGTTCCTTTGAATTCTTGGTGGATTAATACTGGAGCCGCTATTCATGTTACAAATTCCTTGCAGGGATTCAAAGGCAAGAAGAGGGTAAATGATGGAGAGGTCGCAGTCTACATGGGCAATGGAGAGAAGGCTTTAGTAGAATTCATAGGAGTAGTTAATTTACCTTTAGCTTCTAGTGGTGCTTTAGTTTTGGACGATGTCGTTTATGTTCCTTCTCTTATACGCAGTTTAATTTCTGTTTCTAAATTGGATTCTAGTGGTTTTGTATTTCATTTTGGTAATACAAGATTTTTTCTTTTATTATGGTTCTTATGAGGTAGCTTCTGGTATTTTATGTGATGGCTTATACAAGTTAGATTTAGATTTAAATTACCCTTTTTTCTCATCATGTGTTTGCTACTATTGGATCTAAACGTGTTAATGATGAATTTTCTTCAATATTATGGCATAGACATTTAGGGCATATTACGAGAGATAGAATGGAGAGGTTAACTAGAAATGGTATTCTGGATTCTCTCGACTTTTCATATTTTCAGAGTATTCTGGAATCTCTTGACCTTTTAGATTTTTAGACTTGTGTTGATTGTGTTAAAGGGAAAATTACGAGAATTAGGAAGAAAGGGGCTACCCGGAATAAGGAGCTATTGGAGATCATTCATACTGACATTTGTAGACCATTTACATCTATCATTTTGGGTGGATATAAATACTTTATTACTTTCATTGACCACTTCTCGTTATGGATATATTCTTCTCATACAAGAAAAATTTGAGGCTTTGGATATGTTCAAATTTTATAAAGCTAATATAGAACTTAAAGGGGAAAAGGAAATCAAGATTGTAAGATCAGGACGAGGTGGTGAGTTTTATGACGGATATGGTTTCAAAGAAAATATAGTTGATCATTGTATATACCTGAAGATTAGTGGGAGCAAGATTATTTGCTTGGTGCTCTATGTTGATGATATTCTTCTTGCTAGCAATGATTTGGATTTTGTTGCATGAAACTAAAAGGTTTTTGTTCAATAATTTTTAGATGAAAGATCTTGGTGAAAGGAGATAAACTGAGTATGTAGCTTTTTATGAGGCAACTTTACAAGCTGTTTGGTTGCGAAATTTTATTTCAAGGTTAGAGATTGTGGATTCCATCTCTAAGCCTTTGACAATCTACAATGATAATTCCGCTGCGGTTTGCTTCTCAAAGAATAATAAAAGATCATCTGGATCAAAACATATGCACATCAAGTATTTGGTTGTTAGAGATAAGATTCTAGAGTTGCAAATTTCTATTATTCATATAGCCACTGAGGAGATGATTGCTGATCCCCTAACCAAAGGATTGCCTCCTAAAGTTTTTAAGGAGCATGTTACTCATATGGGGTTGGTTGAAAGTTTTGATGTTTTTGGTTAGTGGGAGTTATGTTTTGTTTAAGTTAAACTGCAATTTATTATTTTGACTAAGTCAATTTACATTCTCGAGAATATTGATTATGCATTGTTTATGCGTGTTATGTTATTTGCCATATTTTGTGTGCACATGTAAGTTTATTATGGCAGGAAAAGTCTTAAAGCATGTTTTAGCTTTAAGCAGGGCGGTTAACTCATACGGTATACAGGCTTGGACCTATGAGTGAAAGTTCTACTACTTAAGACATAAAGTTTTCGCCAGTCTTAAGGAGCTTCTTGGGAAGCGTTATTGGTTCTTGATAAGAACATATTGTTGGACCTTATGGAAATCGACATGGTGATCACAGTTGCATGTAATTTCCATACCACACATTACCATACCATATTACCTGAGTTGATGGAATTATAAGTATTTTGACTATGTATGGTCTTATATCAATTTTGGATGTATTGACCTATATAATTGGATACTTATGTTTTCATTTAACTAAGGACAAAGTTTAAGGTGTTACTCTCTTGGGCATTCTATTAGGATTGTGGCCACATAGAGTATTATCAATTCGGAAAGTCAAGTTTTTCTTCTTTAAAAAAAAAAAAAAATCTTTTGACTTATGCTGCTCAAGTGGGAGAATGTAAGATTTTATTTTGTGAGCAGCATTCTTTTGTGTCAAAACCGAATTGATAGGATGCCCCGTATGACAGAGAGTTGACCGGTAAAGCCCCTTAAGTTTAATGTGATCATATATTGTTTATTGGGTTTTGATGCACCTTAGCTACATTTAATAATGTAGGACATGGGTCACCATATGGGCACTGCATGATTTGAGCACCCTTCAGGTCATAGCTTAAGTCTGATTGACTACTTGGGAATGCAAATGAAGTTGTCTTAACAATCTTTGACCATCTACCAGATGAAGGCTTCTGATCATTATCAAAAGGTTTGAAAATAATGTCTGAGAATGAATCTTCTAGTGTTGAGTCCTTGACCTTTTCAGATATTTTTGTATCAATTTTTGTGTTTCTTGTGACGCCAATATCAGATGTGGATCGAGAAATGCTCCCGGTCTGGCTGCCGAAAATTCCTCCAAAGTCAAAATCGAAAGGTTCGAGAATGTTGTTATCTGAGAGCAGTGAATCTTCTAATGGTGAGGCCGAGCCCATGTCCTTTCCAGACATATTTGAAATGAGTTTTCTGCCACCAATATCTGATGTGGACCGAGAAATGTGCCTGTCGCCAAGGCTTCCTTGATGATGAAAATTGAAGATACGAGCCCGATCATCACCTTTTAACAGACCATTGAAATATGGATTCTCTCGGGTACGAGTGTATGGTTCCTGCAAATCAAAAGAATTGAAGGGGAAAATTAAATAAGAAAAGAGTCACTAGCACCATCACTCATGAAACTATGTAAATATATTGAACGTGATGAGTAAAATGCAGCCAACAAATTTACCAATAATCATAATATTATTTTTCTCTGATTGCTAGTCCCTTTCCAATTAGAGAAAATATTATCTCACACATCGTTTAGGTGTAGACATATATCCACAAACTGTGGACATCAACATCCACAGATTGTAAATTTTAATATTCTTAAATATCCACAACTTGATGGATAAAGAAATTGTCCCCTCGAGACTCATTGTCGGTCACTTTCATCTAAGCACCCCATCAAGGTGTGATCGGTACATATTACAGGTTGATTAATGAGGTAAGATGGGGTGCGAGATATAAACAACGTTTCGATCTGAGCACTTTTTAGGCCTGGTGTTGGCTTAGGGATTTTTCCTAGGACTCACCTGGTTGGGCTTTAAGAGATTTTAAGACATCAAGTGAGTTTTCATGGTAAGCAATGAGACCTTGGGAAATTGTCCCTCTTGAGAAATTCCTCGCATTAATGTGCAAGAATGACTCCAGTCAGCAATTTCTTTTTTCTTTTTTTCCTTCCAGTCATGTTAACTTATTAACAATCCTCAAACCACCATATATAACAAGTAGCAATCATTCAGTAGAAAAAAAGTAGTAATCAACTTTGCTGAAACTATGCAAATATTATTGATGCAACTTAAAACAAGGAATTCTTCTTGGGCTTTTAGAAGGATATTTTGTATATTTTCTTTTGGTTGTTCTTTTGAAAACCAAACTTTGCCTTATTTATTGGTCAACTCTTCAATTTCTAATTCTACAACATAATTCAAATACTAAAAAGCATTCTTAAGTTGAATTAGACTAAAATAAAAAAATTAACATTAGCAAAGTTCTTAAAAGTTGATTAAAAAAACAAGGCGATATAGAGTTAGCAATTTAGAAGTACTCGTCTTTGCTTTTAAATGCTATGCTACAACGAAACCAAAGTTTGCTTTCCAACTATGAACCTTGATAATTACTTAAGAAAAGTTAAACAAAGCATAAAATCGTTGAAATTGGAAAAGAAAATTAACATGAAAATTAACATAGCAATGGAAATAAAGACTTAGAAAGAATAAAGGGTTGCGACCTGGTCCTGGTTGCCTGGCGTAACTGCGCTGGGAGACCTCATGTTGAAGTAATGAAGTAAAGATGAGAAATGAAGAAGGTCAGGAGGAAATAGCGAGAAACTCTGGCAGTTTTGAGAGCAAGCTAAGACGGCAGAGTCGAAGAGAAAAAACAGATGGAAAAGACGACAGCATGGGAATCATTGGGGACTCCGTCATTCATGTCAATTTTCAGCTCACTCATTTAGTCTTAGTTTACATATACAATTATACATATGACGCTTCGCCATGCTGCTAAACAGAGACTTTCTTCTTTGTTCACTATCTAACGTGCTTAGTACGTCTAGGTTGTGATGATCGAGTGAGGTCGTGTATCCGAGATTTATTATCTAATAACGATTCCAAAATGTTCTGCCTTAAAAATGAAAATAAAAGTTTAGTATAAGAATGTTGAATGTTGTGTTATGGTTTTAAATTGAGAGGGGCCTTTCAGGGATTTCTTTTCTTTATATTTGGTTTATAATGTGTTACTACAATAAAATGTCATGCAGTCGGATTCACATCCTCTAAGTTCTAGGTAATTATGGTATTTAAAATCATATCAATTTATTGTGAAATGAGACAATTGTAGAAAATATTGTTAGGTGCTTGGGTTCTATGTACTCTAAATTCTATACTCGTGTTGAAAAAATAAAAATTATATCCATATAGCATTGGTAAAAAAAAAAAAAAAAAAAAAAAAGGGGGACAAAATACACAATTGATTCCTAAACTTTAGTCAATGCGTAATTTTAGTTTTTAAAATTTAAAGTGAGATCTTTTAGGCAATTTAAATCAATAATCACATCCTTTATTCACCAATTCTACCCATATTCAAGCATATATAATCACAATCTAAGCATATAGCTCAAATGAAAAACATACAATGAAGCGAATGAGTGAGGATTTTTACCTAAATGTGATAATCCGTAATGCTTGAGGCTTAATTATAATTAGTGAGAGGTTTAAGGAGAGATTTAGAGAGGATTTTACGGAGAGAATTAGAGAGGATTTTACAGAGAAATTTACAATCTAGGGTATGAAGCTTGTAATTTGCTATTTTATTTTCTACTTGATGTAAAATTCAACATTTTCAATCAATAAAGGATGTATTTCTTTTATTATGGTTTCTTATTTTTCCTCTAATTCAAAGAAGTCGTGACTCCAAATGTAAAATCTTTGATCTATGAGGGAACATATCATTAGTCAACCGTCATTTTGAGAAACATTAATATTCGACAAAATGGCTAGGCCACGATTGATCACAAAAGGCACATCTCGTTGCCAAACGAATTTCAGCAACAATGTGGTATACTGGTATTAATTATTGTTAGACATTTAGTCTAGTTGTCAAGCCTACTACCATTCAAACTATACTATCCCTTGCCATTTCGAATATTTATCAACTTGATGTCAACAATGCTTTCCTAAAATGGCTTTCTTGATGAAGATGTCTATATGACTCAACTCCCGAGATTCATTGATTTTTTTGGGCCTCATTTTGTCTGAAAAGTTATGTCGTTATGGGCTCAAATATGCTCCACGCACATGGCTCACTTGGTCAGTTGGTTGTCTACCTTTTTAATGGCCCAAGGATTTTGTGCTTCCAAATTTGATGCCTCTTTGTTCACCTAATGTCATGGTGACACTAAAACAATGTCCTTGTGTATGTGGATGATATTTTTGTCACTAGCAACAAGTGATAGTACATTCAATCTTTATTTAGCAAAAAGTACATTCAATCTTTTGATTTCCCGATGGAATTCATAATTCGCTCTCAAGGATCTCTATCTCATTCACTATTTTCTTGGCATCGAGGCTACTTCCTGGACTTCATCTCTCTCAAGAAGCAATATATCTCTAACTTGCTATAAAAAATCTGGTATGACAAAATCTAATGCTGTCCTTACTCCTTTCTCGACTTCCACAAAACTTTCCAAAACTTGTGAGAAACCTCTTGACGATCCATCAAACTATCGTAAAATTGTAGGGGCGTTGTAGTTACTCTAACTAGGCCGAATATCTCCTTTGCTATGAACAAAGTTTTCCAATTCACGCACACTCTTACTGATGAATATTGAAATGCGGCTAAGGCTCTGTTTGTTTCACCGTAAAACGTTTATTGTAAAATGTTTTACATGTTTTCCGGTGTTTGATTGCACCAGAAAATATGGTCAACGGAAAATCATCTTTTGGTCAATGGAAAACTGATAAAAAAATACACTATTTTACGTCACATTGTTTTACGCCCGAGTTTTCCGTAAAACACTCTAAACAGAGCTCTCTCGCTCTCATTCGTGAAACAGAGCTCTCTCACTCTCATTCGCGCGCCTCTCAGTCTCTCATTAGTAAGCTCTCTCTTCGGTAAGCTCTCTCTTCTCTCTTCTCTCATGCTATCTCTCTCTTTTTCTGTAGCTCTCTCTCTTCTCAAGATCTCTGTCCTCTCAATCCCTCTCTCTTTTCTCAGGCTCTCTCTCTTCTGTTGCTCTATCTCTCTCAAGCTTTTTTTTTCTCTTCTCACAGATCAACACCAGATTCAACACCAGATCCTCCATTGGTGAAGTAGTCGAAGCAATCCTTGGTATAATTTCTGATTTGGGTCAAAACCTAATTTGGGTCATGGGTTAGCTATAATTTCTGATTTCCTTTTGATAATTATTGTTTTTGTTGATTGGAGTATACCCTTTTGAGCATTTGTGTTATTTTTCCTCTCCATGAGCGTGTGTTGCAATTTTGTTTGAGTTGGGTTTTCATATTCTTGTTTGCTTGCCCACCACTTGTTTGATGAAAAGCCTATATGGGTCAGAATTTTTTTGGACCTACTGAAGACCTTGTTTACCACCTTGAACACGGTAATAATGATGGTTTCTTGTAACTGTGTTTTGGAGTGATGAAGGGATTTGCTTGTTTTAAGATATTAGGCATTTTGAGTGATATGTCAGGAATGTTTTGGAGGAGAGTACTTCATTGATGTATCCACCATATGCTAGTTGAACTGAAAATTCTCAAATTGATTCATGTCATAGTTTTCTTTAGTCCCACTTATTTTTTAACAGGAGATGCTGTTGTAAGTTGTAACTGTATAATTCAGAAACAGTACTGCCGTTTAAATAAATACTTCAGGTTTCATTAGCAAGTATCATTCTCCATTTCTAGGACAAAGCTTTGTTCTTCTAGTGTTCTAGTCTCCATGTTATACTGGATAATCCTTCTTTATCAAGGCTGAGTTGTTGATCCTAATCCATGCGTGAAGAAAAGTTTCAAAACATTTCTCCCAGATCTTAAACATTATTTAAACTTAACACTTGGGTTTATTTCCGAAGTTGAGATTCATTTAAAGGCTTCTTATACTCTCTTAAATCAAGAATATGTATAAAGCTATATCTTAAGTGAAGATGTTCTATTATTCCAGATTCTTGCTTCTTTTCCTTTTCCAAATTTCTCACAAAAAGCCTCTGAAATTTGCCTTCACTAATCACTATGTTGTTCTGACAAGATTACATGAATTTATTGAACCCATTAGAGATCATGCTTTTCATATGTTTATGGTCCTAATCCTATATGATTATTCGGCAAGCTATTCCTACTAATGCACTCTCCACCCAAAGTATACCTGAATCTTCTCATGCACTCCTTACAATTGTACTTTTGCCAGTTTTAAGTAAATACTTTATTCAAACACACACACTTGTGCTTTATGCATACCAAGCAACCAGGGGTATCCAGTGAGAATTTTCTTTTTCTTTTGGATTAAATAATTTGAGTGATACATCAATGAAGTACTCTCCTCCAAAACTATAATCAGTTTCTGTCAGGGGACAGATTTGAGTCAGCCACATTGCGGGATTTTTAATAAATTATGTAGAACTCATTTTGAGCTGAAATTTCTGTGGTACATTATACACATATAGATGTACATCCCTATAAATTTTCAGGCTAATTGGATGACTCTAAGTGGGTCAAACGAAATTTACAAAGGGCTGACCTGCTTATACTTTTAATAGTATTCTCACTAAACATGCCCTGCAACAGCATTCTACTAAAATTATTAAAGTAGTGCTCTAAATTTTTGCATGTTTTTGCTAGATCTGAATTTTTGCTTCTTGTTTACATAGAACTGGGGAGTGGGGACTCATGAGGATGTAGATGGGATGGGTCTGGGACTGTAAGTGTAAGGCATACCCTTTAAATCTGGTTCAATCATACTCTTTAATTCTACAAGTGCTAATTTTATTTTTACGAAAATCAACATATCTGTTTTGTAATGTAGATGGATGACCCATCACTTCGTCTTGCCATTATGGGGGCAGCTGCATCTGTTTTTGCTATTGGTATTGTACTTTTGAAAGAATTAAGATCTAGGAGTGTATACCCAGAGAACCTCATGTCAATCGAGAGTATGAAAGAGAGGCATATATGAATAGTATCCTTTATAGAGGTGATCAGCATTGTGTCTCTCAAATAAGGATGAGACCCATTGCTTTTTATGAGCTATGTAAAATTCTAACTCATAATAATTTACTTCAAGAGACCATTCACATGTCCATTAGGGAACAAGTATTGATTTTTACACACACTATTGGGCATAATGTGAGGTTTCGAGTTGTTGGTGGGAGGTTTTATAGATCGATTGAGACGGTGCACCGATACTTTAAGCATGTTCTTGGAGCAGTTTTGAAATTACACAAACGCGTGATCAAACTACCTGATAGTGATACCCCCTTGGAGATTAGGAATAACGGCAGGTTTTACCCCTATTTTAAGGTAAGTTTAAAGGTTTTCATTTTTCCCTTTTTATACTTATAAAGATAAAAAAAGAGTATAACTTATAGTGGTCATCATTAGGATTATGTGGGAGCAATTGATGGAACTCTTGTTTGTGCATTAGTTCCAACAGAAATGCAAGGAAGGTTTCGTGGTCGAAGCAGTTGCGGTAAGAAATCTATTTTTATCATTATAGATGTTTACAAATAATTGCATTATTAAATATGATCTCATATTTGTTTTTTGGTCATCTTCTCCTTTCCCTTCTTAATACAGGCACGTCCCAGCCATGCAAATTTTCTAAACAAGAAAATTGAGATGTATGATGAGTTGGCTTTGGTTGTGGGTAAAGACATGGCCACAGGATCTTTTTCCAAGGGAGTTACTGATATAGACGGGAAGGGAGTTAATGATGTAGACGTGAGTGCCTCAAATACAATTGATCTTGACAATGATCTTGAAGAGGTATCCTTAAAGAAGCAAGCTGATTCCTCAACTCAAACAAGATCCCACAGAAAAAAGAGTCATGCTAGCATGCTTGATGACACTATTTTCAAAGATTTGTCATCACATATGGGAAAGATTGCTAGTGCAATCCAAGAGGCTTCCTTACATCGCACAAATTTTTTTAGTAACCTTTATGAAGAAGTCATGAAAATTGAAGGGTTTGAGGAATCCATGCTTGCATCTGCATTTGATCATTTGAATGAGAATGAAGTATTAGCTAGGTCATTTATGTTGAAAAGTGACAAGCTTCGCAAGCAATGGTTGGACAACTTCTTTTACCGAAATGGTTGAAGTTGTTTAGGAAATTGAATCTAAAGAAATTTTTAACTATGTAAGTGCTTTTTGGACAATGTATTTTGGACTATGTAGGTGCTTTTTAACTATGTATGTGCTTTTTGGATAATGTATGAAAGACACTTTTAACTTTTTGGATAATGTAGGTGTCAATTTATGATTGTCTATTTTAAGTATATTTGGAATTTTGAGAAGTATAGTTATTTTGAATTATGAAAAATATGATTAATTTTTTAATTTTTTGAATTATGAGAAGTTTGATTGATTTTTTGAATTATGAGAAGCATGATTAATTTTTTGAATTATGGAAGCATGAAATTATAATGTTTGTGGATTATGAAAATAACGTATATACCAAACACCATAAAACGTTTTCTAGAAAATGTGTTTTGGAAAATGATTTTTTTGTGCGTACCAAACACATGAAAACGTTTTCCAATTATTTTCAAGGTCGCTACCAAACACAGGAAAATGAGTCAGTTTTCCAGAAAATGTTATTTGGAAAATGAGTTGTTTTCCAAATGACGTTTTACGGTGAAACAAACGGAGCCTGTTGTTAAGGTGACCCCAATCTGAGAAAACTGATTCGAGTAAAAGCTCTCTCTAAAATTTCTGTTGAAATCTCAAGGATTCAATCCTTGTTATTTGAACTAGTCTTGGTTTTGTGATCAAACAAATTTACATTACAAGAAAAATGATAAACCCTTGAGGAAAAACTTATCTGCTGTATTTAATATTCAAAATATCACAATGCTAAAAACTGAATCCCCTTTGAGAAGCTCAAGAGATTATATCCTTTTACACTAATAACTAACTATCATGCTAACAAGCTAACACCTCAGCACAGAGGTAAAGAAGTCCAAAATGAAATAATAGAATACTGGAATAAAATGTTAGGAATTAAAAGACAATATAGCAATATGATAGTAATGGTTGATGATCATTTGAATGGCATCAAATCTTCCCTCTTTGAGAACTTGGCCTCCAAGTTAAGCCTTAGAAGTTTGTTAAGACCCCAAAATACTAGACCAACCCTAGCCTTGCATGGCTAACTTGAATGCACAGGTTGTCTAGTCTAGCTTTCAATCCTTGTGTCTAAACACTAATTTGATACCTTTTTTATGCTTTAAGGGTTACAAGCTACGAAGGCTTGTACCTAGTTAGTTAGCTAGGGCATTAAAGGGTTTGTACATGCTTATGCATTACTCACTTGTACCTAGTTTGTTATGGTTGTTCAAGCTTTAGAGTGCTTGTACCTTGGTGATCTAGATTAGCCAATATAAGGCTTGATCTAGATCCACCAATGAGAGGCTAGCATGCATTTTGCCATGCAATCAAGCCTATATATCTCTATCTCCTTCACTCTTGCATTTTATCCATTGAAATACAAAGTAAAAGCTTAGTTTGCTCTTACTTCTCTCTAGTTTCTCTCTCTAGAATAATTAGCTTAATTCTAGATTGTTTAGTTTAATTAGGCCTAGTTCTCCTTAAGAACTACTAAAGTGTGAGATTGAGTGTGTGATTAGAGCCAAGGCAGCCACGGATTTGGGTTCCTATCAATTGGTATCAGAGCTTAGCTACGAGTCATAGTGCAAGAGACTAGAACTGGGGTTCCTATTGGGGTTCTTAGTGAGAATGTGCAAGAGTTGCAACAACAAATTGATGAACATGCAAATTCTATCGAGTTGATCACTATCAAGCTTGACAAATTGGATCGATTGGAGGCCAATTTTGTTACACTACAAGCATGGTTGGAGGAGAGGCTGCCCAGAACTCAACCTGAACCAGTGCAGCCACAAGCTCAGCCAAGGCAAGGATAGAAAACTCCAACAAACCAAGCTTGAGTGAGTGCCAACAATGGCAATCAAACTCCAATTTTGCCTCAACAAGTTCATACTGTTTCAATTGGGGCTAAAGCAAGGAATGCTATGCCATTGAGGACTCCTAACCAAGATTTTAGAGCCAACCAGCCCAGGTTTGGCATTCCATTGGGTGAACCATATGAACCAAGGCAAGGAAGGCCAAATATGGATGCATTTGTGAACCTAATAGAAGGGCAAAGACTTGGAGGCTTCCAAGCTAGACCTCAACCTAATTTTGGAGCTCACTTTAAGGCTCCAAGGGAAGAACCATCGCTGGCCAGAAGGTTCTAGGGACAGCCAGGGCCATTTCCTCCAGTTGCTCCTCATGCAGCACCACCACGGCATGCCAATCATTTTGGTGAGCCTAGAGGTGTTCAATGGGATCAAGATGACTATGATGAGGGCTGGTTTGATCCAAGAGGGGGCAGAGCTGATCAAGGAAGGCTTAGGCAGTGGCAAGGAGCTCACTACAGGGATCCATATTGGCAGGAGCAGGAAGCACCACCTTGGCAGCAAGGAAGAGCGAGAGAACCAAGGTCTATGAAGTTGAAATTTCCAAGGTACAAAGGAGGAGATCCTACATCTTGGGTGTACAGAGCCTTGCAATATTTCCACTATTACCAAGTTCCTGAGATAGAGAAGGTATGCAAGCCTCTTATCACTTAGATGATGAAGCCCTAGTGTGGTTTCAAGATTGTGAGCATGAGATTACATGTTGGAATGATTTTGTTAGGGCTGTGCAAGTTAGATTTGGGCCTGCAAGCTATGATGACCCTATGGAATTGTTAACCAAGCTAAAACAAACCCATACTATTGCTGCATATAAATCTCAATTTGAATCAACTAGCAATAGGATAAGGGACTTGTCTGACATGCATAAGCTTAGTTGCTTCATGAGTGGATTAAAAGATGAGATAAGATTGGCTGTTAAGATGCAAGGGCCAAGAAATCTGTGTGAGGCTTATGCCTTGGCTAAGATACAAGAGGAGTACCTAGCTACTGTTAAGAGGGTTACTAGGCCTTCTTATGATTCAAATAGGGGAAGCTGGTCTCAATCATAGTCCCAACAGGGGGCTACCAAGGCTGAAACAAAAGTTGGGGAATTCAAGTGGCCTAATGCAAGGCCTCCTATGGTTGTGCAAAGGTTGACTCCCAAACAGATGTCAGAAAGAAGAAAGAAGGGATCATGTTATCACTGTTATGATAGGTGGAGTGTAGGGCACAAGTGCAAGACCATGAAGCTCTATTTGATTGAAGAAGTTACAAAATTGGAAGAGGAAAAGGTAGTAGAAGAAGAGGTGAAAGAAATGGTGGAATTAGGGGAAGAAGGGGCTAAAATCACCCTTTGTGCTTTGTTAGGCAGCACATCACCATCTACCATGAGGGTGATTACCTTGATTAATGGGCAAAAGGCAGTGGTCTTGATTGACACTAGCAGTACCCATAATTTAATGGGTAATGGGCTGGCTGCTTCTCTCAAGCTTCAAGTGGACCATACAAGTTGTTTTGGGGTCAAAGTTGCTAATGGGCAAATTATAAGAACTTTGGGAGAATGCAAATCTATAAAGTTCAAGATGCAAGAACTCCAATTAGAAATGAATTTTAATTTGCTTGAATTGGGGGGTTATGGCATAGTGTTGGGCACTCAATGGCTGAGCACTTTGGGGGTTATTAGTTGGGATTTTAAAAAGCTGTTGATGGGCTTTATGTTCAAGGGAAGACAGATTTGGTTACAAGGCATCAAGGTAACCAAATCTGTGATCCAAGGCAGCAAGAAGTTCCATGGGGGGGCTGCTCTTACAATTCAAACCTTGTGAGTTGGCTGCCATCCAAGAGCCAAGTGAATCTCCAATGCAACCTTTGTTGGAGAGATTTCCATAAGTGTTTGAAGAACCAAAAGGGTTGCCACCCAATAGAGGCCATGAGTATCAGATTGTCTTGAAGGAAGGGGTTCCACCTCACTACCAAAGACCTTATAAGTACCCCTATTTCCAGAAAACAGAAATTGAAAAGATAGTGAAGGAGCTCATTGACTCTAATTGTATAAGGCCAAGCCAATCTCCATTTGCTTCACCTGTTTTGCTTGTGAGGAAGGTTAATGGTAGTTGGAGGATGTGTGTGGATTATAGGGGCTTGAACAAGGAAATAGTGAAGGACAAATTTCCCATTCCAGTTATTGATGAGTTACTAGATGAGCTACAAGGGGCCATGGTGTTCTCTAAGTTAGACTTAAGGTTTGGTTATCATCAAATCAGAATGAGAGAAGAAGAAATTGAAAAGACTGCATTCAAGACACATGAGGGGCACTATGAGTACTTGGTAATGCCTTTTGGCTTAACCAATACTCCTACTTTCCAATCCTTGATGAATGAAGTATTCAAGCCATATTTGAGGAGGTTTGTGCTAATATTCTTTGATGATATACTGATTTACAACAAAGGGTTGGAGGAGCATGAGAAACACCTCACCATTGTTTTGCAAACCTTGGCAAATCACAAGCTATATGCCAAGATGAGCAAATGTGTGTTTGCTGCCAATGAAGTGGAATATCTTAGGCATGTGATTTCTAGGCAGAAAGTTCAAACAGATCCTAAGAAGATTAAAGCTATGAAGGATTGGCCAATTCCCAAAAATTTGAAGACCTTAAAGGGTTTTTTGGGGTTGACTGGCTATTATAGGAAGCTTATCAAGGGGTATGGACAGATTGCAGCCCCCTTGACTGCCTTACTCAAAAAGAACACTTTTGAGTGGACTAATAAGGCTGATGAGGCTTTTGAGAGGTTGAAGGAAGCTGTTAGCCAACCACCAGTATTGGCTTTACCAGATTTTAAATAAGGGTTTGTGGTAGAATGTGATGCAAGTGGAGTGGGAATTGGGGCTGTATTGATGCAAGAGGGCAGACCACTAGCCTTTTTTAGCCAAGCTCTCAAAGGCAAGAATCTTTTCCTATCTATTTATGAGAAAGAGTTGCTGGCCTTAGTGTTAGCAGTTAAGAAATGGAGGTCATACTTGTTTGCTACAATCTTTGTGATCAAGACAGACCAACAGAGCTTGAAGTATATCTTGGAACAAAGAGTGGGTACACCAATGCAGTAAAGGTGGATATCCAAGCTCCTAAGATATAACTTTGTGGTGGAATACAAGAAGGGAAAAGAAAACAAGGTAGCTGATGCCTTATCCAGAAAGTAAGACACTAACCTCAACAGAAGTTGAAAATGAGAGTTTGGTTGCAATCTCGAAGATCAAGGCAATTTATATGCTATTTCTTTTCCTTCCCCTACTTGGTTAGAAGAGCTCAAGGCCAATTATGATGAAGATAATGAGGTTAAAGATTTGCTTAGTAAGCTGCAAATTGGGAAGGAATAAAATGGTTATTATAAATTGAAGAATGGCTTGCTTTTGTACAAGGACAAGTTCCATTTGGGCAAGGTGAGTAGTATGAAGCCTAAGGTCTTAGCCTTGGTTCATGATAGCCCACTAGGAGGACATTCTGGATATTTGAAGATATTAGTTAGAGCCAAGAGAGATTGGCATTGGCAGGGTATGAAGTAGGATGTCAAAAGCTACATCAAGGGTTGTGAGATTTGCCAAAGAATCAAAAGTGAGACATGCAAACCTTGTTGGTCTCCTACAGCCTCTCTCTATTCCATCTAAACTTTGGCATTCCATAAGCATGGATTTTATAAAAGGCTTGCCTACTAGCAGCAAACAAAATGTCATCTTAGTTGTAGTTGACAGACTTACAAAATATGTACATTTTGTTGCCTTGGCTCACCTTTACACAGCATCTAGAGTGGCTACCCTATTCATGCATCATGTTTTCAAGCTACATGGAATGCCATCTTCTATTGTAAGTGATAGGGATACTGCCTTCACATCTCTATTTTGGGAAGAATTGTTTAGGAAGCAAGAAGTTGAATTGACAATGAGTTCATCCTATCATCCTCAAAGTGATGGGCAAATTGAAGTTGTCAATAGAAGATTGGAGCAATACTTGAGGGCATTTGCTGCTGACAAACCTAATTTGTGGTTGAATGGCTTCCTATGACAGAATTCTGGTTCAACACCAACTATCATGCTGCCACTAAACTCTCACCTTTTGAAGCACTGTATGGATATCAACCTCCAAGATTATTGGACTTTGTTCCTGGCACAACTAGAGTGGCTGCAGTGGAGGAATGGCTAGAGCATAGGCAGCAAATCCAGGGCCTTTTGGAGGACAATTTAGTGGTTGCCCAAGCCAAAATGAAACAATAGGCAGGCAAGCATAGGCAAGAGAGGCAGTTTGAGGTTGGGGATTGGGTCTTTTTGAGGCTGCAACCCTTCAAACAGAAAAGTATGCATAAAAAGCTTGGGAAGTTGGGGCCTAAGTTCTATTTTCCTATGGACCCTTCATCCTGTTTTCCATATATCTTGCCTTAAGGCAAAACTGGGCCAATCTATTACTCCTTTGTACAAGCTGCCACCAGTTGACTCTATGGGACACTTAGCTCCTAAACCAGCCCAGATTTTGGAATCCAAAATGGTAAAGAAAATGAGGCTGCCAGTAATGACAGAAGTCTTAGTTTGGTGGGAAGGGGCTGCTAAAGAAGACTCCACTTGGGAACTCCTACATAAATTGAAGCAAGACTACCCACACTTTGTGGGCAAGGTGTTTTAAAGGAGGGCAATGTTAAGACCCTAAAATACTATACCAACCCTAGCCTTGCATGGCTAACTTGAATGCACGGGTTGGCTAGTCTAGCTTTCAATCCTTGTGTCTAAACACTAATTTGATGCCTTTTTTATGCTTTAAGGGTTACAAGCTACTAAGGCTTGTACCTAGTTAGTTAGCTAGGGCATTAAGGGGTTTGTACATGCTTGTGCATTACTCACTTGTACCTTGGTGATCTAGATTAGCCAATAGAAGGCTTGATCTAGATCCACCAATGAGAGGCTAGCATGCATTTTTCCATGCAACCAAGCCTATATATCTCTATCTCCTTCACTCTTGCATTTTATCCATTGAAATAGAAAGTGAAAGCTTAGTTTGCTCTTCCTTCTCTTTAGTTTCTCTCTCTAGAATAATTAGCTTAATTCTAGATTACTTAGTTTAATTAGGCCTAGTTCTCCTTAAGAACTACTAAAGTGTGAGATTGAGTGTGTGATTAGAGCCAAGGCAACCACGGATTTGGATTCCTATCAATGTTTCACAATGGACATAAGGATCCAAATGTTGAACATTGAAGGACTTTGAAGTTTGCACATGGGATGGCAACTTCACTTTGTATGCATTATTGTTGAGCTTTTGGAGAATTTTGCAAGGCCCAATCTTCTGGTCTTGAAGCTTGGAACTTGGTACACACAATACCCACCCTCCTTATAACTCTCCTTGAACCCTCCAAGCCCACTCACATTAGCATGTTGGATATTCTTCATTGGTGATAAGTCTAGAGGTAATTCTATTCGTGTATAATCCTCAAACTCCTCTAATAACTCTTTGATAGCACTAGGAACATCACCCATATTCTTCTCCACTTCATTTCCCCCATTGTTTGCACACAAATCAGCACCCAACATGTATACACAACCACTATCCGAATGATCATGTGCAAATGATTTTATCGAAAGTAAAGTCTTATCAAGCTTTTGAGTTACCTTGTGCTTCATGGAAAGCAAGGTGAACTTCTTCCCATTGAGCTTCAAGCTATAGGTGTTGTTCTTTCCATTATGGCTAGTGTCTCGATCATATTGCCACGGCCTCCTAAGTAAAAGATGACACACATCCATGGGCACCACATCACAACTAACCACGTCTTCATACTTCTTCCAAATGGAAAAAGAAACCATGCACCTCTTTATGACCTTGATCTCTCCTCCTTTCTTAATCCATGATAACTTGTAAGGATGGGGATGCTCTTCTGTTTTGAGCCCAAGCTTATCAACGGCTTCTTGGCTCACTACGTTTTCACACGACCCACCATCAATTACCAAATTGCAAACCTTGCCTAAAATACTACATGTGGAATGAAAAATGTTACCCCTCAACCATTCATTCTCATCTTCCTTCCTAGGTGTTAACAAGGTTTTCTTCATTACTAACACTAACCCTTCTTCTTCTTCTTCTTCATCACCTCCAATCAATTCATCACTATCCGACTCAACAAAATCCTTAACTTCAACAACATCCCTGAGCATAAGAGTTCTACCCTTAGATAACAATGGTTTGCTGCACTCATTAGCTTTGTGCCCCATTTCCCCACACTTGAAACACGCGAAATTACTCCCACTAAAATTCTTTAGGGCTGCCTTATTGTATGGGTTTGAATTGACTTGCTTGTTTGAACCGGAAATTGGGGTTATATGACTATTGGGCCTAGGATTGTAACTAGAAGATTGTGCCTTCGTCACCAATTGCCTCTCTACCATAAGTGCTCGATTATAGGCTTGAGATAGTGTATAGCAAATGTGAAGGAAAAGTAAGTCTTGAATAGGTACCTTAAGTGTCATGCCCCAAACCTGACAGAGGCTAATGCATGAGAAGACTACAACCCAAACACCTGTAAATTTTTCTCTTTTCCATTACATAAATGTACGCTAACCTAGAATATCAAAAAGTCCATTTAAAAGTTCCAGTACACTAATCCATAAGGTTCATACATTAAGTCATTTACATATATGTGTACGTCCTCAAAATAAGTCAGAACTTTATAACCCTTACATTGACCACTGGCCACAAAAGAATGGAGGTCTGTGCATAATTACATATAATTACATATCAATATTCCTATACAAAAAATATCTCTTAATATGTGCAACCCCAGCAACAACTCTGGGTCTAACACATCTAAGGTTAAACTACTAAAAATCCAGCCTCCACAGAGTAGTTGTCTAACTACTGCAACCCACAAAAATTCAGCTTGCTGAGTCACTGCCTACTCTGTAAAAATCATAATTAACAGGAATGAGCTAAAGCTCAGTAAGTAGCATAAATAATGGGGTTAAGGGAAATGCAAGTTTATTGATACTAAAGCATGTTACAAAACATAACGTAGATTTGGAAACTTTTATATAAGTTCTCTCAAAATCATCTTCCTTGTAATAATCTGAAAGATTTAAAAGAATAATGCAACACCAAGCTTTTCAAGATATAAATAATGAAACTACATAATACACCATGTGAGCCATATAATTTTCCAATACTTTTCAAAAACATAAAACCACAAACACCGAAAGCCACGTGACAAGGCTTCTACCAGGAGCTTCGTTAGGCCCACAAGTAAAAGACCATACAACTTGGTTTCTACCAAGAGTTTCGTTAGGCCCACAGGTAAAAGACCACACAACTTGGTTTCTACCAGGAGCTTCGTTAGGCCCACAGGTAAAAGATCATACAACTTTGTTTCTACCAGGAGTTTCGTTAGGCCCACAGGTAAGTTGTGTTACTACCAAGAGCTTCATTAGGCCCACAGGTAAGTTATGTTACTACCAGGAGCTTCATTAGGCCCACAAGTAAAAGACCACACAACTTGGTTTCTACCAGGAGCTTCGTTAGGCCCACAAGTAGACGGCATCCAGCTGGGTAATCACCGTATAATCACAATTGTCACAGCACAAGGGTAAAACAACAAAAATAGCTCACAGGTTAACATAATAAAAATACATAGTTCATTTCCAAGTAATTTGATAAGACCTTCAACATTCAAAGTATTCACAAAGCTTGTCACTTATCCAAATAATTCCCAAACATTTAAAAGTTTCCAAAACATATCTCAAACAACAAAATCAATGATAAAGCATCTTTAAAAATCACAATAATCCAATAACTTTATCAAATAACTCTCCAAGGATTAATGAAAGATGCTTATAAAATTTTCAATCTAGCAAATCATGCATTTCCCCATATGCAATATCAAATATAATGCATTTTCTCATAAATAAATAAATACTAAGGTTTATACACAAAATCCTTTAGGAAAAGTATAGTTTCACAATAATTTTCCAAAATGTGTTTATAAACCTTAAAATAAATCTCATATGCAATGATGATTATTTTTCCAAAAGTCCTATTAAGAAGCTACTTACCTACAACCTGCTCAAAATCCTAATCTCCAATATAAAATTTCCAATCTAGCAAATCATGCATTTCCCCATATGCAATATCAAATATAATGCATTTTCTCATAAATAAATAAATACTAAGGTTTATACACAAAATCCTTTAGGAAAAGTATAGTTTCACAATAATTTTCCAAAATGTGTTTATAAACCTTAAAATAAATCTCATATGCAATGATGATTATTTTTCCAAAAGTCCCATTAAGAAGCTACTTACCTTGCAACCTTGCTCAAAATCCTAATCTCCAATGCTCCTAGGAGATGAATTAGAACCTATAAAAGACATGAGCAAGCCTATCAAGACAAAATCATCTAGAACCTCAACTAACCCAAATACACTAAATTATAAGGAAAATTAGATCTAATCACTATTAACATTAGGAATCAAAAATCCCTAAATCCTCACCATAGAGAAACCACAATAAACACTCTTATCAAAAACCCTTAACTATTCCTCAAATAAATCCACCAAAATCAAAACCCATTTTCTTAATCACATAAATATCATTAAGATTGCTCAGATTAAATCACATATAACACTAAGTTTACTTAGATTTGGAAAGAAACTAACAAAATATAAAAACCTTAACTTAGAGCTTTTACCTTAAAATATTGGAAGCAAATGGAGCCTAGAAAGTCTCTTATAGATTTTCTCCGGTAAATCCTACCAGAATTCCACCGGTGATTGTGGTGGTTAACCGGTGAGGGAGAGAGAGAGAGAGAGAGAGTAACCGAATGAGAGTGGGAGGGAGTGAATGTGTGCTGGTGAAGACAAAAATAAATAAATAAAGTGAGGGAGGGAGAGCTACGGGTGAGATATGAAGAGAAAGAGAGAAAATTGTGTGGTGGGGGTGATTTGGGGTAAGTGGGGCATATGTGGTGGGGAATGGGTTTCTAGACATATCTTTTGTTTTTATTATTATTATTATTATTATTATTTTGTTCTGGGTGCTACATTAAGCCCACTGATGAAACGAGCTACCAGCTGCTCTTCACTCTCCATCAAGTCGATCCTCGCAATTAGTTGATAAAACTTATCACCATGCTCTTCCACAGTTCCTGTTTGCTTTAGGCTATGAAGAGCTTGGTACAATTGTTGAGTGTAGTTATAAGGCAGAACCTGCTCCGAGAGCTTCTTTTTCATTTTGACCCACAACTGCACTTTGGCCTTGCTACAGCGTAATCTTTGAACCTGGAGTTGTTCCCACCACGCAGAGGCTCTTCCTCTAAGTTTAATAGCAACTAGCTTGGTCTTCTTAGCTTCTGGAACCTCATGAAATTCAAAGACTCTCTCCATAGTGTTCAGCCAATCAACAAAGTCTTTTGAACTTAGACTACCATGGAATTCAGGGAGGTCCAACCTAAATTTTCCCATCGCAGGTCAGTAGTGTTTTCATGGCTTGGAATTGGTGGAACCTGAACTCTAGGTATGCACAATCTTGAGCTCTGATACCAATTGATGCAAACTAAAGTTACATTACAAGAAAAATGATAAACCCCTGAGAGAGAAACTCTATCTCAAGGTGATTTCTCTGTATTCAATATTCAAAATATCACAATGTCTAAAAATTGAATCCCCTTTATGCAGCTCGAGAGATTATATCTCTTTACACTAGTAACTAACTATCATGCTAACAAACTAACACCTCAGCACAGGGATAAGAAGTCCAAAATGAAATAACATAATACTAGAATAAAATGCTAGGAATTGAAAAACAATATAGCAATATGATAGAATGGTTGATGATCATTTGAATGGCATCATTTTGTGGTGTGATAATGTTGGGGCCACATATCTCATTGCAAATCTAGTTTTTCATGCCAGAACTAAACACGTTGAAATTGATTTTCATTTAATGCATGACAAATTTGCAAGAAAAGAGCTGCAAGTGTGTTTTATGTCTACAAAGGAACATATTGCAGAGAATACGTCAAAAGGCTTAGCCACTACGACCACTTTGTCTTTGTTCGTGACAAGTTGAAGCTTTTGTCCCGTGAGCCTTCACTTTTAGGAAAAATGATCATCTTCATTTAAAATTGATCAATTTCATGATTAAGATTAAATATCAAAAACCTAAAGGTGTCTAGACTGCTATATCATTTAAAATTTTAAATGACGTGACAATTTATACAATGTTAGATTCAAGAAATAAAATCTTAAGCCTTAAAATAGAGAGAATTGTGTTCCAAATTTGAGGGGGCGTATTAGATAATGCTAGGATTTTAAATTTTGAATATTTTTAATTGTTGATTTGTTATGATGTTCTATAGATCAAGAATGTGTTATCTTATATGTAACTACATATATAAAATACAATAACTCTCACTCTGATTGTGGTCGAGAGATTATACCAAAATTATTTTTTGTTCCAACCCACAAAAACCATAACAAGGTGTTTTGAGTTCTATTTTCACTTAAAAAATTTCCAAAAACTAACATCCTCTTAACTTTATGTTGTAGTGTAAGAACCCTTTAAATTTTTTTTTTTTTTCAATATAATATATAAACTTTGGTATTGTTACATATAGACTACTTTTTGTCCATTATATGTCTATTTTAACTTCTTTTTTGCACATAATCATTAAAAAAATGTATTAAAACCTCCTAAATTTGTATATTGTTGTAGCAAGACCCCTTCTTTCTAATTTTTTTTTCGTTATTTATTGGGTGCAAAATGTTACAATGGATAGAAAATGGACAGTATGAGTTTATTAGCAACAATATCAAAGATTATATATTAAATTGACGAAAAACAATTAAAAAGATCTTACTATAATAAATTAAAAGTTCAATGGATATTAACGTATTTTAACAAATAAAAAATAAAAAATCAACTTTGCCTAACAAGAATACCTAGAGAGGTTCCATCACGACGTGAAAAACCAAATCCAAAATTGACATGCCCAACGCACCAGAAGTGGTTCAACTTTAAAGGATGAAAATTCAAAGTTGAATACCTTAACATCACATCATGAAGAAAAAGAATAATAAAAAAAATAAAACTAAAACGAAAAATTCGTTAAAAGGAAAAAGACGAGCACAACATCGGCGTGAATGGAGCTTCTGTTAATTAGATGGACCGACCATTGAAATGGCCAATGGGTCCTACAAAAAAAGATATGCACAGTCCAAATCCAGATGTGTTTAATTAGAATTTGGTTCCAAAGGTAGAAGATTATTCACATTAATCATGGTGCCATGCAGCAAGGAACCTATAATCATCACTTTAGAGTTCATGATCTTTGACCTAGAAAAGTCTCCCTGCTAACTGAGGGATGTCTGCCACGTGAAACACTTTGTACTTGGATCAAAGCCTCGATATCAAAATATTATTCATCGTCCACCAAACTTTACCAACAATGTTTTTTGTCCGGCTCCAATTAAATCAAGCTGCATCCCCAAATTGCCATGTGTGTATAATACGAGGAATGTCATGTATATTTAGAACAAAGAGTGAACCAAACCTCACAACAACGTCGTATCTCGCATCCTCTACCTCTGTCTGTTTCAAAGTTAAAAAATATTATTAAGAAGGAATTCCTTTTCTTATTTCTAGAATGTCCACTTCTCTATCAAAATGTTTAATTTTCGTAAATTCTTTTAGACTTTTATTTAAAAGGTTCTGTTGGGGGTGTCCAGCCCACACCTGATTCATGCTCAATTAATGAGCGTGTTTCCCAAGCAAAGCAAATCTCCAATTCTATCAGAAATAAGAGTATGAGAGGCGGCAGGTTCTGATATAAAAAGTCAACGTGTGTGTGCGTGCTTTTGAATCAGAGTGTGAGAGAACAGCAGTGCACTGTGCGGCAATAGTGAGAAAGAAAAAAAAAAAAGAGGTTTTTTTCTTTGGTTCAAGACACATACAAAGAGATAAATTTGAGGTTTTTCTAGGAGAGATTTTGGGTTTTACAACCACAGAGAATTAAAGTATTCAAGAAACATCTTACTACGTTATTGGTTTCACTGGATTTCAGTTTTTTTGTGGTTAGATTGTATTTATTCCTAGAGAGTGATTTTTTAATTTATTGTGAACTCAAGTTTTGGCATAAACTTGAGTATTGTAATCTCTACTTTGTTATAATGGATTGAATAGATTTGCCCCATGGTTTTTCCCTCTACACTGGAGGGTTTTCCACGTAAATTTGACGTGTTCTTGTGTGATTGATTTTCTTGATTATTGCGTGATTATTTATCTCTCTATTGTTTGGAAGGTTATTTAATTTAATTCACACATAAACTGTAATTTGGCCTAACTAAGTAGTGTCAAAAGCTTTCGTTGTCCCAACAAGTGGTATCAGAGCCCAAGGTTACTTGGGCGTGGTTGTCTAGCGTTGAATTAAATGAAATATACGTCAGGTACTATGATTAAACTCTTTTTATCAAATTATTCAATATGGAAGCCGATGATGGAGGACGTCCTTTATTGTAAGGCCTTGCATGACCCTATCGAGGGTGATAGTTCCTAGCCAAGCAGTATGCCTGACAAAGAGTGGGTCAAGATGCATAGAAAAATCATTGGTTGTATCAGACAATGCATCGAAGTTAGTGTGTTTCATCATGTATCTCAAGAGACAAAAGCTGACACTTTATAGAAAAAATTGGAGAGTTTTTATGAGAGGAAGACTGCTCAAAATAAAGTTTTTGCAATTAGAAAGCTTGCACATTTAAAGCTTAAGGAGGGAAGATCCGTTGCCAAGAATCTAAGTGAGTTCCAAGACTTGGTTAATCAATTGACTAGAATGAATCTAGTGGTAGATGACGAATTGCAAGCATTATTGCTTCTGAGCTCTTTGCCTAACAGTTGGGAGACTTTGGTAATGTCGCTTAGTAACTTTGCTCCGAATGGTGTGTTACAACTTGCGATGGTCAAAGATAGTTTGTTCAATGAAGAAACTAGAAGAAAAGACATGGGCAAGGATGATGCACAGGCTCTTGTCACAGAGAACAAAGGGAGGAGTAAGGGTAGAAATTCTAAAGGACGCGGTAAATCCAGAAGTCAGTCACAGACAAAAGGAAAAGTCAAGTGTTTCTACTGTGACAAAGAAGGTCATATAAAAATAAATTGCAAGGCTTGGAAAAATAAGCAGAAAGAGGAGACAAATAAAAAAAAAGTGGATGATCATAATACCGCAACTGTTTCGTTAGATGAAGATGTGGTGGTACTTTCTATAGGAAAGAATGAGTGTTGTCATGTTGTGGATCCTTATGATGAGTGGGTGATTGACTCAGCAGCTTCCTACCATGTCACTCCAAGAAGGGAGTTCTTTACTTTGTACAAAGCAGAAAACTTAGGCAGAGTAAAGATGGGTAATAAAAGTTATACTGACATAATGAGAATTGGTGATATTTGTGTTGAGACCAATATTGGATACACTTTAAAATTGAAGGATGTGCGACACATTCCAGATATGCGCCTAAATTTGATCTCTGTAAGTGTTTTGGATAAAGAAGGTTATGAAAGCCATTTAGGCAACGGTAAATGGAAACTCTATAGAGGAATGTTGGTGCTAGCCAGAGGGAAGATTTGTTGCACACTTTACAAGACTCAAGTAAAGTTATGCAAAGACGTGGTAAATGCAACTTAAGATGATTCCACGCCTGATTTGTGGCATAGACGACTGGCTCACATGAGTGAAAAAGGGTTGCAGATTTTGGCAAAGAAATCTCTCATTCCATTTGCCAAAGGTATGCCACTAAATTCTTGTGATTATTGTTTATTTGGCAAACAACATAGAGTATCATTTTGTAGATCATCTACTAGAAAATCCAATGTGTTAGATTTGGTTTATTCTGATGTATGTGGTCCCATTAAGGTGGAGTCCTTAGGTAGCAATAGATATTTTGTTACATTTATTGATGATGCTTCACGAAAGGTGTGGGTGTATGTTTTGAAAACAAAGACCAGGTATTTCAGCTCTTCAAGAAATTCCATGCCATGGTGGAAAGAGAGAAAGGGAAGTTTTTGAAGTGCCTTCGTACTGACAACGGAGGTGAATACACGTCTAATGAATTTGAAAATTACTACTCAAAGTATGGCATTAGACATGAGAAGACAGTTCCTGGTACCCTACAACACAACGGTGTGGCAGAGAGGATAAACCGCACTATTGTTGAGAAGGTCAGATGCATGTTTAGAATGGCTAAACTACCTAAGTCATTCTGGGCTGAAACTGTACAAACTGCGTGCTACCTAATTAATCAGTCTCCATCAATTCCATTGGATTTTGATATTCCAGAGAGAGTGTGGACAGGAGAGGATGCTTCCTATACACACTTGAAGGTATTTGGGTGCAAGACATTTGCACATGTGCCTAAGGAACAGAGGTTAAAGCATTGATGATAAAGCCACTCCTTGCATATTCGTTGGATATGGAGATGCAGAATTTGGTTACAAGCTATGGGATCCTAAGAAAGAGAAGATGATCATAAGTCGAGATGTGGTTTTTCATGAGAATGAAAATATTACAAATTTTGAGAAATCTGAGAATTCAAAGTCTACTGTTGAAGGTGTTTTTGACCTTACACCTACCTCTTCATCCTCAGATATTGCCACAGATATAGAAGAGGTGCAAGTAGAAAATTATGATGATGAGCCAGCAGGAGTTGGTGGTGATGATGCTATAGATACAGAGGCTAATGAGCATAAGGAGCAGCATGATCAACCAACAAGAGTTGATGGTGATAATGCAATAGATACAAAGGATGTTGAGGAGGGGGAGCAGCCCATTCCACCAGAGATGGAAGAACCTCAGGTTACGAGGTCTACCAGGGAGCGTCGTCCATCAACCAAATACTCCACTTCTAAGTATGTTTTGAGTATTTTTTTTTTTTTTTGCTGAATAAGATATAATTATTTAATTGATATTATTGATAATTTTAATTATTCTTTGAGTGTATTCACAATTATTTAATTATTTTGACTAACTTAAGCGTACGAATCTCTTTTATATTCTTGATGCGAATCTTTTTTATTCTTGATATCGCATGTATTATTATATTTTCTTTTATTAGATTCTCAAGAATACTTTTCTCTTTTCACATTTCCTTTAATAATTTCATCGGATGCAAACATTATAAAGTGATGTGGTTTTGAATGTAGAAATGATATTAAGGATGTTCATAGGTCAGGTTGAGTGTGGATCGGGATATTTTATTATTTTTCAACCCAACCTAACCTCTATGGTTCAAGTGTTCAACCCAACCTAACCTCCTTAGGTTGAGAGATCTCTAACCCAACCCACCTCATAGTAGTTCTAAAAACCAACTTAACTCAACTTGTAAGGTTTGGGTTGGGTTGTGCCGTCAGGTTGGGGTCTTTTGGTCAAGCTCAATAAAAATTTTTGGGTTTTCATTCAACTATTTAAAATCTTATTCAATAAATTATTACAATTTACGCAAATTGACCTATTATTCATCAAAACTAAATCTCAAAGGACCAAAAAACAATCAAACCAACAAATGTAAACTAAGGCCAAAATCCAAAATAAATCAAACAAACAAATTTAATATATATATATATATATATATATATATATAGCATGGGTTGACTCAATTTACCTGGATTGAAATTTTTTTAACCTAAACCCGACCCAACCCAGTCTTAAAATAGAGAGAAAAAAAAAAAGAAAAAATCCAACCAAACCCATCAACACACGAAAAAACAATCGGAGACGTCAAGTTGGGTTGAATGCACACCTTTGATTAAAATATCTTTAATTTATCGCCTTGAGAAGAATCAAATCAAATGGTAAATTGAAAAATGAGTGCATTCAATATAATTAATATTTCAATGTATTGAATACACTAAAAAAAAATGTATTTATGGAATGTTGTGCTGTACTTTACTTCTTTTTTGTTTTGAGAAGATGCTGTACTTTACCTGATAAAATCTATGTATAAAAGAGTGTAAGTATCCATATCACACAATAAATTATATGCTTTTTTCTTAGCAGTCCCAAATAAATGAAATATTTCATAAGTAAGGAGTCAATTTTCTATATTACCGTGATCTTTTTCTATATATATATATGTAAAAGATATTTTAGGAAGATGACTATATCTACATTTTCATTAACAATTGTGTTATTTCAAATGTTTCATTTTTTTAAAAAAAAATTATAAATATGATAGGATTTGAAAAATATATGTTTATTTTATGATGATTGTTCTTTATCATCATACCAATTATTACCGAGATATCTCTCTCAAAATATATATATATATATATATTACCAAGACATGCACATTAGATTTTGTTTTCGATATAGGCGAGATTGAAATACAAACATTTTATTTGACAACAAACAACTTTATTAATTTATTATTATTATTTTTATTATTTTTGATAACCTTGGGTGTCCGAACCAGCTATATCCTTTGTGGATACTCGCACCTCGAGTAATCCTAAGGAACGCATAACACCTTATTAGTCCCATGTACCACCTTAACTAAAACCCGCAAATGTCCGCAAATGTTTCATTTAATTATGAATAAAGGGAGTTAAATAGTTCATAATGATGGCGAAAAACCTTTTAACAATCAAACCAAAACACTAACATAGGTTTTTTTTTTTTTTTTTAGGCCGGATTCAAATATATATTCTTTATTCGACGATAAAAGACTATATCAATTAAATTAACTGAAAACACACAAATGTTTAATTTAATCATGAATAAAGGGAGTCAAAGAGTTCATCATGATGGCCAAAAACTTGGAACTTTTTTTTATGTAACATCATCTTAAAAGAAAAGAAAAGAAACAAAACAAAACAGAAACGAACAGGGAAGTCAAATAGTGGAGGCAGGCTTCTGTTGGCAAAAGGAATCCTGAATTCCTCCAAGTGCACCCGACAAACATGGCTCCAGAACGGAAAAGCAATCCCTTTTATTAGATAGTGAAAGAAAAAGGCAGAGACAGGCCCTTAAAGCGTTCCACTCATTCAAACCTGCTAGTTAGCTTGGAAAAGAAAAAACACTCACACTCTGGTATATCATATACACAGACACACTTTGAGAAAGAGAGAGAGGGGGCCCCCCTAGGAACTATATGATGTGTAATGACTATCTTTATCTCGAGTCTTCAGTCAAATATAAAAAGAATACCAATAATAATACATGCTTTACCCAAACATGTATTTTGAAATGTATGTCTTAAGGAGAAAAACCAGAAATAAAAAGGGTCATGGTAATTTGTCTAGCGGTTAAGGTGATTAGTGGATTGCTTTTCAAATTTAGAATAGCTTTTGAATATTCTACGTTTGGTAGAAAGGATGGGAAGGATAAAAAAGTGAGGCAATGGAGAATATTCGTATTAATGTTCTATTATGTATGTTTGGTAAAAGTGATGAAAGGATTTCTAGATATAAAAAAATATAAATGTATTAAGAAAAAAAATATATATTTTCTTTACATTTACTTTAGGTCCTTAAAACATAAAAAGTAACTTTTTTAAAATAAATAAAATACTAAAAAGTTTATTATAATTAAATGAATAATGCATTAAGGTTTGAACTTTGATGGAAAGTGCATTATGTGGGTCTTTTTCTACGGTAAGAAAATCTGGTCTTATTACACAGAAGGAAAAATATAAACAAAATCTCGGAAATCCCCTCCTAATTAAGTTCCATACCTAAGGTCACGTCAGTCTGTGAGTGTTTATCTTCCTCTTGAGGTTTTTGTATATGGTA